>PITA01001087.1:0-99687 GCA_004023965.1 Spilogale gracilis
GGCCAGTATATGCTCTATGTCCAATAAAAGGCCAATTGAATTTAAGGCAGAAGGATCATCTCTCTAGGAAGATCTTCAATGATAAGGCTACAAACATAAGAAAAAGGCATTTGTTTTCCAGAAAAATCAAAATTTTGCTTGCTTGGGTATCTCTTTTCCTCAATTCTCCCACTTAATCAAGATTTTACTGAAAAAAAAATAGCCCATTAATTAAAATCAGATTCTCTTGCAGACTGTAACATGTTTAGTTTCTCTTCTCCTTCTTCATTAATAGCTCTAACATCAGCTATGCCTTTTAATTCAAAATGAGATATATTTTCATGTTATTCTCCTACTTGGTGGACATTTCAACAAGCAAACTTGATTCATCTTTAAGCTTTTGTCAAAAAAATGTTCTTGCAGCTGCTGGATGATCTTGGGTGAATCAGGACAAGCTCTCACAATTAATTTCTGAGACTTTATACTTGTCAAAGAGAAACTGCAAATGACTTAATGTTCTGGAAGAATGTCGGTGTCCAGGTTATCCTTACCTGCCAGGAAATAGCCTCAGTCTCTCCTGACAATTCCACACGAGGTAAACACAGAAGAGTCTGGATCTCTTTCTGAAATTCCCCCATTTTCAGAGAGAAAAATCGCTAAATTATCGCGGTCTCTGTTGGTCCCATAATGAATATATTTTGAAGTGTGTGTTCACTTTTATTTAAAATATTGTTGTACCTTAACAAAGGTAATACAATTTTTAAAAAAGTCCTGTGAAGGTGCAGCTTTTGATTTTTGTCCTTAGTGGGTAATCTGATATTTCACGAGGTGGAATGAAAAAAGATTTTTATCTGTTTTGAGCAAATGAAGATCTAAAAGCGATTCATTATGTAGTTGCTGCTCTACAAAGAGAAATGACCTTGCTATCAAATGTCCATACTCCAATGTCATCAGGCAGTTCCCTAGTGAACAGAAATGAGGTCATGGTTCACGGGCAACTTGCAGGTTCGGACCACACATTGGATCTGTTTCCAGATTTCTTCTGAACTTGGAGCCGATCATTCTGCGGAAGTCATTTGTGATCGAAATGATGACACAATATGCTGTTGTTAGCTTAGTTTTCTCGTTTGAAAGGTGCCTTTCGGTTCCAGAGGATTATGAAAGCAGCTAAAGTGAAAGTCACGCAGAACAACATCCTTAACTCGCAGGCCACTCCGGGGGGTGGGACCTTCATTGTTGTCTTCTCATTCCAAACAGCAATCCAACTAAAGTGGCCATTTTCCTTCACTTTTTTTTTTTTAAAGTAAAGCTACCTAGAGATGTTTTTATTGTTATCAGGCAAGCTACATCCCCTGCCTTCCCTAAAACATCTCAGGGTCTCAAAATGTCAGCTACTTAGGCTCCTCCCAGTGCCTCATGTCACCTGAGAAGCCGACAGTGATACACAGACTGTGAAATGAAGGTTGTACCAACCCCTCCACCACAGAAGCATGGACCTTAACAGCCTTCAGGAATCATCTTGCTCAATTTTTTCATTTCACAGATAGAATACTCTAAACATCAAGTTGTTTCCAGCACTTTTCCAAGATCATAGAGTCAATTATGACTTTAGTGAGTTAGTCAATTATAGCAATAGTGAGTTAGAAACCATGTGCTCTGGCTCCCAGATGTGTTGCTTCTAAATCAATCCTTTCAGACCTTCTCATTGCCATTCTTAGATTGTCCTGCAAAGGGCTGGCCTCTCTCAATCTCTGTTGTCAGCTGGCTTCCACTGGCTCAGACCGCCGAGAGGCACTGGTGGAGGATTGCGGGGCTGGAGAAAGGGAGAAGCAAAGATGGTCTTACCAATATCCATGGGCAGTAAGGCCACAATATTGCATCTTTCCCCCATCAAGACTGATGATGAAGCAAATCAAGACTCAACCTTTACATCAGGGATGGAAAACTTCAGGGCTTTACGGGGCTGCCTCGCTCACACCCATGAATAGAGCCAGGCCTGGTGGGCACCACGGAGAACGTTCAGCACATCTAAAGAGGACAGGAGGCTCCTGGCTTATGCTGCTCACTTCTCTGTGGTTTTTAATTCAAAGAAGACATACAGGCTTGTGTGTGAATTTTTTTTAAATGATAGAAGGCATTTTTTAAAATATTTTATACTATCTGGGTCAAACACAACCGAGCTGTGGGAAGAACCTGGCAAGCAGTTTATGATGATGGCTTTGGACCAGCAGCTCCCCTAGAGAGGAAACATCCATTTAAGTACTGACAGTGAAGTGTGCGCTGAAGTAACTACCTGGGTAATTTCTCTGCTCTGCTGCCCTCAACATCAAATACTTGGTTATCCCCAAATCATCATTTTATCTTGCTAAATTATTTCAATACAGGTGCTTAACTATTCCTCTTCGCTTGCTGTATTTAAACACAGACCAAGTGTGATCCTATGGAGTTTGTGGGAGTTAAAAGGGCAGCTCTTGATAAAGAACGTGAAACGGAGTTGCTGCAAAGCAAACAAATCCTGCTGTAGGTACAGGGCATACCTTCAGTTATTATCTACAAATAAACCCTGGTAATGAGGTTTGGGGTTCCTCTCGGATGAATGTTGATGATAAATTCTCCATGGAACTGACTCCAACCCATTAAGCAAGCTTGCTCCTGACACCGTGGCTGTTAATTTGACAGGACACTGTCACATTAAGTAGAACAAACATGTTTTCGCCCAGTCGGCCATCCAGAACCGACATGGCTGTTACTCTAACAACTGGATATTGATTGGAATCACTCACCCCTTCCGACCCTCCACTGGGAGGTGGAAACCGAGCTTGGGCTGACTGAGGATTTGCTTCGTTGGCATACATGGGTAGCATGTTAAGGATAGCCACACATTTTAAGCCGTTTAGCTTCTTGTCATGTTCATCCGTCAGACACTGTCTGGTTCTCATTTTCATCAGTGGGACAATAGGCTCTGAATAAATCACTGTGTTTATTAATTTTATAGAACTACACCTCCATCTGGGAGGACTGTTGTTTTTAGCATTTATAGCTTTATAAAAATAAAATATCATAAGACACAAAAAAGAATTCTATAAAAAGTCCAAAATAAGATTCAGAAATTGAAAATCACTTGAATTTTAAGATTCAAGGAAATTCTCTGGACTTTTTTCTAATCTATGTAACTGGGAGACATACATCCATTCAGTTTTTGAATTACCAACCAATTTTCCAGATATAATCTTAAACTCTCCAATAAATCAAACTCACTAGAATAGAATTTATATTTAGCTTGTTTTTAATTTTTGGTTATTTCAAACCTACTTATTACTATATGTACCTAATATTTAGCAGGGTTGGCTTTTCACCCAATAATTGATTTATCATAGATAAAATTTAACTTGCACATTTACCTGTGCCTCTGTGACAGCCTGAGCCTATTTTGTGTCCTGCCATGTGCATTAAATCTATGTTCATTAGGGAATCTTCTAGATGACAAGGACCTTAGAGGACATTTAGTCAAATTGTTCACCAGTGTCCTTTGCCTGCTCTGGAACATTCCTAAGTATTAATCTGACACTTACTTGACCAAAATGCTGTTTTACTTGGCAAAAATATGTTGACATAAGCTACTGTGTATTGGTTATAGATCCTCTAGTCATATAGTATAGGTCAAGTCTCTTCTACATGGGAATCATTAGAATATTTGAAAATAGATCTGGTAGTCTTCTTCTGTTCTTTAAACTAAATGTATATGTTTTTTTAAATGCTTCTCCTATAGTGGGGGTCTGCAAAGTGGTCTGAGGGCACCTCTAGGCTGCCATTTATCTATGTAAATAAATTTTCATTAGAACATTTCCATTGACTTACAGATTATCTATAGCTTCTCCCACTCTTCTTTCTCAGGAATAGCAGACTCGAGTAGTTGCGATAGACCCACAAAGCCAAAAATATTTAATTATCTGGTCCTTTTTATATATGTACAAAAAGTTTCCTGACCCCTGTCCTACACCAGAGCATGTCAAGTCCCCTCACCATCTTTATCCTTTCCCAGATGCCTTTCAGTTTTTCACTACCCAAGACTGTGAGCCACCCCCCCAACCCCCCACAAACTTGAGAAGCTTGTGCCCCTTCGTCTGGATACTTTTTCTACGCATTCCGACAAAAATCCACTGGCTTACCAAAATTTCAAAGCACAAAGTTATCCCCGGGTACACTAGTGAGGGTTCGCCTAGTTTGTGGTAGAAAAAGGTAGGTTTTGGGGTTTTCTCCAATTCAAGACTTATTTTAATGTTTTACTGTTGCTTTAAAATATAGGTTTGAGTGCCTATTCTTCCATAGCTTTGTTCCAGACATTGTACAAAATGCTAAATAGGAGAAGGAAAGGAAATGGGAAGTAGGGTGATTCAGGGAGAGAAACGAAACATGAGAGACTTTGGACACAGAAACAAATTGAGGGACTTGGAGAGAGGGGATGTGAGGATGGGAGAGCCTGGTGGTGGGTACTGAGGGCACCTATTGCATGGTGCACTGGGTTGGGGAATGGGCAATGAATCTCGGAACATTGAAAAAATAAAATAAATTTAAAGTAAAAAAATGCTAAATACAACAGCCTTTCCCAAAAGGGTTCATGTTTATTTATAGAGAGAATATTTACACAATAACTTATTTATTTTACTTCTTTATCTTCCTTCCTTAAATTACCGGTTCCACAAAAGCAAAGTGCTTTGTCTGCTTTGTTCTACTCTGTCTCCCCCATGCATAGAACAGTGCCTGGCACATAGCAGATGCTCAGAAAATATTGATGGGATGAACTAATTAGAAAAGGAAGATAAAATATCAAAATGTGAGTATTTTTTTTTTGAGAGACAGAGAGCATGCACATGTGTGTGCACAGGAGAAAGGAGGGGCAAAGGGAGAAGGAGAGAGAGAATCTTAAGGAGGCTCCATGCTGATGCAGGGCTGAATCTCATGATCCCAGAATCATGATCTGAGCTGAAATCAAGAGTTGAGTGCTCAGCTGACTGAGCCACCCAGATGCCCCTTCACTAAGTATTAAATTGCTGATACAGATTATATGAAAAATTGGAATTCTGGGTAGAGATAGATCAACATGATGAGGACACAGAGCTGGATGAAAACTTTGTCATATAATCTAACCTCACTCAAAGTGGAAATTCTGCTTGTGGTCTTCAGATTAATACTTGTCATTAGCATTAGAATCTTCTAGTTCACTTATTAAAAACAAGAGATTCCTGATACCATGAATGACCTACTGAATCAGAATCTCTGAATGTTAAGCCCAGAAATACAAATTTTTCAGCTAGCAGTGCAAGTGAACTTTTTGAACCCTACAATTTCAAATCTACCACTCTCAACAGTAGGTGACCCACCTCCCGTGAACACCTCTAGCGATGAAGGCCTCACACTCCCACAGACCAGCTTCTATGTTTATTAGCTTTAGTGGTGGGGAAAAAGTATTTCTCAGGCCGCAGTCTCCCGCATAGAATTTCTGGTCATTGCATACATTAAAATCATAGAGAACAAATTTTAATTTTTTTCTCTTCCACATGACAGCCCTTCAAATGTGTGAGGATACCTCTACAATCTCTTCTCTAAGCTGCACAATTTTTAGGTGCTTTAATTTGTTGTTGCTGTTCACCAGCAGAACTACCTGGCATCTATCTGTTAGTCCAGAATCCTCAATGTATGTTGCCAAAATAATCTCATACCAAAAGCAGAGAAAAAGTTGTTCTAGAATCTACAGATAAAGCACTCTTCCTTCCACCGCAAGGGAAACAGTCCACCACAGTCCACTTTTCACCCACACCTGAAGCTACACTGTGTGCCTCCTCTTCTAGCTCCTGATGTTGAATCTCTTCAGACTCATTGGAAGGGAGCCAGGGGAGTGTTACTCATAGACCATGAATGAATTCCAGTCTCTACACCATCCTTGGTGCTCTCCTGACAAGCTCTTTGTTTCTCAATGTCTATTTCAAAAGTTGTCTCCCAGAACAGACTAGTTTAGTGATCAAGCTGTAAGTCACAGCCTTTAACACTAATCAGCTCTGCAAACCTGGGTGATTATTGGTTAACCTTTGTTAGCTTCCATTTGTTTGTTTTATAAAACAGACTGATAAAGTCAGTGTTTAATATTTGTATTTTATGTAGTACCAGATATATGGTGAACTTTCAATAAATGTTGATTACTGTTGCTACCCTCCTGGTGGAATGAGACCATTTCTTCCCAGCCATCCTGTGAGTATTGTAAATTTTTATTTACATCCCTGTCTCTTGTTGCAGATGGTGAACTTCTCAAGGCAGGGACCACATCTGACTTATCTCTAACTACAGCTACTAAAGGGCCACTGGGGAATGTTCAAATAATCCAGTACTCTCCAAATAAGTTTTCAACCTTTAAAATACTTTGCATATTGCCAGCCCTCTACTTTGTGCCACTGAACTAGGCCAATGCTAATAATACACACAACTCTGTGGGCAACTGGTTGTTAACTGGACCGGCCCAGGTCGTGGTAATTGTCTCAGATCCAGTTTCCCTGTCCTTACATTTACTCTTATGTTGAGTCTATACCCCTGTCTTACACAAGATCCTCTGGCTTGGTTTTCATTCTGCACTTGCCTTGTCCACATAAAGACCAGGTTTGATGGGGTGCCTGGGTGGCTCAGTTGGTTAAGCGACTGTCTTTGTCTCAGGTCATGATTCTGGCGGCCCGGGATCGAGCCCCACATCGGGCTCCCTGCTCGGAGGGAAGCCTGCTTCTCCCTCTCTCACTCCCCCTGCTTGTGTTCCCTCTCTGGCTGTGTTTCTCTCTGTCAAATAAATAAAATCTTAAAAAAAAAAAAGACCAGGCTTGAGCTTGCTCTCTGATTCTCCTGCTTCTGACCCCTGGGAGAATCTACCCTGCCTACCTTACTTGCTGTCCCAAGATCCTAGGGCTGCAGCCTCTATTGGACAGTGGCCAGCACTCTAGCCATACCTGCTCTATCTCCCCAGAGGAGAGCAGAGCAGAAGAATGAGAAAGATGCTGTGACCACAGAGTTGGTTACACATCAGTCTGTTCTGGCCTCACCGTGTCATTTTGGTTTCAGCTGTGTGCTCTGCAGAGAGAGGGTGAGAGCAGCACATCATTAATATTTCAGTGATTATTATCAGTGATGAAGTGTTGATTTGGCTGGTTCAACAAAGACATGGGGTTATGTAGGTAAGTCCCGGAAAATTTCATCAGTGTCAGCTCTAGAAATCAGAAGGGCTGATGATAGTATCAGATCTTAAAGTAAACCGCATGTGAGTTTGACCTCCTTTGTCTTTGTGGTGGTGGCCCAACACCCAATCAATCTTAGAATGGGAGTGTGATGCTTTGCACGGAGGAGGCGGGTGCTGTTCAGCTGAGTGGGCGAGTTGACGGAAAGTGACTGTGGCATTGCTGAGTTCAAATGGAATTAAGGATTCATGAGAGCGCTGCGGAGGCAGGCAGGCATAGAGCCCTGAGCGAATACGGAATGAGTCACAAGGGAGACCCGGCGCAGCTTCACATCCCAAATAAGCAAGGAATTGCTTTTTGATGATGCCAAGCTATAAATATCATCACCTCAGAAAACCAGGTTCTCTTCCACAACGTTAGGAATGAACAAACACTGTGAGGCCAGATGTGTTTGTCACAGGGAGGCATGATGTTTTGCGTAAAGAACACTGCCACTTGAGAAAAAATGTCTTGAGAAAGAATTTCGAAGAGGCATGTGTTTCTTAAAATATTATTTTAATAGTATTTAATCATACTGAAAGTCATGGGTAGAATGAAACAAAATCAGTTTCTCTGCTCTACTTACCAGGAGATAAAATGAAAAGCATTCTCTCTGGTCCTACTCTGAGTCTGGTTGTGGGATTGCTGATGTGTAAGTGTCCCTTGTCATAAAAAACGATAACATGCTTCAGGTTCAGTGAGATGCTCATTCCTCTACTCCCTTACACTCCTTCTTTCTTTTTCTTTTTCTTTTTTTTTAAAGATTTTATTTATTTGACAGAGAGAAACACAGCCAGAGAGGGAACACAAGCAGGCGGAGTGAGAGAGGAAGAAGCAGGCTTCCAGCCGAGCAGGAAGCCCGATGTGGGACTCGATCCCAGGTCTCCGGGATCATGACCTGAGCTGAAGGCAGTCGCTTAACTGACTGAGCCACCCAGGCGCCCCCCCTTACACTCTTTCAATTTTCATCTTTCAACAGAAGACAGAAAGCTGGAGCATAGCAATTATGATTTTGCCAGAATTTTCTTAAAAGCACTGAAACAAAGGTGTCCAGAATGCTTGGGCCTTCCATCGTTGACTCGGCTGTGCTTATCATGAGCAGCTCCTCCAGAACACCTCCCTGCAGGGTCTAATGGATGAGTACGGATCTTGCTCACACCCTGGGAAGGTGTTAAGCATGGGATCCTCCTAAACTGTCCAATTCTGCAAGAGCAGGCGGGCCCTATTTTCAGCAAAGCGGTGCCCAAATAATTTGTCCAAATAGTGGAAGTTGAAATCCTGCTTGTAATCTAAGACTGGTACTCACTGTGTGCCCGGGGGAGGGGACATGCCTTTGCACCAGAGCTTTGTGTGCAAGCGCCCTAAGTACTAACGGAGACACGCACACACATAAACCGGATGTGGTGCTGCAGTCTCACTATTGTGGCTTTCAGTATAATGTGCCAAACAAAGAGAAGGAAAAGAGCTAATTTAGGGGAAATAAGTTATGCATGTGGGGGCCTGGATCAATGTGGTTGTACTAGACTCTAATGTTTGGGGGCTGATTAAACCAAAGCAGGTCGGAGCTCTGCACTACGTGACCCGAATACCAGTAAAGCGGGCTCTGTGCTTCATCTGGGAACAGCTCATCTACTTTCTCTGCTCTCTTCCAATTTCTGACTGTTTCTGTCTGCGGTTGTTTGTCGACTAAATGGAAGGAGGCAGTGCTTCTGGCTATTCTGTGTTCCTATCTTTACAAGCATCAACTACAAAAAAAAATCCGGCACCTAACCCGACAAATGCAAATAAAATATTATCTATTTGATTAATCGCGGCAATATCACAGAACATCCATCTTTTATTAAAAAGAATTGTCGGTTTTCCAGAATTTTCGGGGAGTTTTATTGTTTCCTCCATTTTTATGATAATGTAAAGGAAAGCAGTGTTACATAAATCTAACGCTTCTCTTTTCCTTGGATATAATTTACACCATGTAAACTTCACAGCTTCCTTCCAATGCTCTAAAATTACACTGTAGTCTCCTCATCTGGGATTTTTATTACATAAATACAATTCTCTCTGAGTTTAGACTTCAGTATATATATTTTCTCTTCTCTGAGAAGAATTATAGCTTGGAAAGCACAACGCTGATATATTTTTATTATTTCAATCTTCACTCAAAATATGCCCATACATTAGAACCAGGTTTTGGCTCTACTAAAATCCATCTGTGAATGCGACATGTGTTAATGAAAAAAAAAACATATTAATTTTTTAGAATAAAAGCACATGAGAAATGGCATGGAATCTGTGGGTGAAAATAATAAAAAAGTTACTATCTAAGAAAACACATGGAATATCAGAATAGCATTAGGATTTAGAAAAATTTATTAGAAAAAAATGTCTCTTCCTGAACAAGGTGTTTATAGGCTTACCAAATAAGACTATTCGCCATCTGGCCTTAGTCCATTGTCTGGGGCTTTCCTCCCCTTCTTATCAGCCCCCTCCCGCCCACTAACCTACCACTCTAGACTTCCTTGGCTAGTCTCAATTCCCTGAATATATGTACTCTCACATCACCTTGACATTACCCATATTGTTCCCTCCATCTTCCCACGTTCCCATTTTTTTTCTCTACCTGCCAAGAGCTACTTATTCTTCCAGACTCAACTCAGCTATCACCTCTCCAAAGAAGCACTCCTAATGCACACTTTGGTGACTGTCTCCTCCCCACCTAAGAAAAAGACTGTCAGCATCTGGCATAGCCAGCATAGTTTATCTAATTCCCTTAACCCCTGGCATAGGAACTGGCATGAGCAGTGAATGAACAGAGATGCCAACCGATCAATTCCCAGTGAACAAACCTGAAAACTCTCTTCAGCTTCCATGACATCTTCTGAGTCATATTTCCTGTTTAAATTGCTCTTGCCTTAATTTTCCAGTGAATCCTGCTGTTTATTCATGGTTCCAAAACTCCTGTCAAGCCCTGGACTTGTCCTATTAATAGCCATATATATATATTATTTTTTTACTGACAAGTCCACAGTATTTTCTTTGGGAACTTCTGACATGTTTTAAGACTAATAAATAGCGAATCAGGCTGAGTAAGAGTCAGGAGACTGACAGTCTTGTCCTAAGTAGTCTACTAATTTACCACAAAGCCTGATCAAATTTCTATCCCTTTCTGGGTCTTTGTATACTCTGATGTAAAACTGGGAGGATACATAGAATGCCTTAGACCCTTTTCAACTTGAGAAAAAAAACAGGGTTGACAATATTTTAAGAATTATGCCCCCATAGGAGTAATTATAATTTAATAGAGACTTATTTCATCTAATAAATATTTACTGATTAGTATATGTGATTTTTTTTCTATTTGTTCTAAGATCTAGGAATTCAACAGTAAGAAAAACATCAAAAAATGTCATCTCTGTAGCTTATGTCTTGGTGGGGGCAGTAAATAGATGATAAACAACTCATCTATGAATATGTATGCTTATATCTATTTCTTTCTATTTATCTAACAAATCAGGCGGTGATAAGTGCTATGGAAGGAAAAATTTCAAAAACAGATTAATAGAGACAGAGAGAGACTACTGTTGGGATGAAGGTGGGAGGATAGATGGTTTATGATTTTATACAGTATGTCCAGATTTATGATTTTATATAGTATATCCAGTCTCACATATAAAATGACAACTGAGTTGAGAGAGAGAGGTGTCAAATTAAAGAGGACAGCAAGTGCAAGGGACCTATGATGAGAATGTAATTGGTTCATTCAAAAAAGAGATTGAATAAGGCTACACAATTAGAGAGAGGATAAGAAATTAAGTTGAAGAGGTTGGGCAGAGGAAATATATCACAGGGGCCTATTTGGCCATTGTAAGTGCTTGGCTTTGAATGTAATGAGAACCTGCTGAAGGAATCAAAGGAAAAGAGTGACAAGATTTCTGTCAACATCTTGGAATGGTCCCTGAGACGGTTGGCTTGAGAACAGACAGGAGATGGTCAGTGAAGCACATCGAGAGAGGCTATTATAAATAATCTACATATAAAACTGCAGATGACTTGATCTTGGGCAGAAGAAGGGGGATGATGAGAAGCTGTTGGATTCCATCTCTACTGAAAGGTAGAGTTGACAGAATTTCCTATAGATTAGTCATGTGCACAGTGGGACAAAGAGGCATTACAGACTACGGTGTTTGTGTCCCTCAGCAAGTAGAAGACAGATGGCACTCCGGGAAGACTGCAGAGAAAGCAGGATAGTCAGGAGTATGTTGGCAAGAGCTTTCAAGAGTTTCAACTGGGACATGGTAAATTTATGAAGCCTCTAAACGTCAAGTGGTTATGTCAAGTAGGTAGTTCAGGCAGATCCTGGAATTCAAGAATGAGTTCTGGGTTAAGATAAATAGTTTAGAATGATCAAGATAGAGATGCTTAAAGATAGGGGAATAGGGTAAGATCACCAAAGGAGTGAATGTAGATAGAGAAAAAGTGGTCCCAGACAGAGTCCTGGGGAATTCCTGGAATAAGTGATCCAGGTGATGAAGGGAAACAGTCAAAGAGTTTGAGAAGGAGTGATCAGTGAAGAAAGAACAGAATCAAGACACAACATGTCCAGGAGCCAAATGAAAAAAGAGTGTTTTAAGAAGCAGTGGATGACAAATATTCCTGAGCAGTAAAATGTGGTAGAAATTTGAGTCAGCTCTCAATTCCTATTGCATTACTGGGAGTCAGTTTCTAATTATGGTCATTCCAGACCCTGTGCCAAGCAGGGACTCCATATTCTCGTCATGGTTTGTATGAACTCACTCGCCCTGAGTGTGCAAACCCTGAGAACATACAAGTGGCAGCCTGAGCCAACTATAAAGGACCAGCAGAGCCTTTTGGCAAGACCTCTTAAATCAACATTAATTATCAGGTGACTGGGTAATAGTCTGAGGGTCTGTCTCAAGTGCACACAAGCACTTCCCCTCCCCCACCACATACACATAGTATTTGCCATTCTAAACGCAAAGGTGCAAAGAATGGTATACTCACCCTTCTCTCCTTCTGAAAGGAAATGGGCTTTGTATTTAAAAAAACTGGCACTAGTTGTTGATATTACTGTTATTATTATTAACTGCTCAAATATATAAAGTGAATGACAAGTACGGGATATTATTTTAATCACTTTACATATATAATTTTGTTAAAACCTCATAACATCGTATGTGATTGATATTAATAGCACCCTGCCCTCAGATGAGGACATTAAACATTAAAGAGGTAGCATGGCTTATCTAAGGTCAAGTAGCCAAGTAATGGCAGATTCTGTTTTCAAAACCAACATCTGCTTCTGAGGCTCTCAGCAAATAAATAAGAATGGGAATGTTCAGTTCCCCTAAATGCCCTGTTCTGTGGATAATATGTGTACTTTTAACTCTCTGTTACCAAATGCTCCTTTTTGTAATTCCCAACGGGGTTAAGCTGTCTGGAACTAACTCCAAAATTTTCCTGATGCTTGAAATGCAAGCAATATCTCAATTTTCCACCCCCTTAGATGGTTAGCTATTGCTAAAACAAGGTATCTCATGGTTGGACTGACCAATGAGTAGTTAAAGGTGATGTGAGTGGTAGCCTTCCATTCCTTCAAGATTATAAAACTAGCCCAAATTATTACTAGAATTTCTGGAAACATGACCACATGATAACTAGCTTCTGGGTTCACTTTTTTGGTCATACGTCAAAAACACCAGACTTCAATGACTAAGCAGTAGTTAGAAGTTTACTAGCATCTTTGTTACAACAAGTACCGATTTGGTAAGAAAAAATAGAATTCTTTTTGTTTAAGTGACTGGTGGCTGAGAAGGCTGCTTTAAAAAAATAATAAATCCACAAATTTGAAATGTCAAATCATCTGTTAGAGAAAAGAATCATTGAAATTCCTTAGCAGACAGAACTTTAAAAGAAAATTGTCTATGCTATTGAAAAATAACTGGTTTAAAACCCCTTTCCTCCCCCTAAAAAAAGACATACATGTGCATTTAGGCCATAACTTTGCCTCTGTGTTCAGTGAAAAAAAAAATTCTTAGAAAATCTTATTTCACAGTGATTATGGCTAAATAACACTAAATCTGTATATTTAATGGACACCAGAATATGTTTTCTTGAACTGTTTGCATTAGTCTATATGCTTTCCATTCCTTCTGACAACCTTGATCACTTCCGGTACATCTGTGACATGTTAGGGAAGACAAGAAACCACTAGCTCATTCTCAGCAAGGCAAGTGTGCCTTGGAATTGGATTCCCTAGCCATCGGGATAGACTATGCTGAGTCATCCGTAGTCTCATCGGGCCTCCCCAGTTTCTCACCCAGGACCTTCCACATACCTTTTGAATTAGTCACAGTGGGATCAGGCATGTGGTCTCTACAGTGATTTAGTGTGTGTGTGTGTGTGTGTGTGTGCGTGCATGCTTGCATACATGTGCAAGCCGGACCACTAGCCCCTATAGGGAACAAGTCTAAGTTCCTCATTTCATTAGCAAAATTTAATGCAATTTAAACATGGTCCCTGTTGTGTTTTCAAAATACAGCCTGTTTCAAACTCACATGCTACTTTCTCATTCCTAAGCCATCTTAGGAAAATAATTTACACTGAGCCTTGGTGTTCTTATGTGATCAAGAGAAATAAATAGATCTATAACAAGTGAAATGTGCTTTTACATAGCAAGGGCACACATGGTCCCCCCTTTAATTTGGACAACAGTGAAGCCTGAGCAGAAGTGTTTTCAGCCACTTTTTAAAAACAATTATCTTTCTGCTATAGAAAAATAAAGTGATAAAGTTGCCCTTTATAAAGTGAGAGCATTTAACTTATAGCTGGCTCTGAATTTAGAAACCACCTTAACACCAGGTTAAAGAAGTGACACAAAGTGTTTCGTCCAGCTCTTACTAACTGGAGAGTCTTATGGGATTCCAGTTAAAACATGGGTGTGCTCATGGACCTCAAAAAGACTCAGAACTGCTTAGAGCAAATAGATAACAACAGCTGACATTTCTTGAGTGCTTGTTGTATTAATCGGCAGCTGCATAACAAATTCCCACAAAACTTAATGCAACAAATATTATCTCACCCATTTTCTGAGAGTTAGGAATCCAGAAGCAGCAGCTGGGTAGCTCTGGCTCAGAGTCTTTTATAAGGTTACAGACAAAATGATGACCAGTTCAGATATGCAAAGGCTGAGGATCTGCTTCCAAGCTCCCTCATAGGGTGATAGGAAGGAGGACCTAGCTCCTTGCTGGCTGAAGGCTGAAGGCTGCAGCTCCTCACCACACACACCAGTGCCTTCGGCAGCTTGCATGCACTAGCAACATGGCACCTGGCTTCCTCCAGAGCCAGGAATCCAAGTGAGCAACTAAGATATAAGCCCATGCATCAGGGAAATGATACGTCACCATTTTCTCTGTGCTCTATTTGCTGGTAGTAAGTCACTAAGTCCAGCCTGCAGTCAAGGCTAAGGGAGTTGAGCTCCATCTCTTGAAGGGAGAAGTATCAAAAACTCTGACTCAGTGAACATATTTTAAACCTACCACACTTAACATGCTGGAGAGTATTCGAGGTATACAATGTAAATTATTCCTGTTTAGTTTGCCCCAACTCTATGAGTTAGGAATTACTCTAGTTCCCATTTTACAGATGAGATCATTGAGGCTTAGAAGTTTTAAAATACTCACAGGGATGTGGTAGCACTGGGATTCCAAACCAGCTGAATCATTCTGAATCATCAAAAAAAAAAAATTATTTTTCTTCAGTGAAAAACTTTTTTTTTTTTTTGAGAGGGAAAATGTGTGCGCACTACTGCATGTGAGTGGGGGAGGAACGAGGGGAAGAGGAAGAGGGAGAAAAAGCAAGAATCCCAAGCAGGATGGAGCCCAGCATGGAGTCAGACACAGGCTCAATGTCATGACCCTGAGATCATGACCTGAGCCAAAATCAGGAGTCAGACACCTAACTGACTGAGCTACCCCCATACCCCCAGGAAAACCTTAATAAAGCTTTCTTCTTTTAAATTTAAATTCTTTTAAATAATGTATACATAGATTATTTGACAACACTTTAGGAAATAGAATTTTGGGTTATACAGAATATATCAATCTCTGATAATATCAATAATTAAGAATTTACTGCTTCTAAATTAAGACCAATTGTGACAGGTAAACACAACTCTACAATATTTTGCTAGATGGATTGTACTTCATTCTCAAACACCATCAAACTAGAAGAATTATTTTTAAAAATAAGAAATATTTAGGAAATTCGGCCATTCGTTCAGTTTATTCACCCAGAATGGTTAAAAGTTCTAAGAGAATCCCATAGAGTCTGCTGTAAAATTATCCCTGTGTTTTTTTCACCCCCTCTATCTTTTATGGTCTCAGATTTATTTCCAATTAGCTCATAAACATGGGGGCTGGCGGGAGGCCCCACCAAGAAATAACTTACACTGTCATTTAAGAGCTGCTTTTCTGCCAACAATGGCTTGGGTTTAATTTACTAGGGGATAAAACTGCAGTTGCTGATCAAGTCAAAGCAGAAGGGGGAAAGACTCAATGATCCGGATGACAGCTTCACTAACAGGCAAAGAACAAATGTCAGCAAGATATTAATCAAATAAATAATAGATGAGAGGCGGAGGGGGCAGGGAGAGGGAGAGGAGGAAGGAAGGAAGGAGAAAGAATGAACAAATAAATGAATGAGGAAAAAAATGAATAAAGAAACATGGGTCTGAACCTAGAAGAGCAAAAAAAAGGGGGGGGTGCCTAGGCAAAATCTGTCATGCTTGGAGAATAACACTCTCACAGTTTTGTGCAAAAACCTTCCATGGCTCTCCATTTTCCAGAGCAAGGATGGGCAGACTGCTGCCTAAACTGCCTAGCTCCTGGTATTGGTCCCCAGTAGGGCAAGGAGACGAGGGGCTGACAGCCAGAGCCTCTCAGAAGCTTGGCAGGACAGTTCTTCAGTCCCAGAGAAAGATCTTGGAGGCACTGCATGGAATCCTTTCCCCTCTCTAGGCATTTTTGTTGCTTTAGAAAACACAGTTTTTATGTTGCTTGTCCATAAAGGGAGATACTCTCATTCAAAGATACTGAACCCGAATCCAATCGTTTATCTCAAAGCCAAAGATAATTTGTATGTTCATGAAAATATTGCAGTGAGGATTAAATGAGATAAAGCAAGTAAAATATTTAGCATAGTATCAGGTAGTATCAGCTGTAATTACTATTATTATAATTAACTATATTTCTGGCTTTAGGAACTCCTTGTTCCAGCCAATGGTCCAAAGTTCACAATAAATGTATAACTCAGAAGATAAAAAATAGTCAGGGATCATGGCTATTGAAATCTTTAAGCATATTCAATAAAGGGTCCATTTGTAATCATCTTGGGATCTGAACAAGCAAAAAAATAAATAAAGCCAAGGAGAGGCAGATGGATGTCCAAGTGTGACATTTTGACAGATAGAAATTGAGCTGGGCCACCTAATGTGTGTAGAGAGAATTAGGCAGACTCTCCAGCCAGGTACAGCCACCCTGAATAAAGGCCAGCCTCCCACCTGGCTCACACAGGGGTGAAGCCAGCCCCCGGAGGAGCAGAGCAGAAAGACCACAGAAAAACATGCAACAGAGTGGCTGAGCTGAGTCTGCTTATGCCTCATTCATTCATCACAAGTGTAATAATCAAATCAGTCACCTTTCCTCCTCCAGATCAGAGTAAGAAGAGGCAGATGAGGTGAGGATATATAAGCCCACATGAAAAGAAACATCTATAGGTGGGGAGAAGTGTTTCTCTGGGAGTGACTTCATTAGAGAAATTCTGACCATTCCAACCCAAGGTCTGCCCCCATCTGTCCAGCATGTTGGGTCTGGGAACACAGACACAAAGGGTCACTTTAAAAGTTCTTAACCTCTCTAGGTATGGTATATGTCTACAATATTTTTTTTTGTTTTACTGATGTCTTTTCATTTTTTTTTGAAACATGCTCTTCGTGGGGATCTGTTACCTTCTTAAAGCCTAAGGAATTACTTTATAAACAAATAATGCCTAAAGCACATAACCAGGGAACAATTTGTAGGAACAACTACCACAGTCAAGGAAAGCCCTTGAATCCTAACCTGAAGATCTGATTTTCAGTCCCATTCCAACCATTTTCTAGCTAAATATCCTTGACCGGTCATTTAAATTAAATCTCAGTTATCACATCTTTAAAATGCAGAAGGTGGTGGGTTGGCTAAAATGTTTCACATGATGGTGGTCACATAACTAAAGGATAGATGTAAAAGCCCTTTGGAGGTGCCATGCATGGTGGTATACCATCTCCAAAGGCTTCACATGCATTTTAATTGAACAGATGAATAAAAGGATCTTATACCTTGGAAGTACAGGAAAAGGAAAAGAAACCATCCATGTTTTAACAGTATATGACAGCAAAGCTGAGAAGAAAAAAGAAAAAGTTTCCATTTTCTCCCACTCATAAATCCATTAAGTTTTCATGATGGGCTTAGCCTCGAAGAAATTTTACATACAAGGGAAGTTTTTTATTATGTCATCGTCCAAAGGGCCAAAGATACGGGAACCAATAATTGAATACTTTTTTGCCAAACAATTGAATACTTCGTATAGATGCAAAGCCACTGTATTTATCCTTTGCAAAAAAGTCAGGCTGCATCTAACACAAGTGTCTTCTTGTAAATGCTTTTCATTCAAAAATGAAACAAAAGCTGTGCTGCTGCTAAGAGCTTCAAGGTCTAGAATGCCTACGTGCTCCTTATTATAATTCTTTTCTTCAAAATAGGCATTTTGTGTCCCCGAAGGACAAGCTTTGTGTTTGCTCTGCTCGAGGAATTGATTAACGTCGCAGGATGTGATATATATTTAAGCCAGTCCCGTGGCCTATTAGCAATTCACAAACTGTGAGTGTGCACAGTTCTGTGCTCAGCTCCATTTTGCATTACAAAGTGTTTATAAATCTGCCTCCATTCTCACAATGGTATATAAACACATCAACAAATCACATGTATATTGAGGGAAGGGATGAAGAAGGTTATGAATTTATCATAGCCTCCAGCTGCTCTGTGACAAATTAAATATCACCCTGGTCACTGAGGTCCCCACCAGACAGTTGGTCAGAATGAACTGTAGATAGATTGAACCTTTCTTATTGGTGACAAGTCAGAAGCTCACCCAAACTTATAAATTGCATCCCCCAACCCTTAAAGAAAATGATACCATGCAAGCCTGTCATTTCTGCAAGACTATAGTTTTATGATTTCCTTAGAAGAAAGGAGAATTTAAGGCAAAAGAAAAAAAAAGTAGTCACAGGATATAGGTGGAGAGCAGGAAACATAGGTAGATGAGGAATGGTGAGAACACTATCTAATTTTAGCACCAGCACCTGTGAGGGAGCGTTCAGATTAATATCTTTATATATACAAAATTATATCTTCAGATATCTATATATATACATCCTCTTCTATATCAAAAAGGATATCTATATCTATCTATCTATCTATCTATCTATATATATATATATATATATATATCTCCTCTTTTGTATATACATATTCTGTTTCTGAAAGGTGAATTCTTTCCCTTTACATCTTTGGGACTTTAACAGGCAGCAGAAAGTAGATAGATAAAGGGTCCAACCAAAGGGCTCACAAATTTTTGCTGAACCCTCCTCCAAGCAGTGACTGTCTAGATTCTGTTTTTAATAGGATTTAGTCACAGGCAGATCTCATTTTCCCTTTTAATCTAAGGGTATGTAATTATATTCAAAATATAAATGTTCAGCGATTGGTGTGAAAATACACATAACCAGCACTTCTAAAGATCCTGCAGTTAATTGAAAGTTTCATCTTTTAAAGCTTTAGCTTATAAAATAAGGTTTTTCTTTTATGTTATATGTATTTTGTCCCAATAAACAAAGAAAAAGAAATGAGATATTTTTCTCCCAGAGAAGCACACATACCAACTAGAAAAGGGAAAGGTTTTCTGAAACGACATTATAGAATTATAGACTTTCATAAATGGAAGGGCTCTTAGAAAAGGCATGCACTACAGAATTTTCCAGAAAGGTAATTCTAAGTTAGTTATAGCTTTTACAGTAAGACAGGGTTCCAGAGCCAGAGTAGGCATTAGTTCTGCTTGCCACCATCCAGCTTTCCTTTCCTCTGGGCAGTTTCTACCTTCCCTGTAGTTGACTAGGGTCATGTGACTAGTTCTGGCCAATGAATTTTGAGTGGAAATTATATGTGTCGTATTTGGATTGCAACATTTAATAGCTGGTTTGAGACCCGCCTAAACTTCCTCTTTTCATTCTGGTCAAATTATCTGTAATTTTCATGATGATGTCTACTCCATCACTGGCATCACTACGAGTGACTAGGAACAAAAGAACCCCTCTCTCTTAAACCACATTACAAATGTAATGAGAGAGTGAGAGGAGAGAGAGACTACTTTTATTTTAAGCCTGTGAAATTTGAATGTATTTTTTTCTCTTAGCATAACCTAGTCTATACAGACTGATACAATGGTCAGTAAAGTTCGAAGAACACAGATTTATACAGGTTTCTGTACTGTTTCTGCACTACAGAAATGTTCAGGGTTTTAAAGTGCTAATAGAAAATGTGAATCTTCAAGACAGGTATATATTGAAAACATTTCTCACACCTTCTTGACCACAATTTTTACGTTATTTTATAATCCTTTTTTAAAAGACTTTATTTATTTGATAGAGAGAAACACAGCTAGAGAGGGAACACAGGCAGGGTGAGTGAGAGAGGGAGAGGCAGGCTTCTCACCAAGCAGGGAGCCCGATGTGGGGCTCTATCCCAGGACTCTGGGATCATGACCTCTGGCAGACACTTAACGACTGAGCCACCCAGGAGCCCTATTTTAATCTTTGTGTATTGTACAGGACACTTATCGTCATGTCAAAGATCATAGTGTTCCCCAGAACAATTAGGGAAAGAAATTTTGGTCCAATCTCTGTGGCTTACAAAATAGTAAACCAAAGCCCTATGAGATTAAGGTCTTCTCCAAGGTCATATTTAGTCATATCTGGTAGCAGACATGGGAGCAGATGCCCAAGGTCCATCCTGGACCTGGCAAACTGGGGTCACTTCACAAGTGAATCAAATGTTTGCTAAATTTCTAGCCTTTCACGTGGTCTTTACAAAGCTAATGCAGTGGAAGCACCCATACCACCTTACCATGAAAATTAAAATCAACACAAAGTTACCACTTGCCCACAGAGAATTTAAATCAACATTTAAAAAGCACCCCCAAGGAAAGCTCAAAAATTTTCCACCCAAGACAAAAACCAGAGGTGACATTTTTAAGAAATGTAAGGGAAAAGAATTTCTCAACTGAATCTTCTGAACCAAGACTCTGTAGACCTCTGTAGAGAAGGGGGAAAAAATCAGTTCTTTTGCTAAATCCTGGCAATGAGAACTTCAAGGACATGTTGTATTCCTTTTCCTTGGGGAAAGCGTTAGCCAAAAAATGAGATTTCAGTCTGAAATGAGGGGGAAACTAATTCACTGAGGTTGTTGTTAAGCCACTGAACACACACACCTCTCTCCTTTGAAATGATTTGTTTTGACTGTGCGGGAGACCCTAGTAGAATTTCTTTCTCTCTAACAAAATCACAGAAGTCAGAATGATAACTTTGAATTGTGGGAGCAAAGATCTACTGAAACATTATTTGGATTTAATCACAATATTACAGAAGGAATAAAATCTGTTTCAAAAGCAAAAAAAGAAACAATCAAAACTCCAAAAAGCAAACAACACATAAACAGCTGGTTGAATATGGATATTGCCAGAACTTAAGAAAAGCACTAAGAATTTTTTTTAATTACCTCTTGTAGCATCTCCAAACTGAATCTCTGAGCTTTACCGAAGCATTTTATCACATAAATTCAGGAAGGTTCTAAATAATATTCTGTGTCTTTCTTGAAATATGTCCTCAAATGTAGGTTCTCTGTGGCTGCTTTGAAATGACCCAGATTGTATTGGATTCGTCACTGGAGTGAAATAAGATCTTTAGTTAAAAAGTAATGAAGTGTAATTGGAACATAAATAATTTTAAAACATTTTGGTCTAGGCCAGAACACTGGCATGTGAGTAATTTTGAGTCATGCCCCAGGGAGTATATTGGTAGACACAGGTGGGAAGCATGAATTCCAAATAATGCCTTCCAGACATAATGGTGAGGGCAGACAAACCTCTGCTTTTTTACTCACAGAGCCTCTACAGAAAGCCTTCTGCTGCACTGCTCACCCCCATGGAAAAAAAAAAAAGGCCCACAGCCCTCCCAGGCAGCTGCAGAAACAGAAGCAGCTCAGCTCAGCTCAGCTCAGGAACCCTCTCTGCCTCAGCAAACATCCAAATAACTGCAAGACCCAGCCTGAATGCTCCTTCCCTGCAAAACAGGAGGTGCAATTAGAATAAATAGGATTTGGGAAAATATGAATTTAGAGCTTCCTTGGAGGACTGGAATACAGAAGGAGGTACCAACTAACCTGCAGAGGGAAGTAGACCACACCTGGATGCCAGAGGACCCGCCTTCACCCGTCCTTCATTTGCATAACTCCACCCCTCCAGATATAGGACGTCCTTCCTCATGAAAGGGGCTACTCCTCACAGAGCATCAACTACGCAATAAGTAAACATCGTTCCTTGTTTACCTCCTGCGTAAAAATGAGATTTCAAAAAATCTGATTGTAACCTCCTTCCTGGCTCCTCGGTTGTCTAAACCCCACGGAGAGGTTCATCTCCCAGGAAAACAAAACTATTCTCATTCCATCTTCTTTCCTTCCTTGTGGCCCAGTTCTTTTATTTTTTCTTCATCTCTGATTTGATAAATACATTCTCAGGGAAATGTTCTGGATTTAACAGCTCATTCTTTCCAGAGCTGGGGCTTCTAAAGAGATCATGAGAACCATGAAAATCACATGAATCTGGGAGGGGGGGGAAGCATCTGATGGTGGGGCTTTCTAGATTTGCTCTCACTGATTAACCAAGAAAAAAGGGAGGTCTGCCTGCAGATCAGCCATTGTCTCATTCACTCATTGGATTAAGACCCCCCTAATCCAGTATGACCTCATCCTAACTAATTACATCTGCCAAAAAAACAAAAGCAAAACAAAAACTATTTCCAAATAAGATCACATTTTGAGGTTCCCAAAGGACATGAATTTTAGAGAAACACTATTCAGCCTGGTAAAGTAATCAATGTCATTTACCATTTTTGAGACAAAGGGTAGGGCAATCTGTCATAGCTCCAAGCAGGCAAGCTGTGTCTAATCTTTCTAATTAGAATCTTCTTAATAAAGACAAGTTCAATAACTACTTCAAAAGTAGTATAGATCAAATAGCCAAGGAAATGTAGAAGGATGAAGGAAGAGCAAGGACCAATGATATCGTTTTGAGGTTTCCAGTAAAGGTGATAACAATGCTTATGCCAACAAGGATAGCATCAAACGTTTGTTGAGTATTTTCCTATGGGCTAGGCATCTTTTAAGCTGTTGATACTTCATTAATACTCATAACCCTAGTGAGAAAGATTTTACCATATTGAAGATGATAAAATGTTTGCTATTTTGCAAGTGATAAATTGAGGCAGAGAGAGGTTAAGAGGTTAAGTACTTTGCTCAAGTACTTGGGCACACAGCTAATCAATGTGAGAGTTGGAAAATGAAGCAGGTGGTCTAACTTCAGAGCCTGTGACTTTAACCACTACAGTAGAGTTGCCTCTCAAGGATGGTACTATCTTGGACTAAGCAAATGATTACAGCAGAAGATAAAGAATAGGGGGAAGGAACTTGGTTCCAAACTTGATTGGAAGCATAGTCAAAGAAATGTTCTTCCTGGCACTTATTTCATAATCTGAATTGTATTTGGTGCATTAGGATAAGCATACTTCCCTAACAAGTGTGACTTATATAAAAGATCCAAATATGCAGAATAAACACCGTGCTACAGAACAACACTGTAATACCTCAGAACATTGTAATAAATTATCAGAGGGGAAGATGAAATTTTAGAAAACACTCCTCTGCATTTCTCCTTGGACTTGTTAGTCCAATCTTTTGCCTCCAAGTCAGTCTCTGTCAGGGCCTCCATGCTCTGCTCCTCTGTAACTCGGGCAGGGATTGCAGAACCTTTGGTCACTGGGATGAAGCCTTAGGGTATCATGTCCCACTGCCTTATTTTCTTCTTTGTTACTGATACTGCAGAGTCAGCTAATCAACAGAAAGCATTTCATAAGTTGCATCTTCATTAAAAAATTTGTTTCTTTAAGCACCCACTTTCCTTCTTTTACAATACCTCTTTTTTTTTTAAGTCACCTCTTCTACTCTTTTTATTCCTCGACTTTTCTTTTATCCACAATAATCTGAACAACAGTGCATGGCAATCGCCCCTGCTAGATTACCAGTGATACAGCTGAGGCTGGCATCTGATACTAACACAGTATTTGACAATCATTACCTCTCCTTTCTTCTTGAAACTTACCGTTTGGGTAGTCTGGAGGACATCCACTCCTGGTTTCTTTCTTACCTCTGTAGATTCTCATGTCCCAGTTTCTTTTTTAATTTTTCTGCCTAGAATTTTAAAAAAATGGTTTTCAAATAGGGCATTATGAACACTCACACGGGGCAATGATGGAGATGAGTATTTTGATAGGCAGCCTCAAGTATGAACCCCAATGACTTGTTCCTCATCGTATTTATTCTTGTATAATCTCCTCCTCTTGAGTGCAGACTGGTGGCCTGGATTTACTGACTAATTTCTAATAAACAGAATGCTGCAGATGAGATATACGCTGTCCCTTTTAGAGTAGGCTATAAAAATACTGTGGCTTCCATCTTGAAAGAGTCCTCTCTTGCCCTCTCTTGGATTGCTCAACCTGGAAAAGCCAGCTGCCAGGTCATGAGTGAACCATAAGATGAGAGACGAAGGTCATGAATGAACCATGTGATGAGAGATGAAGGTCTGCCCAAATCCATGTGGGTGAGCTTGAAAGAAAATAATCTGCCAGTCAGTCCTGCAGGTGAGACCACAGGCATGATCAACAATTAGACTGCAACCTGAGACACCCTGAGCCAGAGGCAACCTGCTAAGCTCCCCAGATTCCTGACCAAGAGAAAGTGAGCTAATGGATGTGTGTTGTTTTACATTGTGAAATTGGGATGTAATTTGTTATGCAGCAATAGACAACTAATATTGGAACCCTGACTGTTAGGCTTCACTGCCTACCCACTGCAGTCCCTCCTTGAGCGCCCACTCATAGCCCCTTTCTCCACCATTCCCAGAACCTTTCAGCCATAGTACATCTGTTTTGATCTCTCCTATAAATTGATTCACTTTATACAATTTTATTGTATTTTATTGCATAACTATGCTTCTAGCTAAAAATTGGTTTGAACGCCAATGTTCTAAATGTTGGTGTTTCTCAGGGTTCCATCCTTGGCATATTTCTCTTTTTCACTTTTCCCAGACTCCCTTAGAAATCATGCTTCTGTCTACTTCCAAAACCACCTCTCTCTACTTTTATAGTTCCCAAAGACACATTCCTGGTCTTACCTCTAAACTTAACTGATCATTGCTCATCTCCACTTGAATGTCCCACAGGCACATGAAAGTGAAAATGTCCAAAACTGAACTTATAAACTCTCTTACAAAATGTGTTTTTCTCCTATTATTTTCCACTTTTTATTATTATTTTCCACTTTAATAAATGGTGCTACCATCACTCAGATCATCCTTAATTTCTTTCTCTCACTCCCCACTGTTCTTTTATTAAACACTGAAAATCCCATAAAATCTACTTCCTTGCTATGCCTTGGATCTCTAGCCTCTACCTCCATTGTCGCTGTCTTATCTTCAGGCCACGGTGGTTTCTGCCTGGATTATTTCAACACTCATAGGTAATCTATTCATATCCACACAACACAGATGTGGAAGGCTCAGGTTGGTATTTCAGACTTATTTTTCATCTCAGTTCATTTGAATTCCACCTCTGAATACTTACTTGCTGGGTTATATTAGACAAATCATTTAATCTCTTGCTTTATAGTTATGTCATCTATAAAACAAAGAATAATAAGAATACTGGCCTCATAGGGTAGTTCTAAATATGTTAGCCGACTCATATAACATGCTTGGAATACTTCCTGGCATAGAGATAGCTCTCAGTAAATGTGAGTAATTACTGAAAAGTAGTCTAGCAGAGTGATAAGGGCATGGATAGCTAGCCGGTGAGTTTGAATTCTTATTCTGCCATTTACTATCTTATTGAACTTGGGCAAGTTACTTTATTTCTCTGTTCCTCCACTTCTTCAGCTGAAATATAGGGATACTATTACTAATCAACACAACAAATTGTTGTAATATTGGCTTATGCTGAATAATCAAATGTTTTCTATCATTACTCCTGTTGTCCACTTTCAGAGACATCCATTCCCTTGCCAAAGTGATATTTCTAAACCTCAGATCTAAACATCATGACATTTCCCTGCTCCTCAATAGTCTACCCATTACTTCTTATCACTGCATCTTGCAACCTGCATGATCTGGCAAACATCTCTGGTTTCATCTCTCTCCATTCTTCATGTCTCTCTGTTATTGCAAATACTGTCCCATCTACCATAAAGACACTTTCTACACTATTGACCTGGCTAACTTCTACCCATCCTTTCAAAATTTAGCTGATAATATCAAGTTTCCCTAGAAACTTCTCCAATTACCACTGATACCCCATGTAACACAAATATACACACACATTAAGACACTCATGCATATTAGTAGGTTTTTATGAGTGTCCACAGTTCTCTATGCACATTTCTATATCTAATATCCAGAAGATTGTAACTAGCCTTGAACATTTATGACTCTCCACTAGACATGAGATATGTACTCCAGAAATGAGCAGGAACATATGGAACATTATAGGGACACAATAAATATTTAATCAATGAATAAATGAGGTCTCTAATCTATCATGTCCTTTTTTTTCTTTGAAAGAGTTATGAACTTTCTATATTTTGTTCCTACAGTTGACTTTCACAGCACTAGCTTGATATAGCTGTGGAAGCAATTAAAGAGTCTCAGAGATCAAACAAGCACATGAACTGTAAATAATGAGGAACCCCAAGAGGCTCAGGAGACTTTATACCGATGTGTTCAACTGAACCCAAGTGAATATAGTCTTAATTCTCCAAGCCTGTCCACTGCATAGCTTCAGGCAGTCTCATACTTGGCGAGAGTCTTCTATCTTTAACTTCAAAATTCCACAATATTTTTTATGAAATTCAAAGTTTTTGGATACTTCAAGCAAAAACTTCAGACCAATAACTCCAATGAGGTAGGATTTGTGACCCATATTTCAACAATTTTCTAAGTGCAATTCTCTAAGCCAGTTGCTTAAATTGGGGCTCCATTAGCCCACGTATTGATTTCCAATTGGTGGGAGGGCCAAAGTGTGAATCACTTCACTAAAGTGCCAGGAAAGGTAAGTGAAGAGACCAAAGAGTTTCCTGTCTTTTTAGGTTTAATCAAGAAACTGCTAAGTTCCCAGTTCTTAAAAATATATAAGAATGAGAGAGCTATACTTTTTTTTCTTCCTATACAATATTCTCTTTTGATATATCCTGAAGAAAAATAACTATCGAGAAATGACATGTTCTGCTGATAGAAATGGATGAAATGGAAGAGATAGCCTTCAGGTCTCAACGCAAACAAAAATGAGCAGTGTCTATATTACTAATGAGATCTCCAGCTAAACCCACTCATTTCACAAAGGGTCTAAATATGTCAGATGAGCAAAGATTTATTCTCAAACAATATTTTTCTGTAGCTAGGAAAGAGGATGAAAGGAAAAATTATACCTATAAAACTGATTGAGAGGATAAAGAAAGAACTCTATATTTCTAACAGAGAGATGCAATCATTTTTCTGGAATGTGCTTTCATGACTCAAGTAAGGCAGAAATGATCAAGGTGAGATTGAAAGAGAATATTTTTATTTTTTAAAAATTTTTGTAGTTTATACATATTGGGATCTTTGACATTTCTTTTGACACAAATAATTTTCCCAGAGGTGTTGGCTGGAAGTTTCTATGTTGCTGCAGAAATAGGAAGCAGAAGAAATAAATAAGTGATTGGAGTTTTTATATAAGAAAATACAGCTTATAAAAAGTGACGACAAATAACAGGTAAAAGTTTTGACCTGAGAAAAGAGATGTCAATTTCAGTTAACAACTGAGAAAATATGTGTCTGAAAATATGGGTCCAATAAGGTATATCGAGGCCTACACAGTGTAATTCAACCCACCCTGCACCATAAAACCATTCTAGACTTCAAAGGGAGAGGAGTTAATGCTTTTAAAAAAAAAATGTTTTTAAGTCTATCTTCAAACCTGTGATATATCCTTGTTAACTGATCTCCTAGGAGAAGATAGTGACTTAGGGGCGCCTGGGAGGCTCAGTTTGTTAAGTGTCTGCCTTCGGCTCAGGTCATGATCCTGGATCTTGGAATCAAGTCCTGTGCTGGGCTCCCTGCTCAGTAGACAGCCTGCTTCTCCCCTCTTCCTCGGTCCCTCCCCAAACCCCACTTGTGTTCTCTCTCTCTCAAATAAAAAAAAAAATCTTAAAAAAAAAGATAGTGACTTTATCAAGTGATGTATTAATAAAAGCCAATCTGTCCAAAGGAGGGTTTTCCCAGGATACATATCTGGCAAGGGACTGATATTAAGGATGGTAGAAAAAAAAACAGTGGAAGAATATCAGGATTTTGAACAGGTGCATCAAAAAAGAAGCCAATAGTCACAGAAAGGAGTTGTTCATTAGGGAAATTCAAATTAACCAACAATGTGAAACTATTATGCACCAAAAAATAAGCCAAAATCTGAAGGATTGACTTTACTAGGTGTTAGTGAGGATGCGAAGCAACCATGACTCTCACAGGTTGAGGGGATATAAAATGATACAATCACTTTGGAAAAAAAGTTCTGATGGTTTTTCCTAGTCTCTGTGGGAGAGTAGGTGTCTCACTTTGGTGAGCACCTTGCTACAAGTTGTGGCACTACAACCTGTCATAAAAATGTGAGAAGTTTGTTTTTCCTTTGGATAAAAAAACCAATTAGCAAACATAGCTTGCCTACAACTTGCCACTTGTCATGTACTTTTCCATTAGCTTACCCCACCACTGAAAAACTCTTGTCACTCTTCAGTTTCAGTGGAGTTGAGCTCAGACTGAGTTCTGGCCTTTCTCCTTTATTGTTACAGTCTTGAAGAGTCATCTTTGTTTAACTTTGTCTGAGTTTTTCGTTGACATCGGGTAATTGTTATACATTCCTTCAAGGGTCACTTAAATGCCATTGTTATTTAAGAGGTCCTAAAGACCTCCCTGCTACCTTCTCACACAAATATTTGGCTGTCTTTCTTCTAAACTTCCACAATCTTTGGTAGGTACACACTTCAAATAAAACATGTTTCTTTTTGTTTATCTGTCTCATCTTCCGGAATAGGAGTTCCTTGATATGTAAATATGTCTTGCATCCAGCTTCTAAAACAAACCTTGTCCTTAATGGACATCAGTTAATGACGGTTCGATGAATTAATGATCAGATGAACAAAGGCATCAGATCCAGCTCTTGCATAACATGATGCTAAGTAAAGCATGGCTACTTACTGCTTATTTGATGACTAAAGTCAGGACATATGTCTGACAAATGTAACATACAAATCTATATTGAGCAAGTGAGAAGGGATTAACCCACTTCCTTCTGGTACATATCTCACTTTATGTACTCTACTAGTTTCTAGCATTTGGGGATCTTGAATATCTCTACCTTCCATCAGCTAAACATTTAGCTTGAGAAACATAAAGATACTCTATTTTTTCTTTTGGATAAGGAATAACCATATTCCTTAACTCAACTATTAGAGCTATAAATTTGTGAGCTGAATGTTAGAGTATTGTGAGTTTCATGTCAGCCTTGACAGTGTTTTCCTAAAAAAAGGAGACAACAACTTTGCTTGTATGCATCAAGGCCTGTACATGCATGGGAAAAATAGACTTCAGGGTTTATAGAGTACATCTGATTCACTACATGCCCAAAGAACTCAACTACCATTTCTTGGGGGATATTAGGGAAAATATATTAAGCTCACCACTCTGCAAACATTATTTTATTTAAATACCAATTCTGAACTTGAGATACTGTATGTATTCTCACTGGCCAAGCTCATCTTGTTGAAATCTCCCTTTGTCCCAGCCACATGACCTTCTTTCTATCCTTGAATTTCCCTTCTCAGAGCTTCTTGAAATTAGTTGTTTCTTCCATCTGAATTCTTTTCTTTGCAAGTCTCTGCTTGGCCAGTTCCTTCTCATCCTTCAGGTGTCAGCTTAAATCTCATCTTCTCAGAGAGGCTTTTCTTGATGATCCAAGCTAAATCTGCTGTCTACTCTGCCCAGGTCACTCTCTACCTCCTCCTCTTGACTTATTTTCCTTATAGTGGAACTCTCCAAATGAACTCTGCAGTCCTGTGGGGATTTCTGAGACCCTTTTAGGAACTCCCTGAGGAGAACAATATTTTCATAATAATATGATGATTTCATATACCTTCTCTGCTGCATTGACATTTGCACCAATGGTGCAAAACAAATGGTAGATAAGATCCTTGGTGTCGGGGCGCCTAGGTGGCTCAGTTGGTTAAGCAACTGCTTTTCAGCTCCGGTCATGATCCCGGATACCCGGGATCAAGTCCCACATCGGGCTCCCTGCTCAGCAGGAAGCCTGCTTCTCCCTCTCTCACTCCCCCTGCTTGTGTTCCCTCTCTGGCTGTGTTTCTCTCTGTCAAATAAATAAAATCTTAAAAAAAAAAAAATCCTTGGTGTCTTAACATGAATCAAGGCAATGACACTAAAGTGTACTAGTGGTCATTGTACCTTCCACACCATGCAGTCACAAGACACAAAAACAAAACAAAAAATGAAAACAAAAAGTCACTTAAGAACATCCTTAATAAAGCAGTAAAATGCATTAATTTTATTAAGCCTCTACTCTTAAATGTACACTTTTTGAATAGTCTATGTGATGAAATGGGAAGTACTCTTAAAGTACTTTTGGTGTATACCAAAGTATGATGACTATCTCAAAGAAATGTGCTAGCGTGACCAAAGTGAGAACAGAATTAGCTATTTTATTTTTCAGGAAATGGTATTTCTATGAGACACTTGGGTATTTGGCAGAGATTATCTAAAATTTTTTTTTAAAGTAAGTCTGTCACCTCAAGGAAAACAACTGACAATATTTGTTGCCAATAATAAAATTTGAGTTTTCGAGGAAAAATAGAATTTCAGAAAATTTGTGTGTGACATCAGGAGCTTAAAGGTTTCCAAATACTTAAGACTTTTCTGATGAAAGCTGTGATAATATCAACAAATGTGCATTTTTAAATATTATATCATGAAATCTGTCAATATTGGTGAGGTGTGCACAAATCCATGAATGAATATTTTCCAATCAATGCAATGCATGATATGACAAAATCATGAACAGATGAAAAATCCACTCAAAGTGCTAGACTGATGGCTTCCATTGTAACAGAGTATGAAAAGTTCATTGATAGGATTTTAGGTTCTACATCATCATGAACATTGAAGAAGCTAACATTTCTAAGTCTTATGACTAACTTACATTCTAGTGTATATTTTTCATTATTGTTTATCATCTATACCCATCCATCAGACTGTTAGTCATGAGAGGCAGACCTACCTCTAGTGTGATTATTGATGTCTCCTACACCTGAAAGAGTGGCACATACTAGGTGTTCAATAAATATTTGGTTGCATGAAATAATTCCTATTTGAAAGAATGAAAGACTTTGTCGTAAAGACTTAGTTATATACCCAACGCCACAGATCTGGTAAGTAGCTAAAAAGGATTCAAATTCAGCTCAGTCCAATTTCAAAGCTGATGCTTTTAATTGAATCACTCTACCAAACTGCCTCTGCAGTCAAGATTTATAAGTAGTTTTATGCCATCAATATCTAGTTTTAATATCAAAGCCTTTGTGAACCTTCATAGCATCTTATGTTTGAAATCATTTTATTTCTAAAAAATTTTAACATTTATTTTATTTAAAAAATCTTTTTGTGTGTAAGCTCTATGCCCAACCGGAGCTTTAACTCACAAGCCCAAACTCAAGAGTCACATGTTCTACTGACTGAATCAACCAGACACCCCTATGTGAAATCATTTTAGAACCACAGGGGACCTCTCAGAGTATTTAGGCCAACATCTCATAGACTTAGCCGGGTCACAGAGTTAGTTATTCACATAGCTGAGAAACGGCCCTGGATCTTTACACCCATGAAGGCAACAGATGTGGAACCAAGGCTGTGGAAATCACAGGAAGCTGTTTTCATTTATTCTGCATCATCCCTAGCTCTTTCTTTTCTAAAACCCCACATGGCTAGGAAAGGAACAAAAGAAAATAAAACAAACCAAAATATTGAGGGGTTGGAGGGTTGGTGAGGAAGGCCTGGCACGCTAAGTTGAAGTTGAGGGTTTTAATTTTCTGACCACAGCAGAAATTTTCTATAGTTGACAATTAGGTCGCACATCTTTTAGAGGTGTGCCTTGATGAATGACACCCAGCTACAGGAAGGAGGTGCCATGCTATCAAAGACTGCAGCATCTAAAGTGAGAGCATATTCTGGCGATGCTATCAGGGGATAGAGGCACAGACTGCCAGTCTTTAGAGAGCAAGGCCCTTTGGAAAGGCCCTTGCCAGGTCTCTTTTGTAATTTAATCACTTTTCCTTTACATATGACACTTAGGCCAACAACAAAAACACTTTATTAGTAAATCGTACATTGCAAAGCAAGTGTGACTTAAAGTGTCACTCAAGAACACACTCACGTGTGTGTTCGCAGGACACATAGCTGGGGAGTTGGCCAATAACATAAAAAAGGGTTGTGCCTCCTAAACTTTGCCCTAACAGAGCTGAGGGCAATAGTTCTCTCACACCAAATCCAGTGCTCAGGGAAATTCCCTTGATCAATGTTGTTCTTAAGTGCTGAGTGGCTACTTAGAGTGGTAAGCTCACCAGCTTCTAGCACAGAGCCGATGATCAATACATAATCATCAAATGACTAATTTTCCACAATGCCTGAACATATTTCGTGCATTTACCATGAGTATGGTTTCTCTAATCTGGAAACATGATGGTTGCATAGAAGACCAAACAAATCCTGCGGTGTGTAGCCCAGAAGGTTACTTTGTAAATCATGGTGGTGTTATACACTTCTGTTTGTAAAGATGATATTTTACCTTTAGAGAGATCTTATATCCAGATCACATCCGTCAGATGAAATAGTGTCTTAGCCTACAGCCCGACTACAAAATACAAAATATAATATCTCTTCCAGAGGAAATGCAAACACAGTATCATTTAGTGGGGTGAGGAAGATATTAAACAAACCAGATACTCAACTCCAATTGTTAATTGGAGTTATTAATGGAAGGCTTAAAGTTATCCTAAATAATGCATTTGCTAATTATTTTTCCCTAACCTGATCATATGCATTTTATTTCTGAATTTCAATCTATCTTATATTCAGACACTAGCACAAAATAAATACTTAATGAATTTTGGTTGAATTAATTCGATACAGTGATTCCCACAATCTAGTCTGAGGACTCCCGGAGGTAGGTGTGCTGGTGTAGCTTCTTTCCTTTCACAGACACCAAGCTTTTGAGAACTTTCTGACTTGTCTTTGTGAAATATAACCATTATTAAAAATTAAATTGTAAAAACATACAATTAAACACATTATATTAAAATAAAGCTAATAAGTACTCAAAACCCATCACTCCCTAAATATTTTCCTACATTTTACTCTTTCTAGTCACTGGAGGTTATTTTCATCTATGTATTTCTATGGGAGAGATATCAGATAATGATATGCCCCTCTGCATTTCTTCCCAACTCTGTGTTATTAGCCACATGAAGAATATTTACACCAGGAAAACTGGCAAATGAGGAACATCAGGTTTTTCTCTTCTCCTTGGTGAGTTGGTTGTCAAAATATTTTCCCTGCAAAACACTTCTGAGAGTTCCCCAAACTCTTTCAGGTGCCCTACCAACTCTTCCTTTTAATGAGAAAGGCCAGATTTTCTCCAACTAAAACAACATATTAAAATAGATTGAATGCAAAAGCAGGTGTTCAACTGCAAACCAGGTCATAATTTTCAAAAAATGTAAGACAATGACCTCACTAATTTTTTTTCACAAAAATGTACTGTTCACGTGCACTCTTTTTATATCTATTTTTAAATGGATTAGTAAATACTTTTATTCTTAGTTTTAAATTCTAATATGATGAATATTGATATATTCAACACACAAAAGCAAAAGTTCTTTGACGTCCTTTTGACTATGAAGGGGGGTGAGATGAAAAGTTTGAGAACCATTGATTTAATGGAGTAGTAAATCCCATATGGAGCCTTTTTGACTTAGTGTGGTCAAACTAGAAAAGTATGTCTGTATTTCCTATCCCTTTGTGAACCTGGGAAATGAATTCTTGATCTCCTCAAATTTTGTTTTTCCATTTGCAAAAAAACAATGTTAGACAAGATCTCAAAGAACAGTGTTTTAGCTCTTAGAGAATTAGAAATGATCTTTGCTCCTTGTTTGAAGGCAGGAGAAATGTTTGTGCTTTGTCATCTTTTTTATACCTCTGACCCCCATCATCACTGTCTTTAATAATCTTTTCCACCTAAGCTCCTGCCCCGCAAAGGATTTAACATTCGATATCATCACTCCAATTACAGAAGTCACTACGTCCAAATCGTCAAAAAAAAAAAAAAAAAATCGTACCAGCCTTGGACTAAAGTAGATGCTATGTAGCAGACACAAAAACGCAGAACAGACCAACAAAATGCCAGGGCTTCGTGTCACCTTATCCATTAGGCGGAAAATGAAATGCCTAAAGCAGGCAGAGCCCGAATTCAATAAAGCAAACTATTGTGCGAGCCCCTGCTTTGCATCTGCCACAGTGGCAGAGTAAAATGCAAAGAGTGCTGCTTGAGTATTTTCCGTGCAAACAGCACAAATTAGAATCTGCTTGGCGTCCTTAAGAACGTGTGAATGATCAGTCAATTCCAGGCAAGTCCGTGGCGGCTTTGCCTCCGAAATCACTGCGGCAAAATGCAAATAGTGTGGGAAATAAAAGGCCCTTGCCCAATGCGCCAAGACTGCAGCCTTCGCTTTTGTATCACATCTGCGTCTCCGGTCCCTTCGCGCACCCGCCAGCCAGAACGAGATGTGAAATAGCTTCCCAGTCGGCTGGGAATTTAACTTCCAGATCGGTTCCAACAGCAAACGACCAGAAAAAGTGAGCCCTCCCGGCGTCAGGCCGCACGGGGGCAGGTATGGACAAGGGCGCGCGTGGGTGACTGCTACAGCGGCGGCGCCCCGCACGCCCATCACTGGCCGCCCGCTGATCCCGCAGAGGACTGGCGGGGAGGCGGCGCCTGAATCCGGGCTGCGCTAACATGGCCGCCGCTATCCGGTTGCTGGGAGGGGCTCTGCTCCGGGCCCACCGCGCCTGCCCTCCCCCAGCCGCCTGGTGCGTCCCTTGCCAGCGCCGCCAGGGAGCGTCCGCCTCCAGCCCCGGCGGAGGCGCGGCCCAGAAACTCCACATTGACAAGCTTCCCAAGGCCAAGGCCAGGCGCCCGTCACGCCGCCTTTCAAGTTGGCGGAGGGTCACCCCCGCACCTCCCTCCTCTACGCGGCACGTGCGGAACGGCATCGCCATGGCAACCGTCCCATCTCCCCTTCTCTCATTGAACAGCTGAGACACAGAGCGTCCCTGAACTTGTTACTGCATAAGTTAATGCGGTCCTCCGAAGGCTTAGTTTCCTAACTATTGTTCTTTGCGCGACTGACTGCTTCCTGAAATTAGAAAAACCTACCCCTGTGTTTCAAACGTTCTCCGCATCACTCCTGGGCCAAGGATGGCGGTGAATCTGATCATTCTCCTCCAGTGAAGTGCCTCAGAGTACACCGCAAGGAACTGATTCCCACCCTAATTTACTGGCACTGATCTTGGAACCATTTTAACGTGTGGAGGCTGCAGTTTTCAGAGATATAAACCATTTGTAATTATATACAGTATAATCATTATATATTACTAGTTGTATAACTACCTTCTATCTCTTTCCCACCTATAATTAATGTTTGAAGATGAAATATTCTCTCTAGCTGTGACTTATCAGTATGCCCAATGAAATGACGTTCAAGGAAGTAAATTGATAAAAACAACTATTCCTTTCAGTGATGAGTAATTGCAAATAATGACCCCAAAGGACAAATTTGTGTGCTCATTAGCAATCAAAGAAATGTAAATTAAGATAGCAAAGGTTTGCTATTTTGCAAGGATTTTGCTTGTTTTTAATAATAGCCAATGCTGACAGGAGTGTGGCAAAACACTCATATGGCTGGTGAGCGATTGGTATAATATATTTGGAGACAATTTTTTCAAGAAATAGAAGTTTGAACAAAAGACATACAAAATCGTCATAGCAGCAGTGTTTATAATAGTTTTTTTAATCCAGCTAAATGTAACCTAGAGAATTGGATAAATCAATACAGTGAAATAAAATGAAAGAATACTTAATTTCTTGGAAGACACTTAATTTGTTGCTAAGTGAAAATTAGCTATTAAACTGTGATTAATTTCTCCTATTTTTATTTCATCTTAATGTATTTAACAAGAAAAATGTTACCTATGGTTATCTCTGGGTGGTAGAATTACAGGTGACTCTATATTGTTACTTACTCTTTCTTGACAGTGACAAGCATTATTTTCTACAACAATTAAAAAAAAAAACCCAAAATGTGTTTTTTTTTATTGTGTCAACAGGTCCAACCTATTTTATAAATAAATATACATATTTATGATAATATAATTATAATCTATTTCCACACACTTAACTTTATTTTTCTCAAAGGAAAATGTGAAAATTTCAATAGAGAAAAGAGCTCTGGGTCAATCACTCTGATCATTTGGTTTTTCTCTTCAGTTACCCAAGTACTTCCATTTGGTTTGGAAAGGAAATTCTCCTTTAATTCTTTATGTGTATCAAAGGAAACAAAAACCAGTTTCCATTTAAAACATAATGATATTAAGGAATACACTCAAAAACATTTTTGTGCCATAAGTTCTCATTAAGGATTAAGACTTTCATTTTGTTCTCATTCCCTGGCTGTAGAACTGCAAACTAAAAAGCGGTTGTTGGTGTAAGGTGAAAGGTTAAGATGGAAATTCTTGAGTTATGCTGAGAAGAAAGGCTTCCCTCGGTGGCAGACCATGCTCCTAATGGAGTCATTCCAAACCACCCTCCCCCTAGTCCCTGAACCTAGGCCCTGGGATAGCAGGGAATGACCTGTCATCTCATTCACACAGGACGAGTTGATCCTTCAGGGAAATTGCTCTCTTCCCAACCTGCTGTCAAGGAGTTTGTGACAAGCCTCACATCAGTACTCTCAAGGCACTCATTTCTGAGGGAAGTTCTAGAAGAACCCCAGCCCAAGGGTCACAATGAAATCAGGCCTTGTGAAAGCTTGAGAACTGCTCCCTGTGAATTATCCTGAATTCATATAAGTCATAGATCTGGGCAAAGATAGAGCTACAGGAATGTTTGTTTTTACACTATTTTATAACAGAAAAAATTTGGAATCTAAGTAAACATCCAGGAGTTAGAGAAATTATATTGTAACTAGATGATGAAACTGTCTGCAGCTGTTAAAATTGAAAATAGAGAAGAATATTTGACAATTCGAGAAAGTGCTCACACTGCAGTGTTAAATGAAGAGAAAGACATGTTAAATACAGAATATGCAATGTGATCCTGCCTTTATAAAATCCTTTATAGTACACACAAGATGTATTACATATATAATTGTATTATATATATAATTGAAATCTAAGCTAAAAAATATGGACTCTCAGTTTTGTTTATTTTTCTTTTATCATGTCTAATAAATCCATTAAAATAAGCTATTAGTGGCTAAGTAATTATTAATAGAGTATTAATGGAAGCACATGTGCTTTATTAATTCAGAGCAAGCAATTACAGGTTCTGATCACTTTTCAGGTATGCATTTTACAGGCACCTGGAAACTCTTTCAAAACATACATTCTATTAGCTTAGCAATTAAAGGATGATGCATCAGTTGAATCACATGACTAACTTCACCCCATTCATCCAAACTAAAGTTCTGGAGCCTGTCTTTCTCTCTAACCTAATTCTTAGAGCAGATCAGACACCTTTTACCTGAAGACATCTATTTACAACACTGAAAAGATTCCCTCAAACTAAAGACTGCCCAGGCTCCAAGTAAGCACATTCTATGCACTCTCATAGTATATACATGCTCTGGATTCTTGTCTGATTTTCCATCAACCTATCATTTATAGATGGAGAAATGATTGGCCATATGACCCTTCAACATATTGATAATCCATAACAGCTAATCCCTCGGGGTGTATGGCCAAGCTTTTCAGGTTTGAAAAGTCTTTACATTGCTTCCTGCCCCCACAGGAGCCTCAAGTCCCACCGTACCATTCCCACGTCCTGTGCCCAGCCATAGTGAGACTACAACTCCTAACACGAACGGAATCTTATGTACTGGACATTGTTCTGGTTCTGCCAGCAAACCTATAGAGTATTTTACAGATGAAGAAACTGAGGTGCAGAAAGGCTAAACAGCTCCCATGGTCCACCGTCAATAAGGATTAGTTTATGAACCCAGGAAGCCTAGCTCCAGCTCATAACTGTTTTAGTCCCACCCAGATATAAAGTTTACCGGGGAAGTCATTAGCTTCAATTAATCACTGCATTAGCCTAGCTCTTCTCTGTATAGAAAGCCTTCCACTTAGCCAAATTCATGCTCCTTTCAAAAGTCTTTCTCAGTCATCTCAGGCAGGCTTAAGGAATTCTCTCTATGCCCCCACAAGGACCTCTGTTATGAGGCATATTTATTTACTTGCTTCTACCACCAATCTGCCAGCTCTTCAAAACCAAGGTTCAAATCTCTGTTAATCTTCACACCTCCAGTGTCTCACACAGTATCCGACACATAAGAAGTTCTTAATAATTAATGTAGTGATTATGAGTGATTATGAGGAGTGCTACATAGTCCTACTTGCCCAAAAGTGTGGTCTTCCACATCCTACCAGGACAGCCACCATCTCTCCATTAGAGTTGGTCTATGGAGACAAACCCTGGACTGGTAGCCAGAGAAATGCCAGCTGTGCTCCACAGGTCCTGTCTTGGCCCCACTGGGCTTCTAAATATTAAATTAAATGGGGACCTATCCTTGGGAAGAGAGCATGTCAAAAAGATTTCTTAATGTATTTCCAGGTATTAATTTTGACTATTTGCCACCTATTTTGTTAGGAAAGATATCCCATTTTGGGGTGGGACAGAGGGTGGCTAAGTCTGATGAAAGACTGAGAGCTCAGCGTGTGGCCAAAAACGTACACATTTTGATGAGGTGCAGTAATCACAAGCTCAAAAGTGTGCCCAGGTGTGTCTACTTTGGGCATTTCTCATTTTTACCTCAGAAATTCCAACAAGACAGGCAAGGAACTCACAGCCATCCATATCATAGCATTATTGTTGCTGGTTTCACTTAGGCCACTGTTGGGACTGCTTGAAGTAGTGGAAGGAAACTAATATTTATGCATTAAAGTTGATGTATAATGAGAAACAAAAAGACATGTTTCTGTTACGATCCATCATACTATTTGTGCCATCTTACTGTTGTGCCTGCATTTTATTAAGCTATCTCAAATCTCTCTTGGAATGAACCTGGGACTAAATAAACACATAAGATGAAAACAAACATACGATTGATTCACTTTAAAGGTATGGTTTGAACTTTGCTTTGGGCTTCTAGGTTTATGTGTGACCACATTTCTTGGGGAAAGGTACAATATCCTCAAAGATACCAGAACAAATGTTTTGAAAGAAAGCATCAAAATCCCAGGAGCCTTTATCCACTCATTTGGAGGAAAATAAAACCAATTTGACCCCAAAATATTTCCTACATTCTAATTATACATATTGACATTTGGCTATGTAAAAGTTCATTTGACCGTAAGAGCAAATTTTGGTTCATGTTTAGTGTATTGCATTTTTTTAAAATATTTTATTTATTCAGTTGACAGAGAGAGAGATCATAGGCAGCAGAGAGGCAGACGGAGAGAGAGGAGAAAGCAGGCTCCCTGCTGAGCAGAGAACCTGATGTGGGATTCCATTCCAGGACCCTGAGATCCTGACCCCAGCCAAAGTCAGAGGCTTAACTCACTGAGCCACCCAAGCGCCCCAGTGCTATTGCATTTTTAACTATGGGTTCTTTTTTGAAGTTTTGCAAAGTTCTCGTAGATATCTAGTGACTCCTTGTGGAGTTTCCTCTCTTCGTGTAACAATTCACTAAAAAGTTAAGAAATCATAGAACATCAAAATTGAAGGGGACATGGAAGTGTTTAATGCTTACTCCCATCCAGGTAGGAAGCTATTTACCAATAACCATGAAAAAGGGTTGAAAATCTCTGGTGACAAGAAAGCATCTTTTGCATTCCTGACTCTTTTCCTCTCTAATGATGAAACAGACTTATGAACCAGGTTGCAATTTTCTTGGGATTTACCATTTCAATAGGGCTCAGAATGAAAGCAAAAAGGCGGGGGTGGGAGGGTGGGGGAGGGTGGAGGGAGAATTACACATTGACCAAAGTCTGTAATGTTTATTGTGTTTCTCTCTGTCAAATAAATAAAAAAATCTTTAAAAAAAAAAAAAAAAAAGAATCCCTCTTACTCTGAAATTTCACTATAACTTTTTATTCTTGGGTTTTTGTTAATATCCAACAATCTTGATAGTAGTCATTTGTCATTTGGGTCTCAATACATATCTCTTACCCTGAAAGTATTCTATTAGTCTTTTGTGGAACAACTTTCTCCTACATTGTGTGTATCTATGTGGGATGATAAAACTAGTTGCCTACTTCCTACTTTTGAGGACTCAGTATAGTCAGATGGTTACTAAAGCCTACTAGACAGTTTTTTTCCAGGACATGGAATCTGAGGTAAATAAGCAATAACCAAAGAAGCCCATTTGAGACTGCCATTGCAGCAGTGGTACCCTACCAGAATCTCTCAGTTGTGAGCCATCTCTTCACCATCAATATTTCCTTGGACCTGCACTTGTTCCACCATTTCTTGGCATCCCTAATATCCTTCTAATATATTCTCCTTTCTAAAAAAGTTAGCCAGATTCTACAGTTGATTGTGGTAATGGTCGCACAATTAGATGCATATACTATAAAACATTAAATCATGTACTTTAATGGTTGAGTTATATGGTACATGAATTATATCTCAATAAAGCACTTATTTCCACCAAACAAACCAAAAAAAAAAGTTAATGAGTGGTTGAAATATAGCAAGATCTGATACAATCTTCCTGTCAAAATGCAAATATCTAAGTTGTAAAGGATTACACATTTCCAATTCTCTGTAACATTGAGTTCACCAAGAAAAAGTAATGAGCACTAGTTTTGATAGGAGTTGACAAGTCTAGCAAATGTAGTGCTATTCCAAGAGGGCAGGCAACAATAAAGCAACACATGCGGAAGATTTTAGATGTTCAGGCTGGCACGGGAGCATTGAATGGTAGGGATTTCAGAGACAGAGGTGGGTGTAAAAATGTGTACTGGTAGTCCACAGAGCAAGTAAGCTTTTCTGTCATTTGTCCTAAATCCATATTTATCTAAAGTTGTAAACCTAACACTAAGTTTATTATTCCTGTCCTGTAAATCATTTGTTATCCACCCCACTATTTCTAATAACAAATGTAGTAAACAGACCTCCAGATCCAGAATGCACAGAGAACTCTGACCAAAATCAAGAAAAATAGGCTAACACCAAGACATTTTATAATTAAATTTGTGGAATATAGTGATACAGAAAAAAAAAAATCTTAAAAGCAGCAAGACAAAAGAAGTCATTAACTTACAAAGGAAAACTCATAAAACTAGCTGGAGATTTTGGAAGGAGCTATTCAAAATGCCAAATGGGAAAAAAAATTGTAGCCAAGAATATTCTAACAAGCAAGGCTATCATTTAGAATAGAAGGAGAGATGAAGAGTTTCCTGACAAACAGAAACTAAAGGAGTTTTTGACCACTAAAACAGCAGTGCAAGAAATATTAAAGGGGACTCTGAGTAGAAAAGAGAGACCAAAAGTGAAAATATAAAGGCAAGAAATGCAAAACAAAACAAAACAAAACAAACAGTAAAAATAAATATTTCTGTAAAAAATCAATCAAGGAATTCACAAAAAAAAGACAAAATATAACAATTTGTACCTAAAATGTGGGGAGAAGAAAAAAGAATGTTCAAACTTGAATGACCATCAACTTAATATAGACCATTTATAGAAGAGGTTATATACTAAATTATTGGTAACCACATATCAAAACCCATTAATAAACATGTAAGGAATAAGAGAAAAAATACAAATATATCACTAACAAAAATCAGTAAAACATGAAATACAGAAAGACAAGAAAAAATTTGAGAAAACCTCCAGAAACAACCACAAAACAAGTAATAAAATGGCAATAAAATATATATATCAATAATTATTTTGAATGTAAATGGATTAAATGTTCTAATGAAAACACAAGAGTGTCAGAATGGATAAAACAACAAGATCCATCTATATGCTGCCTATAAGAGACACATTTTAGACCACAAGCCACCTACAAAGTGAAAGGGAGAATTGATAGAGAAACATTTATCATGGAAAATGGGTGTCAAAAGAAAGGTGGAGCAGCAATACTTATATTGGGCAAACAAGAGTTTAAAATAAAAACTATAACCAGAGACAAAGAAGGGCACTATACAATCATGAAAGGGACAATCTAACAAGATGTTTATATTTTAAATTTTTAAAAATTTTAAATGTTTATACACCCAAATATATAAAACAATTAATAACAAACATAAAAGAACTAATTGATAATAATTCAATAATAAGAATGGTCTTTAAAACCCCACTTACAGGGATGCCTGGGTGGCTCAGTTGGTTAAACGACTGCCTTCGGCTCAGGTCATGATTCTGGAGACCTGGGATCAAGCCCCGCATCAGGCTCCCTGCTCGGAGGAAAGCCTGCTTCTCCCTCTCTCACTCCCCCTGCTTGTGTTCCCTCTCTAGCTGTTTTTCTCTCTGTCAAATATATAAATAAATAAAATCTTAAAAATAAAACACATCAATGGACAGATCATCTAAACAGAAAACAAATAAAGAAACAATGGCTTGAATGATACACTGGGCCAGACAGACTTAACAGATATCTTCAGAACATTCCATCCTAAAAAAGCTAAATACACATTCTTTTCAAGTTCACAGGGTACATTCTTTCCAAAACAGATCACATGTCAGGTCATTAAACAGACCTCAACAACTACAAAAATATTGAAGTCATACCATGCACCTGTTCTGACCACAATGCTATGAAACAAGAAGTAAACCACAAGAAAAAATCTATAAATACCACAAATACATGAAGGTTAAAATCATGCTAGTAAACAATGATTGGGTCAACCAGGGAATGAAAGAAAAAATAAAAAATAAAAAATTCATGAAAACAACTGAAAATGAAAATACAATGTCCACAACCTTTGGGATGCAGCAAAAGCAGTCAGAAGAGGGAGGCATATAACAATACAGGACTAACTCAAGAAGCAAGAAAAGTCACAAATAAACAATCTAACCTTACATGTACAGGAGCAAGGGAAAGAAGAACAAACAAAGCCTAAAGGCAGCAGAAGAAAGGAAATAATAAAGATTAGAGCAGAAATAAATGATATAGAAACTAAAAAAAACAAAAACAAAAAACAAAAAACAGGAGTTGGTTCTTCAATAAACATTAAAAATTGATAAACTAGCTAAACATTTAAAAAAGAGAGAAAGGACCTAAATAAATAAAATCACAAATGAGAGAGGAGAAGTAACAATTAATAAAACAGAAATATGAATAATTACAAAAGGATATTATGAAAAACTATGTGCAAACAAATTGGACAACCTGGAAGAAATAGATAAATTCCTACAAACATATAAAGTACCCAAATTAAAACATGAAGATAGAGAACTTGAGCAGACAGATAGCCAGCCAAAAAAAATTGAATCAGTAATCAAAAACTCCCAACAAACAAAAGTCAGTCCAGGACCAGATGGCTTCACAGGTGAATTCTACCAAATATTTAAAGAAGAGTTAATACCTATTCTTCTCAAATTATTCAAAAAAGAAATAGAAAAGGAAGGAAAACTTAAATGCATTCTATAAGGTCAGCAGTACTTGATTTGAAAACCAGAAAAAGACACAACTAAAAAAAGAGAACTACAGGCCCATATCTCTGATAAACATGGATACAAAAATTCTCAATAGAATACTAGCAAACCAAATCCAACAATACCTTAAAAAAAATCATTTATCATGATGAAATGGGATTTATTCCTGGGTTGGAAGAGTGGTTCAGTATTTGCAAATCAACCAACATGATACACCACATTAATAAAGGAAAGGATAAGAACCATATGATCACTTCAATAGATGCAGGAAAGCATTAGACAAAGTAAAACATGATTCATGATTAAAAAAAACAAGCAAACCTCTCAACAAATGTTTAGAGGGAAGATACCTCAACATCATAAAGGTTATATATGAAAGACCCATAGCTAAAATCATCCTAAATGAGGAAAAACAGAGCTTTTCCTCTATACTCAGGAACAAGAGAGGGATGTCCACTCTCACCACTTTTATTCAGCATAGTATTGAAAGTCCTCGCCACAGCAATCAGACAATTAAAAGAAATAAAATGCATTTGAATCAGCAAGGAAGAAGTAAAACTCTATTTGCAGATGACATGATACTAAACATAGAATATTCAAAATTGAGTCCAAAAAACAAACAAAACAAAACAAAAACCTTGCTAGAACTGATAAGTGAATTCAGTTAAGTTGGAGGCTACAAAATCAATGTACAAAAATCTGTTGCACTTCTATACATCAATAATGAAACAGGGGCACCTGGGTGGCTCAGTTGGTTGGGCAACTGCCTTCGGCTCAGGTCATGATCCCGGAGTCCTGGGATCGAGCCCCACTTTGGGCTCCCTGTTCGGCAGGAAGCCTGCTTCTCCCTCTCTCACTCACCTTGCTTGTGTTCCCTCTCTATCTGTGTTTTTCTGTCAAATAAATAAATAAAATCTAAAAAAAAAATAATGAAACGGAAGAAAGAGAAATTAAAGAATTGATCCCATTTACAATTGCACTAAAAACAATAAGACACACAGGAATAAACCTAGCCAAAGAGGTGAGAATCTGTACTCTGAAAACTATAAAACACTGATGAAAGAAATTGAAGATGACACAAAGAAATGGAAAGACAGTCCATGGATTGAAATCCATGGATCGAAAGAAAAAAATATTGTTAAAAATGTCTATACTAACTAAAGCAATCTACAGATTAAATGCAATCCCTATATAAACAGCAATAACATTTTTCACAGAACTAGAACAAACAATCCTAAAATGTGTGTGGAACCACAAAAGATCCCAAATAGACAAAGCAACCTTGAGAAATAAAAACAAAGCATCACAATTCCAGACTTCAAGTTATGTTACAAGTTGTAGTAATCAAAACAGTATGGTACTGGCACAAAAATAGACACATGAATTAATGGGATAGAACAATAAGCCCAGAAAGAAATTCATAATCATTTGGTCAATTAATCTTTGAAAAAGCAGGAAAGAATATGCAATGGGAGAAAGACAGTCTTTCAACAAATGCTGTTGGAAAAAAATGGACAGCCACATGCAAAAGAATGAAACCAGACCACTTTCTTACACCACACACAAAAATAAATTCAAAGTGGTTGAAAGACCTAAATGTTAGACCCTGAAATCACAAAAATCCTAAAAGAGAGCACAGGCCTTAGCTTCTTTGACATTAGCCATAGCAGTTTCTTTTTCTTTTCTTTTTTTTAAAGATTTTATTTATTTTGACAGAGAGAAACACAGCTAGAGAGGGGAACACAAGCAGGGGGTGTGAGAAAGGCAGAAGCAGGCTTCCCATCGAGCAGGGAGCCCAATGTGGGACTCAATCCCGGCTCTCCAGGATCATGTCCTGAGCTGAAGGCAGTCACCCAACCGAGTCACCTAGGCGCCCCATAGCAATTTCTTTTTGATAGCTCCCTTGAAGCAAGGTAAGCAAAGTCAAAAATAAACTACATCAAAATAAAAAGCTTCCCCACAGCAAAGGAAACAATCAGCAAAACTAAAAGGCAACCTCCTGAATGGGAGAAGATATTTGTAAATGATGTATCTAATAAAGTGTTATCATCCAAAATATATAAAGGATTTATAAAACTCAACAGCCAAAAATGAATAATCTGATTAAAAATGGGCAGAAGTGGGTGCCTGGGTGGCTCAGTTGGTTGAGCATCTGACGCAATTCAGCTCAGGTCATAATCTCATGGGTTGTGGATCAAACCCCATATCAGACTCTGTGCTAAACAGGGAGGCTGCTTGAAAGATTCCTTCCCTCTACCACTCCCCCCACTCATCTCTCTCTTTCTTTCTCTCTCTCTCTCTCTCTCAAAATCAATCAGTCAGTCAATCACTTTAAAAATGGGCTGAAGACATGAATAAACATTTTTCCAAAGAAGACATACAGATGACCAACAGGCACATGAAAAGATGCTCAACAGTGCTCATCATCAGGGAGATGTAAATCAAAACCACAGTACATATCTCCTCACACCTGTCAAAAAGGCTAAAATCAACACAAGAAATAGCAGGTGTTGGTGTGGATGTGGAGAAAGAGAAACCCTCAAACACCATTGGTGGGAATGCAAACTGGTGCAGTTACTCTGAAAAATAGTATGCAAGTTTCTCAAAAAGTTAAAAATAGAGCTGCCCCACAACCCAGCAATTGGACTACTAGGAATTTACCCAAAGAATACAAAAACTTTAACTCAAAGGGATACATGTACCCCAATGTTTATAGCAGCATTACCTACAATAGCTGAATTATGGAAATAGCTCAACCATCCATTGGCTAGTGAATGGATAAAGGAGAGGTGGTATATATACACAATGGAATATTACTCAGCCATAAAAATGATGATATCTTGTCATTGGCTATGACATGGATGACATTAGAGTATTATGCTAAGCGAAATAGATCAGAGAAAGACAAATACCATTTGCTTTCATTCATATGTGGAATTTAAGAAACAAAACAAATAAGCAAAGGGGAGAGGAGAGAAAGAGTGAGAGGCAGACCAAAAAACAGACTCTTAACTATAGAGGAAAAAATGATGGTTACTAGAGGGGAGTAGGTGGGGAGACGGGTGAAATAGGTGATGGGGATTAAGGAGTGCACTTGTTGTGATGATCACTGGATGCTGCATGGAAGTGTTGAATCCCTATATTGTACATCTGAAACTAATTTTAAACTGCATATTAACTAACTGAATTTAAATAAAAGCTTAAAAAGAATAAAGTAAAAAAACTGACAAAATTACAAAATAGACATGCACACAGGAGGGAGTGCCTTCTTCCTTTTCCCCACCAACATGGTTTTCAGGTGCTTCAAGGAAATTGGCTGGGCAATCTACATCACCTTTGCGGCTCATAGAGGGAAGTTGGTCGGGATTGTCCATGTTATTGCTCAGAATAGAGCTTTGGCTCATGGCCTAGCTCTCAGGTAAGAAGATGGGCCGTGTCTTTCAAATCCATGCAGCTCATTGACTTCATCCTCAAGTTCCCAAACAGTGCCGACCAGAAGTATGCTTTACAAACCTGGCAGAAGGCAGGTTTCAGTACAAAATAGGCCACGTAGAATGAAACCAGAGAAAGAAAAGCCAAGATGACAAATTTTGATCATTATAAAGTCATGAAGGTAAAGAAAACAAGAACAGAATAATCAAGCTCCACGTCAGAAAGCAGCAAAAAGCATCTCTCATGAAACTCCTTTCCAGAAAAGCATACACTGCTAAGGGTGCCACTGAGTCAGCTGCTGCAGTTTCCAGGGGGAAAAAAAAAGTCGCTGCAGGCATGGAAGGCTGCAAGCTAGAATGCAGAGACTCCAAAGTCTCAGGAAGGTCAGAATCTCCAGCCCAGAAAACACTTGCTCCGAAGGTATCTGGCAAGAAAGCATAAAAGCATAAGAGACCATTATAAATAAGTAATAAGTAAGTTCTTTTCCTTTTGGACATGTAAAAAAACCTGACAAAATTACAAAATAAAAAAAAATGTAGTATTTGGAGATAAAGGACACTCGTGTGAAAAATGCATAATTAACAATTCATACCCATTGCAAACCCAGGATAAAATCTTTCGTTTATTGTACTTACAACTCATAACAACCTTGTCTTTCAACTTCAAACAATTCAGTGCTTTTCTCAAGGTTACAGAGCCAAGAAGTGAAGGAAATGAAATTCAAACGGAAATCTGATTCCAAAGGGCATGCTTTCTCTTCATGCCACATATAATGCTTGCTTCTTCAGCATTCTGAGATGAAAGTTCTCAATCACAACTGAAAGCAAGTAGAAATATATATAGAACTTCTAATAAAATATTAATTTCCCATTAAATCAACATGGTGAGAGGCATTTTTATGTTTTCACACACATGTATGAACATGTACACCCTCCAGAAACCCCACATTTTCTAGAAATATAAGATTTATTTAATCTGTTTCAAACCTACTTCTTAGCCTTGTCCCTTCTTCCCTGCCCTCTCATACACTTCATATACCATGAATTATTTACATGTCATGTTTACTGAAGTTTACATATACTTTTTCTCTCTGCTCAAAATACCATTCCTCGGGTGCCCTCATTTTTGTGTAATCATTTCAAGGAAAATGGCTCCGTTCTACCTTCTTTTAATTAGACGAGAACAGTGAATGAACTCAACACTCCCTATCTTACAGATTTCTGAAGTATCCTGTGTCTACCTCTAACACAGGACATTTCAGTCTAGATTATATTGGTGGTTCACTTCTTTCTGCCACTATAGGGTAAATGACTTGAGTCTAAAAACTATATCTATTTGTCTTTAAACTTCAGTCCCTACTCAGTTCCTGGAATATATTAAGTACCCAATAAGTGCCTGTTGATGAGTAAAACAATCAATCATTCAGGAGTTTAGAAAACAAAAACATTTTTTCCCCAAAGTCTAATAAACCCAGTTTAGTATATGATAGGATAGTCTGGCTAAACAAATAATTTGCTTGGAAAATTATCTGTAGCATAAATATTATCAAAGACTCATGATATCACAAGGTATATGAAAACCCCACTAAATCTAAATTAATTTTTTCTTGATGAAATAATTTTGGATATTATAATGGAGACATCATGGGCTCTTACTGGTTGTCATCAGTAAGCATGCTTCAACATCATTTAATAAAGAGATCTGGTTAGTATGTCAAATGCCAAGGAACTTATTACAGAGTGGTGTCACTGTTTCTATTCCAAATATTGATCCAATGGGATTTCTAAACCTAGAGGAAAAAGCTTATTTTGGAGGAAACTGTAGGAACTATATTCTGTAATTTTCTGGACATCTTAATCTTCTGATACTGTCACACCGACGCACTGACCTTGACAAGTATGTCACCAATGTTAAAGTTGTCTTAGGCAAAAACTCATGATTGGAAGCTAAGCCAGTGACCTCCTGCCTGTGTATTCCCAATTTACCTGTTCTATTTTTAACAACCATGTCCCATTTTGGGTTTTATATCCTGAGTTAATATCCTTTCTTGTCTTTTCACATTATTTATCCTTTCAGACTCAGTAATCAGGAGGATTTGGGCTGTAGCCCGTCATTAACTTTTGCCACTCCCTATTGCCTGTGGTGGGGACTCTACTTCAGTTCCCATGGGATTTTTCTTCACCTGGGATATTCTCAGCTTCCTCCAGGAAGAGTGGGAGAGTAGAGGAATTGGGCAAAATTTTAGCAAGCCTGTTATTCCTCTTTGCTATCACAAATATACAACCAGTGCTTTATGATAGAACCCAGTTGACGCTTGGCCAAATTTGAACAATGGGCAATTAACAGGGAACTTTGCATATGGAAAACCTGTTCTCAGCATTTCCTGACTTCTGATCCTTCCATTGAACTTTGTGTGTGTGCACAGGCAAGACAGTTCCTTTTGTGTCTTTTTTTTTAAGATTTTATTTATTTATTTGACAGAAAGAAACAGCCAGAGAGGGAACACAAGCAGGGGGAACAAGAGAGGAAGAAGCAGGCTTCCCGCCGAGCAGGGACCCCGATGTGGGGCTCAATCTCAGGCCTCCAGAATCATGACTTGAGCTGAAGACAGTCGCCTAACCAACTGAGCCACCTAGGTGCCCCTTCCTTTTGTGTCTTAATGTTACTATCTGTAAAACTGATTATAAGAACAGTTATCGCCTAAAAAAGTAGATACCAGATCAAAGTTTGTTTGTGAAGAGTTACATTAGAATTAAAAAGGTCCACAGGGCGTCTGGGTGGCTCAGTTGGTTGAGCGACTGCCTTCGGCTCAGGTCATGATCCTGGAGACCCGAGATCTAGTCCCACATTGGGCTCCCTGCTTTGGCGGGAAACCTGCTTCTCCCTCTCTTAGTCCCTCTGCTTGTGTTCCCTCTCTGGCTGTGTTTCTCTCTGTCAAATAAATAAATAAAATCTTAAAAAAAAAAAAAAAGAATTAAAAAGGTCCCTATCAAGTAAACTGATGGTTTTCTCCCATTTTACTTGGGGGCATACCAGGAAATCTTGATGGGATTTTAGTGTGTTGTGGGTGTATGTGCATAATGCATAGAATGTTTATATGTTAAATTATGTCATTTGAACTAGACATAATTTTTAGTAGGAAATATGACTTTATTATATGTCTGCCAAAAAGTCACAATCACTGGTGTGCTAGGGTTGGGAGTGGGGCAGACAAGTCATCAAAGCAAGCATAAATTTCCATTTCTCAGTTTTCCTTCATGCTTGTTCGTCAATCATTCCTTTTTTTAAAGACAGGGTGTAGAAAGGATCAAATATGAAGGAATATATATGGAAGAAATTTTAAAATTTGAGCCAATACTTGTCTCAGAAAATTGTTGCTCACTTTGGAAGCAGAATGCTCCAGCTTGGTTCAAAGAGCTCCTAATCCAAACAGATAGTTTCAAAACTACTGTGCTCACGTCTCAAGAGCAGCCTCTAAAACAAATCCCCCCATACACATTTTTCCTTAAAAAGAACTGCATGTTAAAATAAGGGGTTTTGCCCAGATGGGGATTGAGATGCTATTTCCAAAGAGAATGAATTGAGTTTAGCATAAATACATAAAATGCACATTTCTCTTTTCTAATAATCTCTTACATTTTGACATAGAACACTCAGACTGCACTCATTCGTGGACTCAGTGCCTAATTTGAAACATATTTTCCACTGGAGAGATGATTTTATATGGAAAAGGAAATAACTCCGGTAGTCCCTCTGTGTATATCGAAAAAGAAGTCTGGAGCCATTATATAGTTTATGCTTAAGTTTTGATTAAAAGATACCATGAAAATCCCAGGAGAGCTCAGCTCAAGGTAAGGGATTTGATTCGAACATATTGAAAAAAGATTGGGTGCCCAAATACCAGTTTTAAGTATCTTTTCTTACTGAACTATATAATAAACAATCCACGTGAAAGTAAAAACCAGCAACTTCCTGAATCATGGTCACATCTGTTTTCCAGTCAAACTTAAATCCCCTATCTCTAAATTTAGTGAATAAATTCATTTTAGATCTGGAAGCGAATTTAGTCCAATTCCCCTCATAATACAGATGAGGAAATTGAGGCACAGAGAGATTTCTCCTCTATAACCCTACAAATCCTTCCAGTCTCAGCCTAAGTTACTCCTTGGGGAAGATTTCTCTGATTCCTGCCACCAGCAAAAATGAGTATATATATCCCTGATATATACTCACAAATTTCTCTGTATTTTTCCTTCATACCACTTAACGTAATTGTGTACTTGTTTTTATGACTTTTTGGTTTAGAATATGGCGTCATGACGGAACGCTCCATAAAGCTCCGTGAGCTGGATGCTCACTGAGGAGCACACGCCAGGACAGAGAGTGTGTGTCCAGGAAGCACTTAGTAAATCAATGTTAAAGTGGCATGCAATGGCACAGATATATGTGTTACTTCACTTATAAAATAAGAGGGTAATGTAGAGGACAGCAGGAGAAGGAAAGTAAATGGGAAGTAGGGTAATTCAGGGAGAGAAACGAAACAAGAGAGACTCTGGACACAGAAACAAACTGAGGGACTTGGAGGGATGGGGGTGGAGGGATGGGAGAGCCTGGTGGTGGGTACTGAGGGCACCTATTGCATGGAGCACTGGGTGTGTAGAATGGGGAATGAATCTTGGAACACTGGAAAAAAAATTTAAGTAACAATAAAAATAAATTAATTAATTAAAAAATAAGAGGGTAGACTAGATTATCTATAAAATTTATGCCAACTAAAATAAAATTTTTGAATGCTCAATTAGGTCTGATGTTCTTTCTGCTCTGCCACAAATGTCAGAGAAGGCAAGTCTTGTTGCTATGCATATTTTGTCCATTTCCTGTTTGTGTAACTTTGAGCAAATTATTCTTTACATTGAAGATCAATTTCTTTGATAGAAAAAAAATAAAAATCTATCTTCTGACTCATTTATTTTTTAATTTTATTTTTTAATTGTGGTAAAAATATATATAACACAAAATTTGCTCTTTCAACCATTTTTAAGTGTACAGTTAAGTGTCATGGAGCACATTCACGTTATTGCACAACAATCACCACCATCTATCTCTGGAAATTTTTTCATCTTCCTAAGGCACTTATTTTTATACTCTCATCTTACCAATCCTTCCCTCTTTCTCAGACCTCCAATCCATTTACCCCTTCTCACTATCCATCACTAGTGCCAATTATCTATTGTTATGTAATAGATGATTTATTGGGCTCACAATTCTGCTAGGGGGTCCCTCTGGTCTAGTCTGGGCTCAGCTGATCTTACTTGATTTTGTTTGTGAGATTGATGTCAATTGGTTAGTTGACTGGGGCTTGGCTGGTCTTGGATGACCTTACTCATATATCTAGCAGTAGGTTAATTGTTGTCAGGTGTGACAAGAGTGACTAAGTCAGGGGCGCCTGGGTGGCTCAGTCATTAAGGGTCTGCCTTCAGCTCAGGTCATGATCCCAGAGTCCCAGGATCGAGCCCCGCAGGGGGCTCCCTACTCAGCAGGAAGCCGGCTTCTCCCTTTTCACTCCCCGTGCTTGTGTTCCCTCTAGCTGTGTTTCTCTTTGTCAAATAAACAAAATCTTTAAAAAAAAAAAAAAAAAAAGAGTGACTAAGTCATGTAATTTTCATCCTCCCAATAGAATAACAAAAGCTTATTCGTATTGAGACAATATCCCAAGAGTATCAATAGGTCAAGACCCAGTGTTCAGGGGAGCCTGGGTGGCTCATTCATTGAGTGTGTGCCTTTGGCTCAGGTCATGATACCAGAGTCCCGGGATCAAGCCCCACACTGGGCTCCCTGCTCAGTGGGAAGCCTGATTCTCCCTCCCTCACTCCCCCTGCTTGTGTTCCCTCTCTAGCTGTGTTTTTCTCTGTCAAATAAATAAAAAAAAATTTTTTTAAAGAAGAAAGAAAGAAAGAAAGAAAGAAAGAAAGAAAGAAAGAAAGAAAGAAAGGAACCCAATGTTCAAATGCTTTTCAAGTCTATGGTTAACCAAAGGAAGTCAAATGGCCCTTTTCAGTTGGTAGGAGATAACAACAAATTAGGGGACATTACTACAAAAATATATCACACCCTTGTTAACCAACTGGATTCCATGCTCTACCACTACGATCATTCATTTCTACACATTATCAATTCCCTTCCTATTTCTTCCTCCAAAATACTCAATTGGAAAAAATTCAAACTCTGGTCAAAGCTAACAATCTGCCTATTGTGTCCTGCATTGGAGCAATTCTTATTACTGAAAAAATCATCCAAACAAGCTAGATACAGTCATCTGTAATTCACCACTACAAATCCCATCTAAGCACTGAGTGTTACTTATCAGTCCCACTTACCTTTCTGACTAATTCACTTTGTTATTGTCCTAGAAAACGATCTTACTTCATAATATCCATCACATATACACACAGAGGGAGAAAGAAAATCAGGGAAGCATGGGAGTGTTTCCTTCTCTTGCTGATAACAACTCTCCTGCATCTACTGGCACAGTCCTTGCCTTCCTTCTAGATTGGCCTTTCAAATCCATTTCTTCAGACTTAATCTGTATCTTGTGCTCCCTACTCATATGCCCATCTGCCTCCCTGGCATCTCACGTAGATGTTTGACAGGCAACCCAAACATAACCTGCCCAAACGGAGCACTCAATTCTCTTTGTTTCTTCACCATCACCCTCCAACGCACAAAGCTCCTCTCTCCCAGTTTTCCTCTTGTTTCCTCTTTCTTGCTTCCCCCTCATGAATCCATTACTAAGTCTTGTCAGATTCCAGAAACATATTTCAAATCCACATGCCTTTTTATCTCTTTCTGCTTCCACTACCCTTGCCAGGCCACCATTACCCTTCATCACCTGCAGTACCTTTTAATAGCTCTCCCATATCCTCCTCTTAGATACTTCACTCTACTCTCTACCAAAATCTTGCAAGAACACAAACAATCAGATTGCTCCTCTGCTTAAAATTCTCTAATGGTTTTCCACTGTCCATAGAATTCAATCCAAAGTCTTTATGGCCGTCTGCAAGGCTCTGATATGGTTACTGCCTCCCCCACCCCAACCTCACTTCACATTGTTCTTCTGTGTTTCTTATGCCTCAGTCACTCTGGCCTGAGTTCTACTGTTTGAACACACCAGGCCTATTCCAAGTGGCTCTGGCACTTGCTATTTTCTCTGCCTGGGATGTTGTTCCTGTGGTGAAACTTTATCGTAAATCATTTCTCACCTCAGATGTCAGCTGGTTATCCTTTTTAATGTTCTTTCTCCTCCACTTCATCCTTGTACATAGCTAAATGCAGTCCTGCTCATTTTCCATCACAACATTCTGCTTTTTCCTCATAATGTTTGCATTAGTTGAGATTTTTGGCTTATATATATATAACACTAGAATATAAAATTCTAAGTTGCTGAGGATATGCCTATTCTGTTCGGTACTTTATTCCCAGCTTTAAGGACAAAGTATGAAAAATTGTAGGTATTCAATAAACACTTGCCTTAAAAACAGAATAACTAAGGCTTTCCTATTGCATGGTTTCTGTGAGAAATTTTCTTAAATGCATTTGAAACCCTAGTATATTCTAGTCACTCAGTCAATGTTGTTCTTCTCTTTCCTCACAGTTGAAAATGAATATTTCTTCCATCTTGTTCAATTGGCATCTAGCAGTTTCTAGACACAGTATGCATGTAATGATTATTTTTTGTTTCGAATTAATGATTCCACAATAAATGCACTAACTTTGGTCACTATGGATTCCACAGGATATTTTGATCAAGATATTTTTGGTGATAGGGACACCTGGGTGGCTCCGTCCATTGAGCATCTACCTTCAGCTCAGGTCACAATCCCCGGGTCCTGGGATCAAGTTCCGCATTGAGCTTCTTGCTTGGCAGAGAGCCTGCTTCTCCCTCTGTCTGACATTGACCCTGCTTGTGCTCTCTATCTTTCTCTCTGACAGATAAATAAACAAAATTTTTAAAAAAGAAGACATTTTTGGTGATAAACAGAAATCCACTTACATTAAATTATATACAAGGAATAATCATAATAAAGGCAAATGTATCATCTTATAGATGCACGGAAAGTACAGCCATGACCTCCCTGGGACCAGAAACTAGAAAATTATCACATACCATGGCTATTTCTTTTAAAGTGGCATGGCATTTTTGTCTGGATCATTCTCTTTCTGCAGTTCAGATCTTTCTAGGGTTTCAAGCAATGGCTATCCCAACACTGACTTTATATTAGTTCATAGTTCAAATGACCAAAAGACAGTAAACTAATGTCTGAGAATTAGATTTCCAAATTCCTGTGAAGAAAATCTAATATGCCCAGACTGGGTCAAATACTCATCTCTACACAAACATGTATAGCCAGGAGTTGTGGTTATATATTATTGGGTAACTTTGGAGGCCCACACCTCTGTGTGTGCATGTGTATGGGTGGAGGGAGGGTAGAGTTCTCAGAAAAAAATGAAGAAATAAAGGAATGGACAAATTCCTCAAAATACATTTACCTCTCAAGGTCCATGAGTTCAACTTACAAAGGAGTAGAGAATCTATCTCCAATGGCAGCTTTGGTTTTTAGATCTTAACTGGTTTTCCTTGACCATGTCCCTTTCAAACAGTGTAAAATACACTGAGAGGGGAGACTTGGCCCAGATGTATGTGGAAAGTTTGCCTTGTTTCTGTCACTAGTGAGACTTCACACTCCAGGGGCCTTCCAGTGAGCTGGTGTCTAGTACATGGAAATTAAAAGTCAGATACACAAAGCACTCACAATATGGGGGCAAGAAGTCTTGTCTGATAATGCTGAAGGAACAAATGTAATTGGCATTTTGATCAGGATACACATGTTCCCAAGAAGAACCATTCTGAAGCAAGCTACAGAGCAAAGATTGAAACTGAGATGCAAATAGATACCACTTTCATCTTTGACCTACAGAGGAGCTTGATTTATTAAGAATGTAGGAAAACAGAATAATTTGATTCCTGGTGTTAGCATGGGCACTGCAGCAGAATTATGGAAGGAAAGGAATTTAATCCATTTTTGCCTTACCCTCTAAGGGCAAGCCTATATGTTTCCCATGCACAAGAGAGGAGTGTTTATTGAATTTTAGGACATAGTTCTTCTGCCTGCCACTTCCTATTCTGTGACTGTCTCCTGAAGAATGAACACCCTTCAAATTGAGAGGTAGACAAGAGTGAGAAAAAGGTGAAAATAAGACTGACTTCTTTGAACACGGACTAAAGGAAAGATAAAGATAACAAGTGATTGAATGCTGCCTTGTATTTTAGATAGTCCAGATCAGAGGAAAATATTTATAATGATCTTGAGATCAAGTCCAGTTACATTTTAGCCATACCAGGGAATCGTAAATGTTAGATAAACAAAGGCTACTTCTGCCTTGAGCAAGTAATACAGAGATTATAGAATTTATCACTCATTCCTCAGATATCAAACTTTACTTCATAATCATGTATTAAGACCTGATATCATGGACTAGGGCAAAAACACAGAATGTACACTCCATTTGTCATTATCTGGTATGCCATCCAGCCGAATTCATTGGACTTAACGATGCTAGCTATTTTGAACTGTCCATATATCAGCTATTCACTGGCAAATACATTTTTATTTATTTATTCATTCTTCCTTGCATTTCTTAACACATCCATTTTCCCAAAAGATATTTTTGAGAACATTTCAAATTTCAAGTACTGTTCTAGAAATATAGGATATAATAAGGTGAAGAAGAAGGATGAGGAGGAGGAAAAGAAAAATTAATTAAGACTTTGCAGAGTACTTTGTTTTGTTGAGCACTTACTCTGCATGATAGTTAATATTTATGTGTGAATTTGGCTGGGCTATTGTGCCCAGTTGTTTGGTCAGACACTAGTCTGGATGTTGCTGTGAAGGTGTTCTGTAGCTATCATTTGATATTTAAAAGATCAACCATGATAAGGTGAGTGGGCCTCATCTAATCAGTTGAAGGCCTGAAGACAAAGCTGAGATTAACTGGGAAAGAAGGAATTCTGCCTCAAAATTGTAACGCAGGGCGCCTGGGTGGATCAGTGGGTTAAAGCCTCTGCCATAGGCTCAGGTCATGATCTCAGGGTCCTGGGATCAAGGCCCACATCGGGCTCTCTGTTCAGCGGGGAGCCTGCTTCCTCTGTCTTGGCCTGCTTCTCTGCTGCTTGTGATCTCTCTCTGTCAAATAAATAAATAAAATCTTAAAAAAAAATTGTAACACGGAAGTCCTCCCTGAATGTCCAGGTATCAGCCTGACCCACACATATTAGCTTAAAGATTGCAACATTGACTTCTGTTTCCAGCCTACCGTCCTGCCTTAGATTTTGATTTACCAGCCTCCACAATCATGAGTGCCAATTCCCTTAAAATTTCCATCCCTCCTTGACCACCCGTCCTCTCTCTATATTAGACACTTTCCTAAAGCTTTATATTTACTTAATATCTCATGGAATCTCTGTAACCAGAGGCAGATCCAGATATTATCAGGTCTGAAAATAGTCAATTTGGAAGGCTCTTTTAAAGAAAAACAATACAAAATTACAAATACAAAATTAGATACCAAACTTGAAATAAACTTTAACGAATCTTTGAAACTTATCCTTTATTGCCATGGTAAAGGCACCTCTCTTTATAACCATTTGTGAGATAACACTATTATTTTTATTATTTTTTTAAAGATTTTCTTTATTTATTTGAGAGAGAGATAGTGAGAGAACATGAGAAGGGAGAAGGCAAGAGGGAGAAGCAGACTCCCCACAGAGCTAGGAGCCTGATGTGAGACTAGATCCTGGAATTCCAGGATCATGGCCTGAGCCAAAAGCAGTGACTTAACCAACTGAGCCACCCAGGCGCCCAGCACGATTACTTTTATTTCTCCCAACTGACATATGAGGGGATTAAGATTTAAAAGATTGACTTGCACCATGCTTTAAAGCTCAGGACTGGACAATGTAAAATTCTAGAATAAATTATACCTCATGCTTGAGGCTTAAGGCACTTTATGTAAGTATATTAGGTAATATTACAAACAGGAAGTTTCTATTTTGGGTTGAAGACAGACAATTCTGATAGGTCTGTATCTTCCAATTTGATGTACCTTTTTAATTTCTAGATCCAAAATGTACCACCACCACCACTGACCAAACACAGAACAGGGAGAAACAATGCACCATGTAATCAAAGTGCTGAAATCCACATAATGCTGATATATTAGGATTTATGGTCACAAAGTGGGACTAATGCATTAAAAAAAAAAGCTGGGAGTGACTGGCTCTTGGTTTCCGCTGAGATCTTGATCTCAGGGTTGTGGGATCAAGCCTGCGTCAAGCTCTACCCTCAGCGCAGAATCTGTCTGAGAGTCCCTTTACCTCTCGCTCTAACCCTTGCCCCTGCACACACACTTTATCTAAAATACATAATAAACAAATCTTAAAAAAAAAAACTGGAGCAAAATAGAGTGCTTTTACTACTTACAGATTTAAAAACATATTTCCTTTTTTCTTATTCTTTATTCTCAACCAAATGTCATATATTATATTCAAGATATTTGGCTTAAAAACAAATATCATTGGACCTAGAATGAGCTTTTTTTTAATTAATTAATTTTTTTATGAGGAAGAGAGAGAAAGAAAGAAAGAGGAGGGGCAGAAGAAGAAGTTAAGAGAGACTCTTAAGCAGGCTCCATGCTGGGCATGTAGCCTAACTTGGGGCTGGATTTCACAATCCTGAGATTCAACCTGAACAGAAATCAAGGGTCAGATGCTTAACTGACGAAGCCATCCAGGCACCCCTGGACCCATAATAAGTTTTAAACAAGCCTTAATATTTCGCTATATTTGCTCCAGATTTTTAAAACAAAACATTATAGATTAAAGTTAAACCACCTTTGTATTCCCTCCTTGATCACATTTCTCTCTACCTCAATATTTACCGATAGAATAAATAACTGAACTAATGAACAAATCCAGTTGCAATAATATTTTCTCTCCTTTTCTCTCAACAAAGTCATTAAATGCTTCCATCCTCTACTCCAATAAACACCAACAAATACCATATAGCTTTGAATGAAAAGATTGGAGATGGATATTCTGATCCACCCAAAATGTCAATAATGTCACTGGGCAATACATTTAATTGGAATGGAAAACCCTGACTCAACAAAGAATTAGTCTATTCCTTACTCTTTAATCAACTTATAGGCACTAAATACATCTGGCTTTTTTTTTCAGTGTTCCAAGATTCATTGCCCATTCCCCACACCCAGTGCTCCATGCAATAGGTGCCCTCAGTAAATACATCTGTCTTTTAAAAATTCCTATCATAATCTCCCCACATCCATTTTTAGAATCATAGAATCATCTTTCTTTAATTTCTAGTGAGATCTATAACTTTAGGCAAGGACTAACACCACCAAAGTTTATGAAAAATCAGCATCCATATGTGAAAGTCACTTTTAGCATGAAAGATGTGATATTTTATACTCTGTTGGAAAGAGAAAAATGATATAGACATAGGTAACAGAATCACTTCAAAGTTGTGTGATCTATAACATCTAAGGAATTCCTGTCTTTGAGCTCTGCTTTGGCTTTCTTGTTCACGGCTTGTAATCTCTGGCTGGCCCTGAACACTGAGGAGCAAAAGGAACAAGCTGTTCCCCATCACACCAGGGTTCAGAATTCTTTTGCTCACTGAAGGGAAGTAGAAGTCTGGTCTGTAGCTGAAAAGAGACATTTATTAAATCGAATGTCCACAATAGTCAGTAGCTCAAACTCTGAGACAGGCAAGCCTGATTTGGTATCTTGGCTTCTCACCTTACTGATTATATACATAAATCCTGAACAAGTGACCCCTTCACTATAACTTAGTTTCTTCAACTATGATATGGAAATATAATAGTAGCTCCTTCATTGGGTTAACATTTAATTAGGTATTTCATTAAGTTTGTTGCTTTGTGTACAACATACAATAGATGTGCACCAAAGGTATTAATTAGTTTGGGGGGGGAGGGGCAGAAGGAAAAGGAGAGAGAGAATCTTAAGCAGGCTCCACACCCAGCATGGCTTGATCTCACAGCCCAGAGGTCATGACCCTGAGATCATGACCTGAGCTGAAATCAAGAATCAGACACTTAACTGACTGAGCCACCCAAGAACCCTGGTTAGTATTTTTAAAAACCAGGAGCTGAACTGCCTCTCCAACTCCCAAAGTCACCTCAGGAGCCACCAGGTGCATACATTATGACTTTGCTCCCTGACCACAGTTGATGGCTTTGGGATGGGCATCTGATGAGTCCTTTCCTGGTAATTTTGGAACTAGAACTAAGAGAAGCAGACTCTCTTTGAGTAGCTTCTGACAAAAATATGAAACTCAGACACTGACTTCTAGGGCAGCCATGATCATCCACTATGAGTAAAAAGCTGATATTTTGTGGAAAGGAAGGATAACATGCACATGCAAAGGAAACAGATATGAAAAGCAATAGTGTCTTATACAGATGGCTAGCAGACACATGAAAAAATGTTCATCATCATTAGTCATCAGGGAAATTCAAATCAAAACCACGTTGAAATACTACCTTACACCAGTTAGAATGGCCAAAATTAATCAGGAAACAACAAGTATTGGAGAGGCTGTGGAGAAAGGGAAACCCTCTTATACTATTGGTGGGAATGCAAGTTGGTGCAGCCACTTTGGAAAACAATGTGGAGATTCTTTAAAAAATTAAAGATAGAGCTACCCCATGGCCCTGCAATTGCACTACTGGGTATTTACCACAAACATACAGATGTAGTGAAAAGAAGGCCCATATGTACCCCAATGTTCATAGTAGCAATGGTCACAATCACCAAAGTGTGGAAAGAGCCGAGGTGCCCTTCAACAGACAAATGAATAAAGAAGATATGGTGCATATATACAATGGAATACTACACCTCCATCAAAAAGGATGAATACCCAACTTTTGTATCAACATGGACGGGACTGGAGGAAGTTATGCTGAGTGAAATAAGCTAAGCAGAGAAAGTCAAGTATCATATGGTTTCACTTACTTGTGGAGCAGAAGGAGGAATATGAAGGACAATGGGAGAAGGAAAGGAAATGTGAACTGGGGTTAATCAGACAAGGAGATGAAGCAGGAGAGACTTTGGACTCTGAGAAACAAACTGAGAGTTTTGGAAGGGAGGAGGATGGGGGAATGGGTGAGCTGGTGGTGGGTATTGAGGGCATGAATTGCATGGAACACTAGATGTACGGCATTAAAAATTAATCTAGGAACACTGAAAAAATAAAATAAATAAGAACCAAAAAATAATAAAAGAAAATAAATAAAAAGAAAAAAAAATAAAAGCAATAGTGTCTTAAGAACACCTCAATCTCTAATTGCAGTTGGTCCTAAGATACAGCCATATCCCTGCATTCAGTAAGGTCTTCATGTTCTACAGCATGTCCCAGTAGTCTTCCAATACATAGACATTTATACTTAAATTAGTCAAATTTGAATTTCTATTTCTTGTTAACAATGGCAGCAATTAAAAATACATGATCTTGCTTACTTTTCAGTAATGCTGAGAAGTAAATATATTATCCACATTTTACAGATAAGGAAATCAAAGTTCAATAAGTGTTTGCTCAAGGTCAAACCACTGATGAAAGGGTTGAACCTGGATGCAATATCCTTCTGCCTCCAAGTCTTTATTCCTTCTTCCTTCCCTCTATCATGTTCTTACCTTTTCTTTCTGTTCTCCTCTCTCCCTTCAACTAACTTCTTTTGTCCTTTATGTACCAGCCTACCATTCCTTTAGGAAGTTCCTCTTGACTCTAAGTACCAGGTAAAGTTTTTCATTCTATGCTCCACAGTGTCTGTTTCCTCTTATCATAGTATTTATCTTCTTGTATCCTGAATGTCTCTCTTCCTTTCTGTATACTTCACTACACTATAAACCGTCTAATGGAGGAAGAGTCTCTTTTCCACCTTTGAATTTCATGCCAGCCATAACCCCTGGCATAAAATAGGTCCTCTATACATGCACTTGAAGTTGATGGGTAAAAGATATATTTACAGGAAGAAGAAGGGGAGATCCCCATATCTCCAAAATCACACAACTGAGGAAACCACCAACTTTCTCATGTGAAAGATCTCTTAGCCCAGCAGTCAGAACCTTCTCTTCCTGGGCTAGATGCCCCTATCTTATAAAATCATACAAATCATCTTTTTGCTTAACAGCCCCCTCTTCTGCATATCCCCTTCCACACCCCCGCCATTTTTCTTCAGCTTTGCAGCTCTTCTCTAATTGGGAGGTGAGAGTGAAAATAGCAAATAAGGGCAATTTAAACACCCTGAGCATGGCATTTCGACGGCACGGAAAAATGTGTCTTGGGCTAATAATGTTCATAACATTTCTGCCTTTAAATGCTGTCCTGGTAATCTCCAGAAATAGAAGCTATGGTTTTTCATTAAGTTTTACTTCAGAATGTCAAAAACTATCTGGGTTTCATATTTTTTTCTTGACAGCCAAGGAAATATGTGCATAAACATAAAATGCATGCGCACACATACACACACAGTGAAAGAGAATGTAAGTTTAAATCTAATCATTAAGCTAATATTTAATCTAATAATTAAATCTAAAATAATTATAATATTATCAGAGCCTTCAAAGTTGAATCAATCATAATGAAGAAAGTTGAAAGAATAATATTTACAAAGATAAATTTTTAATGAGCACTGCCTGCACCTAATTAAATCTTTCTCCCCAGAAATGATCTCAAGTGCAGGAAGACCAATTGGAATCAATGCTAAAATGAGCTATCAGATATGACACTTTTTTTTTTTTTTTGTATTTCCTAAGCCCTATGTCTCAGCTTGATAGAGAAGGCAGTATGCCTTTTTGTACAGACCACACTGAAATGGTTTTGAATTATTAGGACTTCTGGGAAATTGTGTCTATTTTGGATAGGTGAGCGGTTCTGAAGCTGTGAGTCTGTCACCATCCTCATTAAACAAAATCCTGAAAGATCAAATCCTCATGTGTGTTGGGACCAGAAGCTTTCAAACAGCTGCTGAGCAGTGTGGGGTCTACTTTGTGGCCAATAGCCATCCCAGTTGCTCTTTGAAAGCATTGTCTCCTAAGCAAATGGAAGGAAGGGGACAAGAGCTCTTCAGCACTACAGAAGACAGAGCAAACAAAAAGGTATGTAGTGTGAGTGCTTTCATTGTGGCTCTGGAACATGGAGACTTTGGCTTTCTTCCCGCAGGACAGGGAATAGGGGAAGAGAAGAAGTCACGAAGCATAGAGGGTTAACACAATTAAACCAAAGCTTTCATAATGTGGGGAATTGAGTTTGAAGAAAGGACTATATTCCTCAATCACTGTTAAAACTATTTTCCATAGGAAGCTTTTTGGTTCTCAAGCCTGTAAGTCTTCTTGTATTTAAAACCCTCGGTGAACTATGTTCACCTTCTATGAATCTTTTTTTTTTAACTGAAAGTTGCTATTTCTGAATTTTGGTGTCATGGAACAATCTGTTCAGCTGTATCTCTTCATTTGCTGATTATAATAAGGAAAGGGTTAGTTGTTTTACAAATACAATTTACCACAGAAGTGCTAACTCAAAGAGATAAATTAAATTGATGTTTGTATTTATTGCCATGAAGATGAAAAGAGTTACTTGGAAATAAGCTGCAAACCTGCTCCAACCAGAATGCAAGTGAAAATCAATAATTCATTCTCATACATCTTCCTGCACTTTGCTGGCAATTGCAGACAAAATTAACAGCAACTCTGACAACCAAAAGGAATGACTTCCATGTTTCCCCAGGAGGCCTGCACCATTTCAGTCCCAGTGACATGATGAGCAATTGGTTTGGGGATTTATTATAGTTAGGGGGAGGGGCCGGAGTGAGGATTCTCAAACAGGGTCTTGCATGGTTTGGACTTGCCACCAGTGCCAAGGGAAGGCCTGGACTTCCTTAGCAGCTTGCTGAGACATAGAGCAGAAGAGAAAGGAGGGTGCTTGAAAGCTGCCAACAACCACACATTAAAAATGTAGTCAGATCATTTAATACACTCTCCATCTCCTATTGGGCCCCATATTCTGTGGTCTCAGATTCTCTCTGCACATCTACTGCTTTATCTTCTTTACGGAACTGCTCCCTCTGTCAGGCTCTTGTTTTCTGTGTGTCTTTGGGGTTTGATTAGCAATGGCAAAAACTGTAGCCATAAGTCTTAGTGACCTGTTAATGTTAGTGCCTATCACTATATAAATGACAAAGCCTCTTTATCTAAATTCAGGAGTGACAGAAAGAAAGGGAGACCAGGAAATAAAGAGACAAAAATGGAGAGAATTAATTAATTGTTTGGATTGCCCCTAAGCAAGATATCTATTCTGGTCCATTTAATTCTGTCCAGTGGGGTAAAGTCATATGGTCCAAATGGCTACTCAAGGGCCCTCCTTCTAATGGTCTTGTGGTTGAGCAAACTCTAATAAAAGAAGTGCTGACAGGGAGACTATTATGGCATCTTTAACACACTCAGTCAACACCAAAACCTGCATTGTGATATCAAATTGGATGAGCATTATATGAATATTGATCACAGGAGATGGGAAAATAGAGACATGGTCAACTAAGGGCATGATAATTTGAAACACAGCATGGTATGCTGTACAAATGAAGCTTTTAGATAACTGATTATTGGTTGAATGAGAGCATAAATAAGCAAAAAGTGGTCATATTAGTAAAGAAAGACAGATCCATCATTTGTTAAATGCTAATTGAACACCAATAATGTTTTAGGTATTGTTCTAATCACTGGAGATATATCTGTAAACTAAACGGAAAATAGCTTGCCCTCATGGAGCTGTGGTCAGTAAAGAAAGATAAAAAATAAATAAGCCATGTGTAACGTAATGTGTTGTAGTGATAATATTTTTATAAAACATAGACAACAGAATTCTATGTCGGCTAAAACTTTATTTATTGAGTATTTATTTTATAGCAGGCCCTGCTCTAAATCCTTCGTGCATTCTCTCACATTCAATTTTCACAACCACGATCATGTGGGTACTCTAATTTTCCCTGTTTGATGAATGAGGTTTCTGAGACACCGAAGAGGGTTTCTGCTCAAGATACATAGCTTGAAGTGGCTGAGTTGGGAAAGGAGCACAGGTTAACATGAGATACAGTGCACTTAAGTTCTGCATTGTGTTGTGGTTCTTAGAAGGTGTCCAGTGAATATATAAGACATATATTCTAAGATTACCTACAAGCTCATACTAATAAAAAATGTGTGGAAACTTTGCCAGGAAATATTCTCTTTTTCAATGGAGCCTGAATTTCTCCTTCTTATTCCAGTTGTTTTTGCAAAAAAAGAGCCAAAAGACTCATTGTGCAATTTCTCTTGATCATGTTTTTACAGGTGATACCATTTACATCAAGTGACTTTGAATAATGGCTGAACTTTAAACTGTCTGTCTTAATCATACCTCTCTTTTAAATATATGCTCCTCACTAGCATTTGAAGCGTATATATTGCTGTGGTTTTTAGCTTATCAAAAGGTCACACTGAGATAAATTTTAAGTGGAAAAGGGGGAAAGGATAAGGGAGAGGAGTAGGGATTTGTTGCCAAGGGAAAGAGCAGACTGTGTGGGATGACGTTTGAATTAGTGGGGGATAGGGTTGATGAATGTAAGAAGGAAAGTAATTTAATTCCTATAAATGCCCTATAAAAAGGGCAGGTCCAAATTGCAGTCCCTCCAAAAAAAGGCTCTCTTAAAATCTAAGAAAAGATTCTGCCTAAAAAGAGTCAGATTTGCCTGCATTAAATCCTATCTGTCCCTTAGCAGACAAGGTCTTGACTGGGAGGGAATGCATCTTACCAGGATGTGAGGCTTTGAATAAGAAGGCTGGCAAGCAGCAGTCTGGCGTTGGGGTCTTTCCCTTTCCTGGCTACTATTTGTACTCTGTCCATGTTTCTCTGAATCTGATAGCTAAGGGCTTTTTTTCTCAGACAGTTTGACCACAGGCAAGTCAGCTCTTGCAAAGCTCTTTTTGCCTAGTAAGTAACATGTCTAAAATTCATAACAAGAATGAATTTGGTCCAACCAACTCCATTTATCAATGGAGAGTAATATTCTGAAGAGTTCCTTCACTCACCCAATACTTTCAAAGTCATCAAAACCACCTCTTGAATATTTTTAATCAAGAAAGGCAATTTTAACATAACTATATCCAATAAACTAAAAATAATACACAGTCTGGATTTAATTTTAAAATTTCTTCTTCTGGGAGTTCCTGGGTGGCTCAGTGGTTAAGCATCTGCCTTTAGCTCAGGTCATGATCCTGGAGTCTCAGGATGAACAAGCCCCCCAACCAGCTCCCTGCTCTGCAGGAAGCCTGCTTCTCCCTCTTTCACTCCCCCTGCTTGTATTCCTTTTCTAGCTGTGTATCTCTCTGTCAAATAAATAAATAAAATCTTTAAAAAGGGGAGAGAGAATGGGTATTAACAGTTAAGTAGCATTAGACAAAATACAGAAAAGATACTGAACAATCAGAGAAGAGAAAGAACCAGGAAGAATCAGATTGGATCAGAACCAACAGTACTGGGAAAAGAAGAATTTTTTTTTAAAGATTTTTTGACAGAAAGAAGCACAGCCAGAGAGGGAACACAAGCAGGGGGAGTGAGAGAGGGAGAAGCAGGCTTCCTATGGAGCAGGGAGCCCGATGTGGGACTCAATCCGGGGTCTCCAGGATCATGACCTGAGCCGAAGGCAGTTGCCCAACCGAGTCACCCAGGCGCCCCTAGTCCATTTTTTATTTTTAAAAGTTGTCTTGAATATCAGAAAAGATAATTTAAAATTGTCAATAAACCCAGCACCCAGAGTTTGCCATTCCACTCACCCTTTAGTATTTTGGTTTATGTTTTCCTATTCTATTTCTGTTATTTTTCTAAATAAATTTCACATTTAAAAATGAAATGAGGGATACCTGGGTGGCTCCATCAGTTAAATGTCTGCTTTCGGCTCAGGTCATGATCCCAGGGTCCTGAGGTGGAGAACCACATCAGGAGCTCCTTGCTTGGCAGGGAGCCTGCTTCTCCCTCTGCCTCCCTGCCACTCCACCTGTTTGTACGCTCTCTCTCTCTCTCTGAACAAGTAAATAAATAAATAAAATCTTTTTAAAAAAGATAAGAAAATTAAAAACTGTCTTTAAATTTCATTTTAAATTTTCACATTTAAAAACTAACAACTCTATATTATGTCTTCGGTAGGGTATGCCAATTGCTATAACAACTCCAGTTGCAGTACTTAACAAAGATGTATGTATCTCTTAGTTATATTAATAACTGAATTGGTTCACTTGGGATGTTTGCTGTATTTAATCATTCAGAAACCCAGGCTTTTCCATCTAGTGACTATGCCATCATTAGGTGCTTCAAAGTCCTATACTGCATTCACTGGATCTGGCAGGGAGATAAGAGTTAGCATGGAGGCATGAAGGTCCACACAGGAGATTTCAGGTCTCAGCTTCTGCCTACATTCTATTAACTAAATATCAGATAGGTAAGAACCTCTAAATGCAAGAGACTGGGAAGTGCTATTTAGCTGGGAGGAAAAGTCACTTTTGAAGAGCACCTGCTCTATCTCTACAATATGGTGTGTTCCCATGTGAGTAAATACTCTCAGAAAATGTGACTTTAAATGATTGCATACATAGTTCCTGCCTACTCTGATACTCATATCTCTGGTTCTCAAATTGCTGCCTATATGCTCCAACTTTCATTTCAGTCTGTGAAAGTATCTCTTTGATTTTCCATTTCCTCTTTCTATCCATTTCTTGATCCTGTTCTCTCTTCTTCCTTCAACATCTAACCAGAGTGTTAGTGGGAAATTTTCTACTCTAAATCTGTGGCCTTAGAAACCCGTTACTCCAAAAGCTGATATGCATGTGGAAGAATGGGAAATAGAAAGGATATTTAGAACCTGCCAACCACTCACCTTTTTTTTTGGTTAATTAATAGCTCCCCATTTAACTGGGGAAATCATCCCCTCCACTGTTCTCAGTCATCAAATTTAAATGAAACTGACTTCACCTAGGAATCACAGATAAAGCCTATGTCTGGTTAATTAAAACATCATATTTTCCTCTCCAATTATTTTAAGTGAAAGAGAGTCTGTGTGAGAGTGGCTGAACTATAGCAGAAAGCAAAGACGAAATCCAAAACAATTCAGGTTAGTCTTCTGTCTCTTTCAACAGAGTCCCAACTAATAACAAATATGGAAATGAACAGGGAGCAATTCAGCTTTCATCAATTCAAAGAGATATCCCTCCAAAGCAACAACAACAACAAAGCAAAACAAAGAGATACCACTCCAGAAAAAGAAAACAAGGGTGCATTTAGGAAACAGCTGAATATATAAAAAAATGAGCAAATTTTTAAAAATAAAAGCATTCTTGCCGAGCAACTTACTAAACTGAAAGACTAACGTGAAAGAGGAAGAGTATTGGATCGAGTCATTTGTAGAGAAGATAAAGTCTCAATTTTGGTTCAGTAGTTAATTCCAAGATTATTGAATTTCTGCTATGGTATCCTTGTGGGTACAGCCAGATAAGTTTCACCAGTTAAAACACAGGCATATTCCTAAAATATCAACAGAGCCACTTTGTATATTTTTGTGGACAGATTAGGCTTTCTGTCTCAGGTTACAAAAAACATTTAATAGGGTGATCCAGCTCATGCTGAGACTTGGCAAGAAGATCGGCTACCAATAGTACAGGTGAAAAGCAGTGATTCCCCAGAAAAAGTTGTGGAAAGACAGAATGGATTCTCCTTTGCCATCATCTCAGTCTTTAGATACATTCCTGGGTCATGAGCTTGGGAAGGGCTCTCTTCTTACATAGATTACCAGATGAAGGGGAATTATACTTATAGTATAAATATAGCTTATACTTAAAATCTGACTGATGTTACCGTTTAGATTATTTAAACACTGATGACAAAATGCTCATGTTATTTTTTGATTACACAAGAGGTGGGAATGGATACCTTTGTGGTAGAACATGTCTCAGTTCTTGCAAAACCATACAAATGGTTCATTTACTTATGCAAGTGCTTTGTAGAAATTATAATAAAAAATAGAGGTGTCTCAGAAGCTGTGGAATTAAGGTACTAAACTGTGTGATATGCTAAAATGAATGTTTGTTGATGATGGACATAGCTACATCTCTGAATGTGATGTTTCCTTCAGAGAAGGTTTAATTTCCAAGTGTGGATCTAAACAACATGCTTCTGAAATATCTTACAGAATTACACATTCTTCCTTTGGACTATTCTGTCACAAGAGAACAATATTGCTCAATATCACCAACAATTTCCATGTTGTAAAATCTAAACATCAATTTCTGTCCCTTTTTAAATAATAAATAATAGCATTTGACACTGTGCTCACCCCTTCCTGAAATACTCTTCTCTTTCAAATTCTGCATCAACTAGATGGCTTATATTGCATTATTAACATCTGGCTTGAACAATAAAAGGGATTTGTGAGGGATGCCTGGGTGGCTCAGCTGATTAAGCATCCAAACCTTGATTTCAGCTCAGATCATGATCTCAGGGTTGTGAGATTGAGCCCTGTGCCCTGTTCCATGCTCTTGGGGAGGCTAGGATTCTCTCTTTCCCTTCCGTCTGCCACACCTTCCCCATTTAATCAATCAATCAATCAACCAATCAATCAAGGGATTTATGGCTTACACAAATGTGAAAAGTTCAGAAGTAGCACAGGATGGGTTCAGGCAGAGCTTTGTCTGGGTTTTGGCTCCATTTATATACAGTTCTTTCAGCTCTGCCCTTCTTCAAGAGTCAGCTTCCTCCATAGCTCTGCTCCTTATGGTTACAAGATAGTTTCCTGCCACATCTAGGGTTAAGAGCTTACTCATTTATAACCAGCAAGAAAAGACAGCTTTTCTTTAACTGTGTAAAAATGAAAACTTATGTTTCATATTGATTGGAACAGACTAGAATGGAATCTTGAATGTCATGCACTGATTGACTTAAGTGGTCTACTTCTCTATCTACATTTCCCCCCATGCTCCACATTCCCACTGAGCCCTCGAAACAAGCTTGTTCCCATGAGCCCCTCCTTCATCTTGAAGTACTCTTCCTCCAGGTGTTTGCATAAATGGCTGCTCCTTACTTCCAGAGCCTAGCTCAAATATCACCTCTGCTAGTGAATATGGTGGGCGACTACCGTGGTGCACCCATCACCAGCTGTTGGCTGTTGAACTCTTGTCAAACACATACCTTGATGCCCGGTGACTGAAAGAAATGGTGTCCCGTTCAAATCTCCTTCTTTGTAATTCACTGGCAAAGGGCAGGCCACCTGTGAGAGAGCAGTAGCCCCTCAGGCCTATATAGTGGTATCAAGAAGAGCCCCTGCTGGAAGGTCTCGGCATCACATTGCAACAGTTCATGGGTAGATCAGTCCTCTGCCACCAAATTCACCAGACACACAGTCAGTGACTCAGATGGATAAGGGCAGCCCACAGGAAACTCCCCAAAACGGAAAGTTGGACCTCAAGCCAGGAGAGAACCTCGGATTTAACTGTTATGTGATCTCTTTAGGACCTAAAAGCAGAATAACCTAGAGGGATTCTGGTTTTATTTGATTTTCAGGCAACTTTTCAATTTTACAGATCTCACCCTGAGATATATACAATTGACTGGAGAATACTTACTCCAAATAATAGCTCTACCTTCTGCAGGGACTGATACTGCCATTGCATTGAAGAGATCCACTTAATTTTCTGAGTAATGGTAAGCATAGACCAAGACGCACTGCCAAGTGGAAAAAATCAGACTCGAGTGATTTGGGATACCGGTCACACAGCCAAGTACACCTGTTTTATGTCCTTGTCTCCAGTGCTCATTTTATTTCTTGCCCTTTGATCTAGGACTTCTGCCATCTGATTCTTAAGGGGATCGACAACATGTCTTATCAGGCTGACTCCTTGTCAGCAGAATGGCCGTGGAGTGTCCCTGGGATGTCTTCCTCACTGTCCAGAATGCATCTTGACTCTCCCGCTTCGGGCCGTGTCAGACAATCCCGTTCCCACACATCTTGGAGAGAATGCTAGGCAACCAATGCCCACAACAAGCCAAGTGTTAGAATATTTTGCAAGACTTTTATTACTCACTAAATGGAAGAAATGGAGAAATTATTAAGAATAGCTGCTTCGTGGTCCCAACTGGAACAAGCTCTGATAAACTGAGAGACTTTTAGCATCTCTTAAGACCAGAGGGAAGTTTTTATGGCTTGAATTATGTGCCCCCCAAAATTTATATGTTGAAATGCTAATCCACAGGACTTTAGGCAGTGACTTTGTTTGGAAATAAGGTCTTTGTAGGTATAATTAGTGGAGCAAAGATAATGTTATATTGAACTAAGATGGGTCCCTAATCCAATATAACTGGTATCTTTATAAAAAGAATGCAATGTGAACTGACAGATGAGCACACAAGGAGAATGCCACGCAAAGATTGGAGTTATACTGTCATAAACCAAGGAAGTAACCAAAACTAGAAGAGAGGTATGGAGCCCATCATTCACTAATACCTCTACCAATAGCTTAGCCCCACCAACACCTTGACTTCATATTTCTGGCCTCCAGAACTGTGAAACAATTGATTTCTATTTTTCCAAGCTACAGAGCTTGTGATACTTTCTTATGACAGCCCTAGGAAGCTAATGCAGAGGTGTTCTGAGCTTCCTTCCACTCAAATCTGTATTAGGTGAGAGACATGGTTTAGGTACTGTGGGAAAACATGACAGAAATAAAACATGAGTGCTTCCTTCAGTACCTTTGCTGGAGAACACAAATAATAAGACAATAATAAATAAGGGTCATGTGAAAATAAAAGTAACTTGTTGTCAGTGTGCTAAATAGAGCATGACATACCAGGCTTCCGGGACCATTCCCTTGTTTTCTATGTCTCATTCTCCTCTCCCCACACAGGGTCTTCACACAGTCATGCTCCTACCCACCCCCACTGAAGAATATCCTACTAGTCCTAGGTTCTATTCCCAGACTGGACAAATCAAAGACTACCTCTGTGTCTTGATTTTTTTTTTATTTGAAAAAAAAATGAGAATAACAACCCTTATCCATTCTATCTCACAACATTGGAGTGAGGATGAAATTAGGGAGAATAACTGAAGGCATTTTGAAAACCTGTAATAGAAAATATTCATAGTTGCCAAGGGTCTAATATGTTTACATCCAGTTAAATACTTTTCTTTCACTGAGAGCATTTTCCAGAACTGCTACCTTCACCCAAATGGAGAAGCTTGAGATTTGCACAGTTCACAGATTGAATCATCTGATTTAATTTTTGCCACCATTTAATGAACTATGCATTTTAGGCCCATTTTGGAGATGGGGACACTAAGCTCAGTGGTTTGTCCATAAATAGTTGGAGGTATTGATGTGAAAGAGTGGGGTTCTTGTCTCATGGAGTTAAAGAGTGAATCTTGCAGACAAAGAAGAGTGAGTAAAGCGAAAGAAGTTTATTAACCAAGGGTACAGAAAAAGCTCTCAAAGTGAGAACAGTTCCGACAGTGTCACCACTGAAGGTCTTTAGTGTTGTTCCTTTATAGAAAGTTAACCAGGGAACTTAAATCTTTTTGACTTCTCTACTTGACAGCACCGCTGCGCAAGCAGGACTAGTGATAATAACATCTTCAATGGCTTACTTCTTTCTAGGGTCTGTTTATTTTCTGTTGACCACAGGAGACTGTCATAAATAAGACTCCTCCTGTGGCCACCTGGGCAGGGAGGTCAGGAGTGTTCCCTTATCTCTGGTTTTTGGGATTTCCATGAGACTTCTCACAGAGCCCCTTCCTTGCCCTGTCTAGCCCTTTCTCAGCATGATATGAGGCCAACTCCAACACTGAATTTGCCCACTCCTAGTAAAGGGGATATCCCATCCCTTTCTATGTTTTTAAAAATAAACCCTTAATGCAGGCAACTCTAATGTCCACTATTATCGATAAAGAAGTATGATTTTGGCCTTACAAGCCCTCTGGTGATACTTTAAGATTTTATTTATGTTTTCACACATATCAATAAGAATGATGTTCTAGCAAGAAAAAAGATTTTTAAAGAAATACAACTTTAAAAGAAAAAAAGCACAAAAAATGATGGAGTATGGTAAAACCTTAACTTGAATCTACCGTTTGGATGAGCCTATTGTTCTGAGTTGAGTGCATCAATTTCCTTGAGGAAAGAAACCAATTTAGGGCTACTTCTGGAACAAATATGCTCTGAGATATGAGAGAGAAAACAACCAAAATTGAGACACTTTGTCTTGTCCTTGTGAATAACCTTGAGTTTCAGACAGGCTTTTGAAAGAGAAGAAAGAGAAAAAGTATTATTTCATTAATATTGTGCCTGGTTCTTTCTGTCTAGAGTTGTGAAATCCAAGGACAAGTGGATCTCTCTGTCTTGGACTCCTTCTACAAGGCACAGAAAGCATGAATCATGTATTTGTCAATATAGTTTGATTATCCTCATCCTGCTCTTGAGTTTGAGTTGTGAGTAGGTGGATCTGAAACAAATGAAAAGCCAAGCTTTTATCTTAACATCTGGAAAGACACTATAATTCCCAGAGTAGACCATCTTCCCCCACACCATGTCCGCCTCGGCACTCCTGTACAGAACCCACTTCCAGTCCCTCCCCACTCCTATGCAACATCCTATGAGACAGAAACGCTTACCTTAGGCTCCACTAAAAATTCCTTTAAATATAACAACATCTAAGACTTCCATCTAAGACTACATGGTCGGGCAAATCATCCGATCCAGCCTCATACTTGTTTCTAAGCATACATGATAGTCCATCCGTATCACCAGCTCGCTCCTCCAGACATATCACGGTAGCTTCACATCCATGATCTGTCAGTGGTGTGGCCTCTCCCTCTATGCATTTCCTCCTCCTACAAGTTGGGCAAACATCTATTCCACTTTCAAAGTCTAGTTCAATGTCTTCTCTCTGTCTCTGAATTTCCTTCTGACAAGAAGAATTAATTTAATGAGGAGTATAATATCATTCTCCTTGCATATCAACTATGACCATGCATTCTCCCATTATTTGTTGAGTTCCTGATCTATGTTAGGACCTGGAGATAATATGGAAAGTAAGATGTATGCCTACCAGAATTTACAGTTTAGTGGGAAAAATAATTTAATATTAAAGTTATAAACAAATAAATGCCAATTGTAAATTATGATAAATCACATGTAAAAGAGAAACAGTACAGTGGTATACTTATGTCAGAAATGATTGTGAATATCTTTGGACATGCAGAATTTGCTGCCTAAATGAGAGATGCTATACACATGAAGTTCTTTCTTTTTTTTTCTCTGATGACATTCTTTCTATCGCTATTTCTATTTCTATTTGTCTTCTCTTCTAAATCATGAGCTTCTCAAGAGCAGAGGCTCTGCCTAATTTATTTTTTTAATCTCTGTAGTATAGTAAAAGGCCTGCATATCGCTTAATGGATGTTGAATGAAATAATGAATGGGCAAATATTGTAACTCTACATATTAAATAAATCTCACTTATTGTGTGTGCATACTCACTGACATTTAGGTAGTGCTAACACTAAAATACTAAAATAATAACCAAGCTCTTTCCACCCTAGGGTCTTTGCACATACCATTTTCTCTTTCTGAAACATCCTTCTTGTCATGCTCTGCCAGGCTAACTCATACTCACATTTGAGTTCTCACATTGAATGCAACACCCCTGAGAAAATTTTTCTCCACCAATAGACTAGGTCAAATCCCCCATTTAAACTTCTCAATGTATCTATACATCTCTTTTATAGCATCTATCCCAACCACAGTGATTTCTCTGTTCATTCTTTTAAAAAATTTATTTATTTATTTATTTATTTATTTATTTATTTATTTATTTATTTAACAGAGAGAAACACAGCTAGAGAGGGAACACAAGCAGGGAGAGTGAGAGAGGGAGAAGCAGGCTTCCCACTGAGCAGGGGCTCAATCCCAGCACCCTGGGATCTGTCCTGAGCAGAAGGCAGATGTTTAACAACTGAGCCACCAGGCGTCCTTCTCTGTTTATTCTTTTACCTCCATATATTTACAGCTCTGTGAAGGCAGAATCCATTTAGCTCTTTTTCCCACCATACTCCTAGTGCCTGCCACATAATACATTCTCAATAAATATTTACTTGACAAAGTGCCTAACTTACTGAGTGAAAGAGTGGTTCTGAATTACCTCAAAAGCTCTGTTATGAACCCCGAGATGTAGGGTAACATTACTCTTCTGCTACTAACCACCTGGTGAGAATTTGACCAGTTGTTTCACGTTTCTGGCTGCAGCTTCCCCATCTACATGTTGAAGGGGTTTCGAGCATTTATTTTCTTCCTTTCCAGTATCAGGACTCTATAATATATCCCATCAAAACAACAAAAGTTGAGTGTGAACTGTTATTAGAACTTAGACTTGTGTTTTTTACCCAAGTATGTCAACTCACTACACGGTGTTACTTAATACAGGGGTTCCATATAATCTGCAAATTCAAAGTTCTATAAGAATGTGTAAGGTGTTCCTTAAAAGGGTCAGAAAGAAAGTAGCATCACAGGAAGAAGCCTACCAGGATGAAACAAACCTCTAGTAATTATTATGATGTTTAAAATGTCAATAGAAGTGCAGGCAGAAAGTAAAAATTTAGGGGCATTAGGGTAGCTGGGTTGGTTGGGTGACTGCCTTGGGCTCAGGTCATGATCCCAGGGGATCCAGTCCTGACCCCAGGGTCCTAGGATGGAACTCCTCATCTTCAGGCTACCTATTCAGCAGGAACTCTGCTTCTCCGTCTTCCTCTGCCCCTCCCACATCTCATGCTCATTCTCTCCCTTCATCTCTCTCTCTTTCAAATAAATAAGTAAAATCTTTTTAAAAAGGCAAGAAAGTAAAAATTTGGTTTTATATTTAGTGAAATTCTGAGAACAATTACAATCTTAAATTAACTTGAGGAACTCAACTGTTTGTCAGTGGGAATAAAGTCAGAAAACTTCAGAGTCTCAGAGGCAGGATGATCTTTAGAAACTATTAAGACTAATGAATTCCTTTATCTTCCAGATGGGGAAGCTGAAGCCCGAAGAGCTGAGATGACTTACCTTGCATTATGAAGAGAGGCTATGGCAGATTTAGGGATTCAATCCACATAATTCTGATTTTTGTATCATCCCATTGCAACTGGAGTTGAGAATTTATATGCCTTTAGACTAATGGTGATACACTAATTTCCACCCTGCATTCAAGGAGATAGATATGCTTCTCAAATCCCTTTTTTAGTCTTTGAGAAGCAGTCCAATAGACTCATGAGATCTGACAGAAAGAAGGCTTTCATCTGTGACATTTATTCTCATGCACACTTTTGTTGGCTTTGTGCCCAAGAACTTCATTTGGATTCATAAACCTGTTCATAAATGTGTATAATTCTACCTTTATCTTGACTTTATAAAATAAAAACATTCTCCCAAAGCTGTTGCATTAAATGCTATGGCTTTTGAAAACTGTCAAGTGCTCTGGAAAATCATGACAATATCTTCATTGGCAACCCAGAGATTAAAAAAAAAAAAAAAAAAAAAAAAAAAAAAAAAAAAAAAAAAAAAAAAAAAAAAAAAAAAAAAAAAAAAAAAAAAAAAAACCCTAGAGAGAAATAAGACTTGTCTTTTCTAGGCAAAATACCTTATCTCGTTTGCTTTTATATTTTACAATACAGAGAATTGTCTGAAAATTATATTAAAAAGCCATACATAAATTCTCAGAATAAATAAATATTGGTATTTTATCATATTTTCATCAGCTCCTCTTTCAAAATTAAAAAATTGATAAATTTAAGTTTCTCTTTGCTATTCCTAAATCTATTTTCTTTCTTCCTTTCCAGCTACGACCTCTATGAATACTTTTGTGTGTTTCCTTCCCATCTATATCTTTATCTTTTTACTACACAGTATATCATCTGATAAATATATATTTCATATGAATAGCATCCTACAGGGCTCATTATTCTGTACTTGTCTCTGTCACATAAAATCTATAAGCTATAAATAGAAAAATAATTTAAGTAACCACTGTGAGTAATTTAATTTTGATAAAGATAAAAATATCTGAAGATAGGGTGCCTGGGTGGCTCAGTTGGTTAAGCGACTGCCTTCGGCTCAGGTCATGATCCCGGAGACCCGGGATCGAGTCCCATGTCGGGCTCCTTGCTCGGCGGGAAGCCTGCTTCTCCCTCTCTCACTCCCCCTGCTTATGTTCCCTCTCTGGCTGTGTTTCTCTCTGTCAAATAAATAAAATCTTTTAAAAAAAATATCTGAAGATAGTTTCCAAAATGATCCATTGTGATGACTCTGACATTGAGGTCATACTTGAAGAGTCAATACCTTGTATTTCCTTAGCACAATGGGGAAAGGTGCAAGCAAAATGACCGTTGTTAAATACTAATGTTCAAGTTGCTGTGCTATGCATTTTATCTGTTATTGTATCTAATCACAGTCCCAGCTACAAGTTAGGTATGAAAGTGCCATATTATTGGTGAAAAAAACCAAAAACAAACAACAACAACAAAAAAAACACAGAGCTTCAGAGAAATTAAGTTACTTCACAAAGTCATAGAGCTATTTAGAGGGAGTTAGCTGTAGTGATGATAAGTACAAGATCTAGATCCGGGTGGCTTAAACTCACGTTCTAACTTACCCCATTAGTTGTAGGGCCTCGGATAAGTTGCTTCACTTCTCTGTGTCTGCTTCCTCTCATTTACAAAATGGAGTTAATAGTCTCTACCACAAAGGGTTATTTTGAGGACTTTAAAAAAAATAATTTTCTTATTTATTTGAAAGAGAGAGCATGCACGTGCACAAGAAGAGGGAGAGAGAGAGATACAATCTCAAGCAGACTCCATGCGGAGCCCCTATGTGAGGCTTGACCACAGGACCCTGAGATCATGGCCTGAGCCAAAATCAAGAGTTGGTCACTCAATTGACTGAGCTACCCAGGTGCCCCACAAAGAGTTATTTTGAAGATTAAATGAATTAGGTATTTATGTATGAGACCCTGAGAACCCAGAAATTTCATAAGCCCTATATAAAAGATTCCTATAGCATTATTATTATTATTATTATTATTATTATTATTATTATTATCATCAGGTCCCTCACTCATGTCCTCCTTTAAAATAAAATTCCAGGTAATAACACCTAAACAAACAATGAAAAACAGACACTAAATGAAAATGAGTAACAAAAATTAAGAAAGCAATTAAACCAAATAGCTCATGTCTAAGCTTCTTGAGAGGGAGACAAAGGAGACATGTCCTCAAACCCTTAAAAATGCAAGAATCTGTGTCTCATGCATATTGAGCAAAGCAATAAAACATATCCTCGAATGCGATTTAACAAAACTGAAGAGGGTTCTTCATTTGGTTTGCTCTTGGTGAAATCTGATGGTTTCATTCAATAAAAGCTGCTGAATTTGGATGAGGTACAGGGTTGTAGGTTTGACTTCTGCAGCTTGTAGGTGCCTGGCTGCATTCATGGGAAAGCTTGGAGGAGCTCGAGCATTTTCAGGGACTGTATAGCATAGAGCAACCTTCACAAATGAAGTGTTTCTGACAGCAGCAGAATGAAAATTCAGGTTTGAGGTCTTGTATGAGGATGGAGAAAAAAGAATAAAACAAACAAACAAACAAAAAACCCCCGCTCATTATATCACCCGGGTAAGACTGTGGGTAAGACTGAAAAGGCAGTGTGTACAAGAAGAGGAGAGGGGAAGGGAAGAGAAAATGTGCAGGTCATGAGAAACCTAGGGGAGGAACACAAACAGAAAGAAATGTGAAGGAGAGCTCTGAAATAAGCTTGAAGTTCAGCCCATCCATCTCCCCTCCTGTGGAGACCCAGGCACTGGGAGTAGTTGGTGCTGGCTTGGATTCCCCGCAGTGTGGGGACGTCTAAGGCTGAGAAAAGCCTCCTCACCTGAAACTTAAAAAAAAATTAAAAAAATACATTGACATGGGGAGTTCCTTGAAGGCATTCACCTTTGAGAGTTTGGGGGATTAAGAAAAACCTTTTCTCCGGGGAAAAAGCTCTTCTCTTCAGTCATACCTGTGTGTCCTGTCTGGGCAGCTGGGGGTGCTGTGGACACCGCAGGGAGGAAATTTGGTCTTTAGGAGCCATGAGAGCAAAGGCTGTTTTCTCACCGCTGTATTGACAGTGACTTGCACGGTGTTGGTGCTTACCCAACATTTATTGAGTGAATCCATAAATTAGCTAATGAATCCCAGAAAAGCCAATTGCCAATAGCGCTCTCGGGAAACAAACTCAGGAATAAGCAGTGAGGGATAGTAACTTAAATAATCCATCATGGGGGGCACCTGGGTGGCTCAGTTGGTTAAGCGACTGCTTTCGGCTCAGGTCATGATCCTGGAGACCCGGGATCAAGCCCCACATCGGGTTTCCTGCTCGGCGGGAGGCCTGCTTCTCCCTCTCTCACTCCCCCTGCTTGTGTTCCCTCTCTGGCTGTGTTTCTCTCTGTCAAATAAATAAAATCTTAAAAAAAAAAAATCCATCATGGTTATAGAAGTGTATATATGTAACTTTGCATTTCCCAAAATCATCCACACAAGCAAAAAGTTAAAGGGGAAAAGGTGCAAAGATAGAATTTTCATAAATAAGGTATTGGATATATAGATTAAATACAGCTCATGTAATAAAATATTAGATATGGAACTCTATTGTTCAAATAGGAAAATACACATGATACATTGTTTAAAAAAAAAAAGGTAGTTTGCAGCAGTAGACTAAGTGTGACTTCAAATTAGAGAATTGCAAAACATTTTCTGCATATTTTTCTTATCAAAGATTCCAGAAACATTAAGCAGTGTTTATTTCTGGATAGTGAGATAATCAGTTACCCTCATTTCCACTGTTTTTTAATACTGTTCTTTACCTAATAAAGCTCCCCTCCCTTGTACTACATTTATAATCAGAAGAGTAATGAAGTGATTTAAAGATAAAAATAAATCACTCTCTTGCTGTGGCTAAATAGTCTGTATCTTATTCTAATCCTGCCTAGGAAATCTTTAGGAAGTTAATTACACTCTCTTATACCCAGTTTCCTTACTTGGAAAATAAATATGTGGTCTTTTCAAGTTTACAAGGCGGATGTGTGAATGAAAGGGAATAATGCGTAATAAAGCATTTGCAAATTACAAAATACCTCATATATATAACTTTGCAGATAGGGATGCCCATTGAGATGAGGAGGAAAAGGGGGGAAAAGGGGAGTGTGAGGAGAAAGGGAAGGGGTGCCTGGGTGCCTTGTCAGTTAATCTTCTGACTCTTGTTTTTGGCCCAGATCATTCTCTCAGAGTCCTGAGACTGAGCCCTGTGTTGGGCTCTGCACTGAGCATGCAGCCTACTTGAGATCTCTCTCTTCCCCTCTGCCTCTCCCCCTGCTTGTGCACACTATCTTAAAAAAGAAAGAAAGAAAGAAAGAGAGAGAGAGAGAGAGAGAGAGAGAGAAAGAAAGATGGAAGGAAGGAAAAAGAGAGAAAGAAAGAAAGAAAGAGAGAAAGAGAAAGGAAGAAGAAAAAAGAAAGAAAAAGGAAAAAGAAAAAGGCGGGGGGAAGGAACATGAGAGGGAGGAGCAAATGAGGGTGACCAGTGGTAATATCTGGAGACATCATTAGAATGATTCTCTTACCCTCTTATAGGAACTATAAACTTTTGCACTATAGAATTGGGAAAACTATAAAGTATTAGATCCCAGACACTTGCATTTTTGCCAAAATTACACAAGAATGGCATGTGAGGCTCTATAAAAATTAAGCTGTGTCTCTGGCTATTGTTTCTTTGTGCAGAAGATTTCAGGGGGAAAAGAAAACATCATTCTCTCTCCTCCCACCACCCTCCACAAATGCTCTGAGCTTATGTGAGTTGTGGATATGGGGTTGGGTTTGAACCAATGAATACTCTTCAATTAACTTCTTAAAATAAGTCCTGCCTAAAAATAAAAATGAAAATAAAAACAACACACAGCTTACCATAACAACTTCATTCCAAACCCATAACCTCCTCTGTATCATCTGTATCCAGTCAGTTTCTCTCAATGAGACTCAGTAGTTAAATAAGTGTCACCTAAATCATCCCATTAGTCCTTTTGAGCAGTCAAGTTCCATGACTCTAAGATTCCAGGGTTGTAGAATTATGGTCTTCCCTTTCTACACATCTGTAAAATTGGGAATCGGAGCAGAATGATCACTTTTCCAGTAACACAGACATTCCGCCGGCTGCTACCTTGATAAGTGGTGCTCATTGCTTGCTGGTTTGGCAGACACATTATAATTTAATGCCATCACTCTATTTTACCTTGGCAAAGTTATTTAACCTACGTGAGTTTCAGTTTCTTCCTTTGTAATCTGGGCTTAAAAGGAATACCTACTTTGGGTCGTTGTGGAGTTATATGAAATACTCTACATAGAGCAGTTAGGGCAATGTCCAGCACAATCTGCATGTACAATCTAACTTAGATGGAATCCTTGACCTGACAATTTTTGAATTTTCTCCAGAATATTTCTGTAAGCTTAGCCCACAAGCTATGAGAAGACTATCATTGAAAGATAGAATCTGACTCTGAGACACATTTCTTGATGCAAAACTCTGTCTTTGGAACTACATCCCACCCAATTTACAGAGCGCCATGTTCTTCCATGAACTAAAGTAGCTAATAAAGTTATTATCTGCAAACCTAGCTTTGGCTTCACTAGAACACACAAAAGCTAAATTCCTATAAAGCTGCAAACTAAATAAAATAAACCCAAATTAATGTATTATATTTTTACAAAAGGATAAATAGAGCATTTTATTAACACTTTTTTTTTTGCAGCAACAAAATGATAGTGCACATCTTTTCATTCAACACAACAGAAACTATCACATTACATCACTTCGAGACACAAAGCAAAGGATGTTTTTATTTTCTTCAGGTCAAGGATGGTTTGCATCTTTAAAACAAATGTTATGTTCTCTATTTGCAGTAGCAGGGCTTCCAGTCAGTAGCACAATACAATGAACAGATCAAATATCCAGAATAGACAATTAAATACACCGATGATATTTTGCATTGAACTGGAAAATGGAGCATTATCATTTAGAACATTCTAAAGAGATTTGATGTTAATTTTTAAAAAAAATTTCATTCCAACCACCCAGACAGCTACCACAAGCAAAATGGAGATAATATACAGACAGGAAATTGTATGCATTGCACTTATTGCTTGGAACACAAATGTTGCAATTCCTGTTGCATTATATTAAGAAATGACAAGCAAAATGCCTCTGCCCCACCTAAAATTCTATGACTCTATGAAAGTAGAAATTGCAGTCCCCTAACCCAACATTAGGTGTATGCTATTGTTGTTTGTTTTTTGTGTGTGTGAAGATTGTTTATTATGCTTTTGTGTTATGGATATGTATAAGCTATACAGATATATATAGATATAATTTTAATATAATTTATTGTCCTATATATTTAAGACAAATATCTTTTAAATGGGACTTTAAATAATAAAATCATCTACTTACAATATCTTTATTAAGTTTATCTTTTCATATTATATATAGCTCTGTGGCACAAGTTTCATACAGTATTTTGTTATTGAGGAAGAAGAATATCTAAACCATTTTCTATTTCTTTTGTTGTTAATATTGCATTTTAAGGGCTATATCTCCATAATAAATTTCTAATTAGATTCTTTATGGTGTATGCAACTTTTTTTTTCTAATGCAAGTTACAACCAGTACAAAGTTGTAATAAAAAATACATTAAAGTCTATTTATTTTTTATATTTTTTGCAAAAAGTTATGTGATATGCTACATGAAAAGTCAGATTTCTGTTGAAACACGAAGTGTTTTATACTGTTAGGTAAATGAATGGAAGAACATGAAGCATACCCCTCACTTTACAAGTTCTCTTTCACAGATATATGTGTATGTGCACAAGCATTTCATATAAAACACTGCAAGATATTTCTTTTCAGAACCAACAAAATATTCCACATTATGTAATAACAATAATTATTTAGTACACCTTGCTAGTTGCTAGCCCACAATATTCTTCTCTAATTGAGAGATATATCAACTCCATAATTTATATTCAATAAACGTTGCCACCACCTGATGTAGCCAACATGACATCTTCAGGTTTCTTAATAGGACTTCTGGATGATATCTTGCAATACAGTGTAACAAATATATAAGTGCATTTTGCATGATCAAGTAACTTTGGCTTCCTAACCTTTGTAGGATGGGATGTAGCAACTGTTGTAGTTGTGCTTTATTAAATGGTGATGAGTTTTAGCTCACATGAATCCAATGAGTAACTACTCGCTTCTATAGTTTTGAACAGTCAACCTTTAAATCACAAACGCAAAAATGGAAGGCCTGAATGGAAATGATGGCATTTCACAACTTCTACAGATTGCACTTGATGGTAACTTCATGAGTTTGTTTTGATTCATTTTTACAGCAAGACTTGCCTGGTTGATATGTGTATGTGTGTACACCACTTTTTTTTTTTTAAATTTCTGTGCAATCACAATTAATTTAATCACAAACACTAAAAATAAATCCAGCATTTAGCTTTGTTATGAATAGTCATCTCGCTCCTTATAGGTGTATGAGTCTTGTACTTCTTCTTGGACAAATTCCTCTTTCTTTTCCCAACCATTGGGCCAACCTCCGTTGGCCTGTGTTGTGGCACCATAAGACTTGGTGGTACCATAATTTATATAATTTTGAGTAATGTCCCCTGTTTCTTCATCAAGCTCATCTTCATGGATAAATCCACATTTTTCTTCACTTGTTTCCTCAGGGTCTGCCCAGGGTTGCTTCTCTCCTGAGGCAAATATTGCATAAAATATAACTCCGCCATAGTGGACCAGGGCAGCGATCAGGAAAACATACTGCCACTCTTCGCGTGACTGCGATGACAAAAAGCAGCACTGTGAGAACAGACTCCCCATATTTGAAAAGCATGACCTCTTTGAATGCTCCACCATCATGCTTTTCATAAAAATATTATCTTTAGGGGAAAACCCTGCTCTGATTATAGAAAGCAAACACTATGATAGAAACTTTCCATTATCCTATGACTTTCATTATTAAAAATTATTTTAAATCTCAGGTTCTGAAATAAAACTCCAAATATATCTGTGGTTTGCTAATTTTTTTAAGATTTTATTTATTTATTTGAGGGAGAGAAACACAGCTAGAGAGGGAACACAAGCAGGGGCAGTGAGAGAGGGAGAAGCAGGCTTCCCGCTGAGCAGGGAGCCTGATGTGGGGCTTGCTACCAGGTCTCCAGGTAGAGGAGGGGAGTTGCTTAGAGGAGGAAGTTTCTTAACCAACCAAGCCACCCAGGCACCCCTGGTCTGCTAATTTTTAAAATACCTATCATCTCTCTTTGAATTTCCATTGATTTGTGTATATTTTTTCCTCCTACTTCTTTTGTTTATTTCCTTATGAGGAACAATAATTGTGAAGCTCTACATAGAAAGACAAATAGCTCATAACAATATTCTTTCATTGATAACTACAGAGTCTGAATTGATGCTTCCAAATAAAGCTCAGAAGACATCTACTTGTGTGCTCTAATAAGCTAAGAGAAAAAATGGTTTGCTGTTGTTGTTTTGCCATGCAGAAATATAAGAAATATTAAAAGGTATTGAAAAGCACACTGCTTATTGGTTGGGAAAGAAGGTTTCCTCCGAGCTCTTAGAGATTTTCTAGTGAATTTCAATTATCTCCTTTACTCAGAGGTCTGGTGGCTGGACCACAAACAGAATGCCAAACAGAATAGAGTAACTCTTCTCTACCGTGAGAGAGAATCTTCTAAAACTAAGCATTTCTTTTGCTATGTCTTACCTTATTCTTTGTCATTGCACCGACAATGATAGGGCAAACCATTCCTGACAATGTGCCAACACCATTTGAAATGCCCATTAAGATACTGGCATATCTCGGAGCAATATCCAAGTGATTAACATTGAAACCTGAAATATACACATCACCGTAGCGTCAGAGAATCCTAAACCTCTTGGAAGTGGGTGAGTGTAGAATATTCTCTACTACACTCACCACCCTCCTTAGAAGAGACTAGGTATACAGCAAGTGCTCAGTAAGTATTTTTTGATAATGTAGCTCAGGGATATGATCAGAGTGGAATGATTTCACGGTTTCTTATTCAATACTTTACATGTGATGTTCAAATCACAGAGAAATGCTCTCTTAAAAAAAGAAGAAGAGTAAGGAGGAGGAAAATGAGAAGTGACAAATCCAAATAACGATTTCTAAATGTGCTATTCTTTTTACTTTCTCATGGAAATATGTTAAATAACTTATCAACAATAGAATATTAAAGAGGAAAGGAGAATGTATGCATTATTACCAGCAAAAATCAGGATGTTACATTTATAAATTTAAAAACATGTATCTTACCAGAAATAGCAAATCCGCTGAATCCCACTGCAAGTACCAAGAATGAGATAGCTACCCCTCTAGTATGAGAATAGCCAACGACCAGAAGCAGTGTCGCTTCCATGCCAAAACCTTCCGAAACAAACACATGGAAACATTTCAGAAATTTGTGTAAATTTTTCCAATGAGCCCAAATTGCTAGAACTGCTCATGCTTATGTGACCTAAGAAACCTGTTCAGAGAGTCTGTCTAAAAGTCATAACAGGGGCGGCTGGGTGGCTTGTTGGTTAAGCCTCAAACTCTGGACTTCAGCTCAGATCATGATATCAGGGTGGTGAAATCAAGCCCTAGGTAGCCTTGCGCTTTGTGCTCAGTGGGAAGTCTGCTTGAGATTCTCTCTCTCCCTCTGCCCTTACCCCACCCTCTCTCTCAAGTAAATAAAATATGTAAATAATAATAATGGTTATAATTTCTACAGAGAGATTACTGAAGCCTTCCATTTTAATCAAAACATTGAGTGCATCTTTAAGTTTCAATGGTGGGCAGGTACAAGCTATTTATGTAGTTACTTAAAACTAGAAATTATGAGGGGCACCTGGGTGACTCACTCGTTAAGCATCTGCCTTCAGCTCAGGTCATGATCTCATGGTTCTGGGATCAAGCCCTACATCAATCTCCCTACTCAACAGGGAGCCTGCTTCTCTCTCTCCCACTTCCCCTGCTTGTGTTCCCTCTCCCGCTATCTCTCTCTCTTTCTCTGTCAAATAAATAAAATCTTCCCCAAAAAATCCTGGGAGTTATGAAAATGTAAAGATAGGGAAGTGATTATAAATGAACAGTGAAGACATAAATTTAGCTGCATATTTGATATGCCCAGTAAAATTACTCACTCACATAGATCAGCACTTCGTGGACCAAAATAATGTCCTTCACATCACTTAGGTACTTACCACCACAATTCATGATCTTTCTTACTGTAGTAGTTGAAAGAATTTGCTTGCTTCTCAGAAAATCTGCAATCTGCCCTCCAATGGGCACAATAATTGTCATTACTAAGTGTGGTACAGCAGATAACATGCCAACCTGAAGAAAAAGAAAAAGAGGAAACATACATGACCATATGTAATATGGGCAATGGTCTTGTTTTCTTGAATCAGTCATAAATGTTTAAGGAAAAAGAAAGAGAAAAATATTTTCTCCAAAAGACCACTTACTCATTCCTAGAATAAGTGATAATTTCCACAGAATAAATGAGAAAAGCTAAGTAAAGTTACTTTTTATCTTTTAGAAGAGAATACTTCTTTTTCCTGTGTTAATGAGTCAGTAGATTTTGAGTTTATGAATAAACCATCCTGAATCTTATCACAGAGTGATTCACTTTTAGGTGTCCATTTTATATTCTTAAATATGTCTGCAAAAAATCATCATTAGTGAGTGAGAGAGCAACAGAGAAAGAGTCAGAGGAACAAGAAATATACTTGACAAGGCTGGGGGGGCTGTATTTTTCAATTTATTTTTTGTAATTCTTAGGAAATCTAAAAACCTTAACTGCATTTTAAATATGTATCTCTCATACATCTTATAGTTATTTTCTAAGCTAAATTCAGCCCAGAAAATGCAGATCAGTTCTTCAGTTTTAGGTATTTTCTATGTCAAATATCAGTATTTCGTCACATTGTCACACAGTGGTATATAGTTTCTGTATTAAGATCATATGAAATAGCTCAACCTAAAATCTAACCTACCAGCATCAATTCACATTTTTTGGCCAATCATTTTGTGCAAGAAACTCTTCTCTGGGCATCATGAAAGGAAGTGTGAATAAAATGCATTTTAACTGGGTACATAGACTTAGTAGATTTTGAATATAAACATATTAAGGAAGTATTTTTCTTAAGTGTAATTTGAAGTATACTTCCTGCAACTTGTAAGTACTGGGGAAAAGTTTATTATCTGTGTCTAAAAATGTCTTCCAAATTAGAGTATTGAAGGTTTGAGACAGATTGCTCGATTTCACAATGGAATACAATAGAGTACCATGCCCACAGAGTTGAGTTGTTATGATTAACCGAGTCAGTGAGTGACTCCTGCATAGCTTAAACGTCTTAATTATTTAATTCACTCCCTTTTATCCAGATGAAAGTTTATTAGATTATTACTCTCTTGTATTTATGAAGACAGTATAACTTAAAAGGACTAAATCATTTCCAGAACCGAATATTGAGCCATTTTTACCTGAGTCTAAAAACTGGGCTTTAACTACCATGCTTAGCCACTACCACCATCTGAGAAAGAAAAATCAAATAAAACCAGACAATGTGCTGAATGTTCTTGATTCAGTTTGAAACCTGTAATTTAGTATAGGCTCAATAAATGTGAACTAACCAAAACTATAAGGTAAACCGACCTTAAGGCAAACATTATTGCTTTTGAGAATAGCATCTTGTAAAGCAGAGTGGTTCTCTATCCTTAACCACGGCAGGGATATTTAAAGCAAACAATATGTAGAAAGACACCATCAGACAAGAAAACATTCTGAAATGCACCACGTGAGGATTTGTGAGGAACTGCATGTCATGTGTTTGCTTTTAGAGGCAGAGAAAGCCGGAGAATGACCTGCAATTCCTAAGTCCATATAACAGGCTTGGATCTTGACTCAGTGTTTGAGGCATCATGAAAAGTTCTTTAGTTGAATGTCCTTTGCTATTTACTATCTACTCAAATAGACATTTTAATTCCTTAGGATAAACGAAGAATAAAGCTATGATTATTAGCTATTCACTTTCAGCAAAGCACTATGGGAAGTGCAAGGAGCTAACAATCTGAGGTTAATGAGACAGAAGTTAGGAATATCCTAGCCTACTGACATAATACTTGAAGGTACTCAATCTCTCAGTTCCTAGGATAATATGTGGACATGATCGGTATGTGACCTCATCAGGGCCAAATCGCAGAACTTTATGAAAGTTACTTAATGATCTTCTCAGCCTTTGGTGACTTACCATAATCGCTTGCAATCACATGTGATCAGAAAGTAATGATACTTTCAGGGAGTATCATGAATTAAGATAATCACAGAGTACTTTACTCATTATTTTAAGGTTTTACAAGAGAGGCTTAGTGTTTTGAGTCTATGACTGATTGATTCTTCATAGAATCTCTCAGTCGTTAGACTTCACACATCCTCCTCTGCTTCTCTGGGTCACAGTCTTGATTTCCTCTCTCCCCATCTATTCCATATTCTGTTTAGAAATTGGCAGGCTACGATGCAACAGAAGTCACTCAACACTTCTCCTCTGTTCCTAAATGTAAAGTTCAAAAGAAATGAGTATTTCCTCCCCATTTGGTTGACTCTTGTAAATTGACCTCTCAAAGTGCTGATTAATCCAAGCACTAGCCTTCCCTTGAAAGGTCATTTTCAAGAGACTAAAAATGTTTCTGTATAAGAATTTTCTATTATATATATATAGCATAATATATTAATATATCTTATTAATAAATGTATTAATGTATATTATATAATTTTTAATTTATATAAAATACTAAAATATAATTTATATTATATATATATACACATCTCTCACATCTCTATATATTTTCTGCTTTAACTGGGTCAGTCTACTTGAAATGAAGATTGAGCTATTGCTCTTGTGTTTTAGTCTGCAGGATACTCAATTCAACTAAAGCTGGAGAGAACTATCCTCCATTTAAATATTTTAGTTTGCTTACATTTTGCCACAGTTCTGAAGAAGGGGATTAATACCATTATTTATGGAAAAGAAAATCGAAGCTGGCAATCATTCAAAAACCAGCCCCAGGTTAATATATCAATAGTTTACTGCAAAGCTTGGATTCAGAGCCATGCCAGCCCAGATCTAAAGCCTGTACTCTATTTCCATTATGACCTCCTTTACACATTTTTCAAGTAAGTCGGAGACTTTTTTTTTTTTAACCAGTATAATCAAAATCTTCAAGCCAATCTGTGTGCGTAGAACTTACCTGCAATTTTAGTTAAAAATATAAAAAGTGAATCAAATCAAGACATCTGGTTATTCTATTTAGTTTTTGCAAAATATCATTGCTTTTACTCAAGCATTTTCAATTAAGTGGAGCTACAAGGCCAGAATGATCACACAGTTTCATTAACATCGGTTGGCTCCTTCACTTCTCCCACATGAGACCTGACTTTATTAATAGCCTCTCAGTGTCATATTTGTCCTAGATTATGAAAATGGACTCACACCTCCAGTAGCCTTTGTTGAGAAGTGTAACACCTCTCAGAGTTTCCAAAGGCTACCGCACAATGTTTGATCAGCTCTAGAGAGAAGAGCCCTATCTAAAGCAGCCATTCTTCCCAGGAATGGAGGAAACAGTTTCCTTAGAAACAGGAATTACAAAAGAGCTCTTAGAATAGCTGCTCCTAAACTCAGGTTTTCTTCAATTCCAGGCCTCAGATAGTCTTTCAAGTAGAGACATAATATGAATAGCGAGCCCAGCTGGATGTATGTAATGACATGAAGAGAAATGGCAAGTCCATTGGCAGCACAAACAAGTGTATTCCATACTCAGCAAAGGGTTTGGCAGAGATGGGATTTAACAAATACTTGCTAAGTGCTTTAATGAAGATAGGGTCTACCTGAATATGAATAGAATAGTAAAGGGAATTGAATCATAAATTAAAGAACTGGGGCTTAAGCTTGAATCTGGCTTATATGACCAGCTTGGCTTTAGGCAATATAATACCTTCCCTAGTTTGTTTTCCCATCAACAGAAATGATGAGAGTTATCCAGCTGGTCAACCAAATAAGGTTGCTCATGAATATGAAAGGATCTTGTGAATTTCAAACCCTTCTATAAATATAAAGTCGTTATTTTTATGTTCATTTTATCCTTACAGAAAATCCCCAAAATGATTACATTTTCACAAATATGAACACATGTCCGTAGGGTTTAGCATACTGTGCTATAACTGGTAATTAGTTACTTTTTGTGTATACCACCAAGCTGTGAACTCCTGAGGACAGAAACCACAGTTTTATTTCTGAATCTAACACAAAGCTTCACACATCATATTCAACAAATGCATGTTAAGTGAATAAATTGAATAAATGACACACAAGAATGTTTTCAGACTTTTTTTTTGCTTTCACAAATCTTTTAGCAAAACAATTTCTTTTAAGTTTATAGGAAATTAAATTTTGTTTTTACTTGAGTATAGTTAACATACAACGTCATACTAGTTCCAAGTAGAGAACAAAGTGCTTTGACAAATTTATATGCTATCCTATGCTCCCCACAAATGTAGCTACCATCCATCAGCATACAACATTATTACAATTTCATTAACTATATTCCCTATGCTGTGCCATTTAGTCCCATGACTTATTCATTCCATAACTGGAACCCTGCATCTCCTGTTTCCCTTCACCCATTTTGCCCACCCCCATTTCCTATCCTTCTGGCAACCACCAGTTTGTTCTCTGTATTTAAGGTCTTATCTTGCTTTTCATTTGTTTATTCATTTGTTTGTTTTTTTGTTGTTGTTGTTTTGGTTTGGTTTTTTTTAGATTCCACCTATGAGTAAAATCGTATGATATTTTGTCTTTCTCAAAGTCTGATTTCTTTAAACTAGTATAATACCATGTAGGTCCATTTATGTTGTTGCAAATGGCACAATCTCATCCTTTTTATGGCTGTGTGATATTCCAGAATGTGTGTGTGTGTGTGTGTGTGTGTGTGTGTATCCATGTGTATTACATCTTCCTTACCCATTTGTCTATCAGTCAGGACTACATCAAAATAAAAAGCTTTCACATAGACAAGATAACCAGACAGATTTTTGAAAGCATTGGTAATTATATAAACATAATTCCATTTCAACAAAATATTTTTTTGTTCACTGTTACATTGTCTCTGACCTGAGACTTAAAGGAAGTTATGTTTCTTTACAGGGGGAAGGTTGCAGGGCTGTCCACCCTAATTGAAGTATAAGCTCCATGAGGGCAGAGACTGGGCTGATTTTGCCTGTGTTTCCAACAAAAAGAGCAGTTTCCAACAGACAGCTGAATATAGTAGACACTCAAACATCTTACTTAGTCTTTATTTGTTTATTTATTATTTATTTATAAGTCTTTATTTATTTGTTAAGTGGATAAACAAATAAATGAGTAACTCCTAAAATTTAGAAGATAAAATATTGGCAAAGGAACTTAATATTCAACTGAACACAAAAATAATACACTGATTAAACAAGGATAATTTTTACATACCTTGCTGATTTCAAATCCGAAGACTTCCTCAAAGTATGCTGGCTGACTAATAAGCAGTAAGTAAAAAGTCCAGCTTCTGCAGAAGTTTGCAACAATTATTGCATAGACAGGCATAGATGTAAAAAATTTCCTCCATGGAGTCTTGAATTTCTGAAATCCCAAAAAGAGAAACATTCTGACCATTTAAAATATTTTCTGACTTAAATGGGAATAATGTTGAGGCATGAGTAGGAGGTAATGAAGTTAACTGCAACAGTCTAGTTAACCTTAGTTGCATGAATAATTGTTGGAAGAAAAAAGATATTAGCCTCTTCTGATTAAATTGTTCCCATTTTAGGAATATATAAAATCCTATATTTATAGAATAAAACAATTCCAAAAGCACTGGTCCTAGTTTCCAAGATTTTTTTTTTTTTCCGGGCAGTGATCAATCATACCTCAGCTAAAGATAATTGCCCTATCAGTGACCTTGTTGGTATCCAAAATGTTTTATCTAAAACATTGAAAATTCAATTTAGTTAGGAGGAGAAAATTAAGAAAAATTAAAAGTGCATTATTCTGTACTCCATCTAAAGTTCATAATACCACTACCTATCTACAAATTTTCTCGACAATGAGTATCAATGTAAATTCTATAATTCTGACATGCACAGTTCTATAAAACTCCCATGGTATACAGCTGGGTTGATGTATTTGACCATCCAGCACAGACCATGGGCACATCATAACTAGTTATTTATGACATTCAAAACATTCAAAATTCACCACTTAAATAGGATTGGCTTTGCTTATGATACCTATTTAAAAAATATATCTAGTGTAAAGATCTTGTATATGCCCAACGATAAAGCAAGTATCTTCCCCCAAGACTAATATTTTTAGACCCAAAAATGTCTCTCATATTCTCCAACACTTTCTTTTGAACGTCAAAATACTGTGTGGTGAAGAAACAATAGCCCGAAATAACTCCGGTTAATACTAGCTTGCGACGGTCAACCTGGCCAAATTAGTAAAAGGGAAGGAAACCTCTTTTAGACAGATTTAGCAACTACTCCTGGATGTAGAGCCTGATAACGGCTGGTATTGACTGTGACTCTAGTTAAGCCTTTCGAGATCACTTTAAAAATAATATAGTAAGAAGTTACATTGTCACAATCATAAATACATAGACAAAAAAGAAAAACAAAACTAAACTAAAAGCATGTCCTAATAACATATAATGAGTACCGTGGTATTGGATGATAATATCCTGTGAGAACATCATAGCTGGGTACAAAAAGTGCATTTTTTAAATTCTATATATTCTGGGAAAATAATGCCAGATGAATATACTTATTTCACAGAAAATGAAAATTGTTGAATACAAGGATGTCAGCAGTGTAGTATAATGTTTGTATAAGAAATAACTTCAGAATATTATTAAAAGTAAATAACATTTTCCTACTGGAAAGTGTTTCTATTATTCATACTTGGATCATCTCTACTGAGAATTTTATTCTTCAGGTTGTAAAACACTTCATCAAATGTAAGATTGAAGTATCTGATTTTACACCTTAAAAAAATATTCAGGGTCATAGGAGGGCTCACAGTATTCTGGTAACAGTCTACTTACTGACCTGGCTGTTTACTTCACAAGTGTGCATGGCTAACAAAAATTAAGCAGGTTGTTCACTTATGATTTGTGTGTTTTTCTGTGTACACTTAAGTTTAATTTTTTTAAGAAAAAAATATTTAAAAGGCATTACAGTCAGTTGCAATGTGCCCTCCTTAATTAGATGTAGACTCCAAAGAAATAGCTACAAAGGACATATGAATACAGACCAGATATTCAAATTTGGATTGGGTAATAGAAATATGAATATGATTTATTATATATTAGATAACGTTAGGGAATTATTCTTAATTGTTTTACATATAATAATAGTACTTAGATTGTGAAAGAGTATTTTTTATTTTTCTAGGGATACATGTGAAATGTTTGTGGTAAGATGGTAGGAGATCTCATTTCCTTTGAAATCTTTCAGCAATAAGAAAAGTGAAGTAAGTAAGGCAAGGTGTTGACCACACTTACATCTATGCAGTGGATCGATGGAGGCTTCTATTACTATTCTCTCTGCTTTGCTATGTATGGAATTTGTTCACAATAAAAAGTTCAAAATAGCCACAAGTACAATAACTAAAATGCGATCTCATTATTAATTTTGTTTTGAAACTATAAGAAAGTATCAAACATAAGTAAGAAGTAAAATATGTTTGGAAAAGCAGTAAGGTAAGGAAATCGGGAGTTTGGGATTATCTATGCTGTTTTATCAAAGCATGGGCTATTCTTTTTAAGGTCATTATGAATAGTTTAAAAAATTTATGCTTGACTTAGACACACAACCTTTCAAGAACTGGTAAATAAAAGAAGCATATTTGGACGCCTGGGTGGCTCAGTAGGTTAAGCCTCTGCCTTTGGCTCAGGTCATGATCTCAGGGTCCTGGGATCGAGGCCCGCATCAGACTCTCTGCTCAGCAGGGAGCCTGCTACCTCCTCTCTCTCTGCCTGCCTCTCTGCCTACTTGTGATCTCTCTCTCTCTGTGAAATAAATAAATAAAATCTTAATAAAAAAAGAAGAAGCATATTTAAGTAATGGAAATATAGGTTGATAGGTTTACTTTGGGCTAGAAATTGAGGCTCAATGCTGAACTTACCATATATCAGCCAATATTTGGCTTCTACTCAAGGAAATGCTCCTGGTGGGCAGCAGAGCCCACTGCCAACACTCACCCTATCCCTACATAACCACTCATCTCTTAAGTAGCCACCATTAGGAAGAAACCATCAATCCATTTACAAATGGAAACAGGCAGGGGAAGTTCTAATGCCAGTCCAGAGTGTAAGAATTTTTTTTTAAGTACTGAAATTTCGCTCCTGAATGATACTTAATATGGGATTTTTCTTATTCATTAAAGACTTCAACAATGGTGCGTGATAGACCTTTTTACCTAGGATAAGATGTTAAAGACAAACCTTCTCTAACAATGAAGTAGAGAATTAGAGCTGGATTAAAACATAATTAGAAGGAGGGGAGGAGCCTTCAAAAGAAAGAAGCATGTAGGAGACACCGGTTCTTCAACTGCGCATGATACCTACCAGCTCTCAGCATAAGGAAATTGACTGCTCAGGTGCTGAATTTCTGAGCCTGTCTAAATATATTAGTTTTGCTTCCCATTTTTAATAGTATTAAATGACTATTTACTAATTAATATTTATGATACATTCATGTCACACGGACTGAAAATATTTGCATTATTGACACAAAACTGCATTTTCTCTTTCCATAGAGCCCAGGAAAGAAATCAAATTAGAATCAGAAAAGGGGTCCATATTATATTTTTATGATACTTTATCTTCATAATAATAATCCTGAAAATAAGATTTTATTGATAACAAGTTTATCTTATATTAAGAATATTTTTATGTCAGCTTTCTAGTACTGACATTCTAATGATTTCATACTTCTTTAATCATGTATAGCATAAATACACACGTATGAAACCTATATTTAGACAATGCAATACATAAAGAATAACCCTTTTCATGACTGTGTTAGGTAATCTGGCATTTCCCACCATCTGAAATTAACAAATATTTGTTGAATTTGTTTAAATTATGGACCATATTGAACTGTTTATAAAAGCATATTTAGGTTTATCATCATATCTATACCATACTATAGTCATAGTCCAGGGAAAATCTGAGAATCATTAAGATAAGATAAAGAAAAAAAAGAAATTATAGATTGGGCAATTAGCAACTATTCCTAAGTCAGAAAGTATGGATGGAGAAATGAAAACAATCATGATTGACAGCAAATTGGTTTTGTTGACTAGGGACTCAGAAAGTAGTTTGGTTGATCAAAAGGAGGTGAGATGAAAGAACAGGAATATACACCATAATAAAGTTCTTACTTCCATTGCACCTAAAAGATTTGCACTCTCTCCAATGCTTTCTTCAATGTACCTACGTTCTTCATCTGTAATAGTAGGATGCTTTGCAGGACTCTCATAAGACACCAAAAGCCAAAACATGTACCAGATCATTCCAAAGCTTCCTGCAAGGAAGAGTTCAAAAGAAGAAAATCAAAAATCTATCATAAATACTCCCACTGAACTGTCTTGCTGGAATAAAACTGCAGGAATCTCATGACAAACACATTCTATAGAATGGGAATTGGAGTTTATGCTTCTCCAATTGACCGGCCAGCTCTTCTTGTGTTATGCCACTAAACTCCAAGCTTCCTGAAGGCTGGTCCTGTAGTTTTGTCTCCTTGTCTCCAATAATGCTGAGACACAGCATTGAATAATTATTGAATGGTGTGGTTTAGAACACGTTCATACATCCAACAAACATTTACTGAGCATTTACTATTCCAGGCACTCTGCTAAGTGAGAGAAATATGGTGAGCAAGACAAAATTCGTCTTCAAAGAATTTTATGTGAGGGGATCATTTTCTTATTTGCCTTCCTTGACTATATGAGAGTAGTCTCTATTTCCACAAAAAAGGAAGTATTTATTTCCCTTTCCTGTTAGCACTTCCAGATCCAGTAAACAGGTTATTAAATAAAATCTAGATTATTTAAACTTGGGTGGCTATCATTCATAAAAAAGGCAGGGTGTGGGGGCTTTTGTAATTAATGTGGTAACATTTAACACTTTATCTGGCTGTATACAATTATTATTTTCAGTACATAATATTACCTATTGATCACTCTGGGCAAATGAAAGCTATAAATTCTAACACAATAAACTGTTTGTAATTTCTTTTGCATCCCTTTCTTTATTTAGCACTCTCACTATTAAAACATGTCCTTATTGTGAAATGTAAATCTAAAGTATTAATAAAAGAAAGAATTTCAAGTGATTTATTCTGGTTTCCCAGAGGCTAGTCATTTCATTTTTGGCTTCTACTGTTATTTATCCCTTGGGTAACCGTCTAAATGCTTCTGATCTCTATAATACTTTTTTCTTGCTTGTTCAATCTCTAAGAATTATTTCTTAATAGCACAGATTTTCATGGGCCATGCTCTTTTTCATTACCAAACAACACAGCAAACACAATGAGAGTTAGACAGTATGTGAAAATTTGGTATAGTGTAGTAGTTATGGAATATGGCTCTCCCAGATTCAAATCCTGGCTGTGTCACTCATTAGCTACATGCTCCAATCAATGACTGAATCTCTGTGAACCTCCACTATAGAATGAGACAATTTCTTTTTTATGAGATTGTGGCAAAACACAGCTAAAGGAGATAATGCGTGAAGCAACTAGCATGGTGAAGGGCACAAAATAAGCACTCAGTAAATGAAAGCTCTTGTAATTCAGTAATAATATCATTACCACTAACTGAATACATCTGAAGTACTATTCAGCTAATTGCTATATATGCAGTATATTCTTTTAACATAAGCCACTATATAGTTCTTATCTTATTAATTTTTTAAATAGTAATATTGAACATGTGGCTCAGAGATCTAATTTTTGTTATACACAGTAAGTAAGCAAGTACTATGGGTATGTGATATTTTCAGTTTATCTAATAATTAAAATTCATACCATTCAATGATAAATATTAAATGAGATACAACTTGACATAATGAGATTGATTTTCATGAGTGCTGTGTGGAAATTAATTTTTTAAAAAAAGATTTATTTATTTTGGGAGAGAGAGAGCGAGAGCATGTGTACAAACAAGCCAAGCGCATGAGCAGGGGAAGGGGTAGAGGGAGGGTGGGGAAAGCAGATTCCCCCCTGAGAAGGGAGCCTGAGCCTGCTGATCTTATGATCCTGAGACCATGACCTGAGACAAAACCAAGAGTTGGATGCTTAATCGACTGAGCTACCCAGGTTCCCCTGGAAATTAATGTTCTTACTTTAAAGTCACATCATAGGGGTGCTTGGGTGCCTCAGTCATTAAGTGTCTACCTTCAGCTTAGGTCATGATCCTGGAGTCCCCAGATCCAGCCCCGCATCGGGCTCCCTGCTCAGCGGGAAGCCTCCTCTCCCTCTCTCACTCTCTTTTGAGCTGTATTTCTCTCTGTCAAATAAATAAATAAAATCTTAATAAAACAATAAATTCACATCATATTTTCAATTAAGTAATGGATTCAATTAAGGGACAAATCAGAAGATTTAATGCCCTGGCATCCCAACTTGTACTATGTACCCTATACACATTTGCTTTAAACTTCTTTGTATTATGGACTCTAGAAAATCTGATGGGTTAAGATATGGGTTAAAATCTAATAAAAACACCTCCCCAGGGGGAAAAGTGTACAAATGCATATATGGCTTATCATTTAAGACACTCATGAATCTAAAACCTATCCATGGCTTTTGAACCAGAATAAGAGCTCCCACTATAAAGTATATTTAATGATATTCTGCAAACATAAAAATTTGTTCCAATGTGAACATTTTAAAATGGGAATGGATCATGCCAAATTCAGAAGCAGCCAGATACTTTACAGCTCTATCTCATGACTTCATTAATATTTCACATTCTCCGGCTCATGTCCAAAGATGGTATTAATCAGTGACATCAGTTGGAATCCAGCTCTCTTATATTTCTTTTTCTCATGACTTAAAAAAAAAGTGTCCTAGAGAGAGGCTTTAAGGCAACTCTCAAGTGGTAAGTTTTCTGCTTCTAGTTAAAAAGTGAGCAGAAAGGGATTTTGGACTTAGGGTATCTTGTCCTTTTTTATTTCCATTTGAGGGCTTCATCTCATTTAATCCCAGATTAACGAGGACTAAAACGGGAGGGTGCCGCAACTGACTGTTAATATTTTGTCACAAAAGTGAACTGTTGTCTTAGCGCTCCTATCCTCTTCCAGCTTCCCATCACTATTCAGTCCTGACGAGGCAGGGTCAGCTGAGAAACCAGTAGCAAAGAAAGAGACATGTGTACTTCCTAGCTCTTTCTTTAACTGGCTATGAATCAAGAGCTAATTTAATTTTTTTTCTTAATCAAGGACAATACATGAGATATATCACAAAGTTTTCACCATCAATGTACTTGCTTTTATAAAACAATAAATAACAAGGTAGGGAGAATCATAGAGATAGAACATTTTCCTTAATCTTCTCAAAATATAAGGAAAGGATTCTTAATGAAAAAAAATGTGACTGAATGCAGAAGTATATTCAGTGATCTACCGCACTGTTTTAGTTTACAGCCATCCTTTTTAACTTTACTGTATAGTATGCAACATACCATAGACATAGAATACTGAAGACCAACCAGTGTACTGCACAAGAATGCCAGCTAAAGGCATTGCAATGACAGCTCCAGCATATGAACCTAAAGTAAAAGGGAGAATGGGAGGTAGGTAAGTGAAATAAATAGAAATTCTTGACTTCATTTCATGTTTCTTGATAGGCTGTCACAAACACACTTGCACACTCGGGTGCATGCACACTCATACCCCTATATCTCCAAATACATGTATACATCTATATACATAGCCTGTGATACAGGACTACATAAGTGGATATGACCTACTTATTCAAGACACAAAAGATGTCTAAAAATACTAGGAATATAATTAAAAATAAATTTTAAAAGACTACTATAAAATTATTCATGAATATATTTGAAAAATTAGATAAAATGGATGAACTAGAAAACCA
>PITA01001087.1:99787-186061 GCA_004023965.1 Spilogale gracilis
TCTCTCTCTCTCTCTCTCTCTCTCTCTCTCTCTCTCTCTCTTTCTCTCTCTCTCTCCCTCCCCCCCGTCAAATAAATAAAAATCTTTAAAAAAAGAAGAATTAAAGAAATTGAAGAAATTGAAATGGCGATCAAAAACCTTTCCTCATGTACACACACACACACACACACACACACACACACACACACCCCTCCAAATGGTTTCACAGGTGAGCTTTATCAACTTATAGTTCTTATCCAAGTTGTTTCTAAACTTTTACCCACCATAACTCTCTGCACACAGTACTCACCACAAAAGGAAGTGGTTGCCAATCTACTTCTCTCTAGAGGAGGAGCCCATTTACTCCATATCCCGTGACATGCTGGGTAGGTGACACCCTGTGACAGGGAAGATATATACCACCATTTAGCACACAGGGTCACTGAAAAATAGGCACATTCTCTTCTCTGATGCTGTCTCCTCAGAATGGACCTAAGGTATTAGGGGAAGCTGCTAGTCATGGATCTTTGCTAATTCCCTGAAATTACACTTTAAAAACTTTCTTACCACATCAGGTAAGACATGGTTTATTTTTAGGGACCTGTCCAAATTCTCCTCACCCTTCAAGTCTTTCTTCTATCTCAGTTTTCTTCTGATTAAGGCAAAAGAAAAGACCTTCTATTTCTCCATTCATCTGGAACTCTGAACAGTTTGAGAATGTGGGAGGCATTTTTGTGAGGCATTAAACACAGAGATTCCCAAATATAAGGAATCCATACAGAAGAAGATAAAGCCAGATCCTTGAAGCTCACACTTCTGAAAGTAGCATCTAGAACTTAAGACTTTTAAAATAATTATCCATTTTATATATTTTTTATCCTACCAATCTTTTCTTTCTTTTTGAAGAGAAAGGAGAATGTTTTAAGTGTTTGACACTTTATCTGATTTATCTACTCCCACTATATTTCAGGAGAAGAGGAAGGTGATAGGTAGGCCAGTCTGAAGTTTTTAAAAGTCAGTCATTAGAGTGATATTCCCAAAGAATATAGTCAATGAAATGTTTCAGTGAAAACTCAAATCATGATTCAAGTCCAACAAAGATTTAGTATAAATATCCCAAAGGGAATTAATTCAGGATTATCACCAGCAAAGGACAGATTCAGAAATTCTCCTTTACAGCACACTAACCAAAGTGCTACTCCTTTTTTTCCCCCCGTCAAATAGTCACTAAACATCTCTTTAAATACCACTTAATTCTAGAGAAGGGGAAACAAGCGATCACAGTGGTACTTTAGCATTATTTAAACACAAAATATCTGAATGTCTAGATTTTCTAATTTTTGAAGCATACCATGTAGACACAACCTTATAAAACATTTATTTGTAGATCAAGTCAAAGATAATCTGCTGGTCCTGATGAACACTCCAACCTCAAGGTGGCGCCATCCTGCGGTTCCATACCTCAACAAGGCCCTGCAGTATCCGGACAAAGATGACACATCCATAATGCACTCTGGCTGCTGACGGGATTAGCATATTCAAAGTAGAGGTAAGCAGTATGGCAGCTCCAAAAACCCTGAAAAAGAATAAGAGTTAACAGATCTAAATTTCTCTAGTCAAGTTAATTAAAGGCAGTTTTAAGGCAGATTTTTTTTTTCTAGAAGAAAAACGTTCCAGAGCACAGGAAATAAAAGATTCAATAAATCCAGTTATATATACTTACATTTATTTTCTTCATAGATCTAATTACAATTGCAAATATTACAGTGCCTGGGTGGCTTAGTCTGTTAAGCATCTACCTTTGGCTCAGGTCATGGTCCCATGGTCCTGGGATTCATTCCTGAATCAGGAACCTTGTTCAGCAAGGAGACTGCTTCTCCCTGTCCCTGCCACTCCCCCTGGCTTGTGCTCTGTCTCTCTCTCTCTCTCTCTGACAAATAAATAAATAAAATCTTTTTTTAAAAAAGTTTAAAAAATTGCAAGTGTTTACCAAATCATTGTCCATGGTTTGGGTTGATACCTCAATCTACAAGATGCTTTGGGGCAAGAGTTCGTTTTCCAGGTCCACTCTTATGTCCCTAATATAGCACAGGGCCTGACACATAGCAGATATTCACTGAAAAGTTGTCAAAAAATAACAAATGCTTGAATGAAGTTATGTCTCACATTATATGACTGTTTGCAACTTCTCTAGAAGCTGCATATACATAAAAATTTTATAAATGGAATTATATCTTAAATGCTCCATGGAATCTCATGATCAGATCGAATAGCACAAGTATTTGTAATGAAAAAAACTATTACTTGATATGTATTTTTTTTCTTTCTTTTTTGTGTATGTGAGTGGGGGTACTGTCTGAGGCACCCTTTTAGCTGTGCACATACACACAACAATTCAGAAAACAATTGCTAAAAATATGATGCTCACACCTTCCTCCATCTGCAAGCAAAAATTCCACTGTGTTCTTTAAAAAATCTTCCATAATGTTCATACTAAATAAGAAAAATATTCCCTTCACTGGAGATCTTTAGAAATATCATCTTCCAGAGAAGTTTAGGGACACGCTATCTCTAATAAACTAAACTGTGTGTCCTGTGCAAGTTTCCTCCGGTTGAACATTGAGCCTTGAATTCAGTGAAGATTGCTGCCTCACAGAACCTCTGATTCTTCCCTGGGGTCCATTTAAGCATAAGAGTTAAAGACTGGAGTTTCTGAAGGGGCCCTGATCATTATTAGTCAGCTACTGAAATTTGAGAAATGACTATGAAGGGCTGAAGTGGATCAGCTATTTTTCTATGAATCATAGACCATGTCAAATACTTCTGTTTACTTGATGTAACCTAATATCCACCTGTCCTCAGTGGCTTCCCACCACTGAGGTCAACACTCAGGAGGTAAATATCCTATTCCATTCTTCCTCTGTGCTGTTTGTTGAATAGGTATCTTCAGGTTTGAGTCAAAGAATAACTTATTTCCTAAATGTCTGTTGCAAAATAGAAACTTCCTATTTCTAAAAATGATTACTCCCATTAATATGCCACACACCCAGTGACATTAAACTTCTGCCAAGTATGGATTTACTTTTTTCAAAAAAGAAAGGCAAAATTCCATAATCTGTCTTTATAAAATAAGAACCCAAAATTGTCATAGAAATTGATTTAAATGCATTTTTATGGATCATTACTTTTACATTGAAAGAATTTTCACCTCTCTTAAAAATGCAATCCAAATGTTCTTGTATACAAACCCGGGACATTTTGGATGTCTCCTTTAAGGCTGAGAGGAAATAAGAGAAAGTGTATGGGGCATGTTTCCTGGACCTAGTGGTGAATGGTGCAAGTTCCCAAAGGCTGGTGAGATGAACATATGTTTCTACCGTTCTGGGAGTGCAAGTGCCTTACCTGTGTAACAGACAGGATGAAAGCTGGAAGGGCAAATGACACTGGAGTTCTTAGTCATATGGGTAGGTGGCCTGGGTACTGCCAAACTCGTGCTGACTGTATTTTCTGCTGATGAATCCCATGTTGCTTATGGGATCCTTGATAAGAAAAAAAGACTGACCCTTTAGTCAGCTTTAGGCTTCAAGGATAATGAGAATCAGAACTACATAATGCTACAGGATTTTTGACAGTGTTTGTTTGAGGTATGCATCCACCGCATCTATCCCTTCAGAAGAATCCCTTCAAACGGTTGTCCATGAACAAGCTGCATCAGAATTCCCTGGAGTGCTTATTAAAAATGCAGATTTTTCATACCAGAGTTTCCAAATCAGACTGTGCTGGATGTGAAGCCTGAGAATCTGTGTTTTAATAAGAAATTCAGGTGATAATTTTGCATGCTAGTATTTGCAAAAATTAATAAATAAACACCATAAGGTTTAAATCTAGTTTTATCTGTGTGTCTTCTTTCCCCAAAATTATTGAAAGTATGATGCATGAAGCTTATTTTCTATGAATATAACTTTCAACCATCACTTTCTCTGAAGGGTTATAAAATATTGTGTCTGATATCAGATAAAGGGCTAGTATCCAAAATCTATAAAGAACTTATAAAACAAGTTTTATCTGTGTGTCTTCTTTCCCAAAAATTTATTGAAAGTATGATGCATGAAGCTTATTTTCTATGAATATAACTTTCAAACATCACTTTCTCTGAAGGGTTATAAAATATTGTGTCTGATATCAGATAAAGGGTTAGTATCCAAAAATCTATAAAGAGTTTATCAAACTCAACACCCAAAGAACAAATAGCCTAATCAAGAAATGGGCAGAAGACATGAACAGACATTTCTGCAAAGAAGACATCCAAATGGCCAAGAGACACATGAAAAAGTGTTCAATATCACTTGGCATCAGGGAAATACTAATCAAAACCACAGTGAGATACCACCTCACACCAGTCAGAATGGCTAAAAATAAAAAGTAAGGAAATGACAGGTGTTGGCAAGGAAGCAGAGAAAGGGGAACCCTCCTACACTGTTGGTGGGAACACAAGCTGGTGAAGACACTCTGGAAAACAGTATGGAAGTTCCTCAAAAAGTTGAAAATAGAACTATCGTACAACTCAGCAATTGCATTACTGGGTATTTACCCCAAAGATATAAATGCAGTGATCTGAAGGGGCACATGCACCCCAGTGTTCATAGCAACAATGTCCACAATAGCCAAACTATGGAAAGAGCTAGATATCTGTTAACAGATGAATAGATAAAGAAGATTTGATGTGATATAGATACATGCAATGGAATATTATGCAGCCATCAAAAAAGACCCAAAATCTTGCCATTTGCAACAATGTGGATGGAACTAGAGGGTGATATGCTAAGCAAAATAAGTGAAACAGAGAAAAACATGTATCATCTGATCTCACTGATATAAGGAATTTGGAGAACAAGACAAAGGATCATAGGGGAATGGAGGAAATGAAACAAGATGAAACCAGAGAGGCAGAAAAACCATAAGAGACTCTTAATCTCAGGAAACAAATTGAGGGTTGCTAAAGGGGAGGGGTGGGAAGGATAGGGTAACTGAGTGATGGACATTGGGAGGGTATATGCTACGGTGAGTGCTGTGAATTGTGTGAGACTGATGAATCACAGACCTGCACTCCTGAAACAAATAATACATTATATGTTAATTTTTAAAAATTTAAAAATATAGAAATAAAATATTGCATCTGCCAGAAAAAGATGAATTTTACTCATTCTATAGCTCAAGTTTTCTCAACCTCCACTCAGTTGATATTTCAGGATGGCTAATTATTTGTTGTGGGGACACTGTCCTGGGTATTGTATATCTAGTGACCTTTCCATATTAGAAGCCAATAGTGTTTGCCCCCAAGTTGTAACAACCAAAAATGTCTACAAAAATTGCAAAATGTCCCTTGGGGGACAAAATTACCCACAAGTAGAACTGAATCAATTATAAACCATTTGTTGAGTGCCCACTAGATTTAGACCTAAATCTAGTAAGTGCTTCTCCAACTTGATAGACACCATGCCAACAGCTCCCATGCCATAAAATCCACAACCACTTCACAACCCAGTGATATGGGTAGTATTCATACACCCATTTCACAGATGAAGAAACCAAGCCTGAGATAAGTGAAATCACTTGCGCAAGTTTTTCTTCAGTTCCAAGTAGAAGAACACTGGTTCAATCTAATTCCGAAGCCAGTGGGTTTTACTACTAGGATTTTCATCTGATTATGCACAGATATATTTAGTAATATTTTTTGTGATTCTAACTGTAAATTTAAATAATATTCTTCACAAAGCTACTTGAACTCACCCTGCTATTGCTGAAAGAAAACATCCATAGATCAGTTTCAAAGTTCATTTTCCACTCTTGCCCTGGATAGTGTTTCTAATTATATAACCTAGTAACATATCTAAATGTTTCCTAAGTTCTTAAATCATTTTATTTATCCCTTTTTCATTATTAGTTGCTATTGCATCATTAAAATGCATTGACTTTTTTTTCTATCTAAGAATGAAATCCATCAGACTTTTCAGAACCTTATCTTCTTTTTAAAATTTCATATCATTGTTATCCAACTCAATACCCAAGTAATTAAAATTCTGATTATCAAAATTCCTGCCCAGTATGCTAAGCCTCCACACTTTCTCTTGCTGTGCTACACACAACTGGAATTAAAGCAGCCACTTCATTCAACATTCATTTATGCATTCACACTCCAATTCTTTGTGAGACTATATTTAGTGTAGAGTACAGTGCTGAGGAGGAAAAGGGAGCTAAAACTTACCGAGTGCTTACTACACACACTCCACCTACATTAATTCATTTAATCCTCCCAACTACTCTCTGAACCACACAGTCATCTCAGTGTACAAATAGGAAACTGAAGACAATGATTGTGTAAGACAAAAGCAAGATGTAATGTGGAGACTGGAATTGAGGGCTCTCTGACATGAAAATCTGTGCTCTTTCACTGGTATGATGCTATTAGGTACTCTGGGGAAAGATAAAGATGGTCCTGGGTGTAGTAGAGAGAAAGGAAGGGAGGGACAAGAGCAAGAGACAACTTATGCCAAAGGTCATAACAGGAGTACAAATGAAAAGTCAGAGAAGGGAAAAATACATTCCAGCTGGGGGTGACCAAGAAGCGAGCCCTTCATAGGGATACTTTCACGTTGGGCCTTGGAAGATGAACGTTAAAAAAAAGAAGGAGGAGGAGGAGGAGGGGAGGAAGAAATTCCAAAAAGAGGAAATGGATCAGCAAAGGTTCAAAAAATAGAAGATATTTCATTCTATATCAGAAACCAGGTCAGCATTTAAAATGCCTGGGCATGGTGTTACCTGGTACCCTGAGTAAGAGAAGGAAGACCATCAAGAGTGAGATTATGAATAAGGAAGGTGTGAGGAGGCTGTGAGGAAATACAGATTGAACAAGGAGGGGAAGAGCAGAGTCTGTTAAGTCCATGGTATCCTGGAGACAATGCAACTTAGAGCGACTATAGAGGGTAAATAATGACTAAGTAAACATGAAGCTTACTAGAATTAAGGGGAGAGGGATCTAGGAGGTCAGGGAGATGGAAAGTGATTAGGATCTATGTAAATTTAGGCAAGATGCTGGCTTCCAGGTGGGCAAGGCACCAAAGTCACTAATGGTGGTAGAGGGCGAGAAAGTGACATAAATATGGTACAGAAATATTTTTTAAGATTTTATTTATTTATTTATTTGACAGAGAGAAACACAGCCAGAGAGGGAACACAAGCAGGGGGAGAGTTAGAGAAGGAGAAGCAGGCTTCCCGCTGAGCAGGGAGCCCGATGTGGAGCTTGATCCTGGAACTCCAAGATCATGACCTGACCCAAAGGCAGTCGCTTAACCAACTGAGACACCCAGGCACCTCTATGGTACAGCAATTTTTTTTTTAAAGATCTTATTTATTTGACAGAGAGAAAACAGCTAGGGAGGAACATGAGCAAGGGGAGTGAGAGAGGGAGAGAGCAGGGAGCCCATTGCGGGACTCGATCCTGGGACTCCAGGATCATGACCTGAGCCAAAGGCAGTTGCTTAACCAACTGAGCCACCCAGGCGCCCCGGTACAGAAATTTCTATAAGACCCTAACTTCCTCACTTAATAACGGTGTAACTGGAAAGTTAGTTAACTTCTCTAGGCTTCTGATTCCTCATCTGTAAAAAGGGCAGAGTAATGTAATGGTCAAGAGCATGGATTCTAAGGTTAGGCCACTTGGCTTCAAAGTTCATTTCTGTTATCTATTACTTATGTGATTTTGAGCAGTTATTTAACTATGCTTTATTCCTTGTCTGCAAAATGGGGATATTAGCTGAACCTATGTGCTATTATAAGTAAAACATCTAGAAGAATGCCTGGCATAGCCTAAGCATTTAAAGGGTGTTCGATGATATTCATGTATTACATGTCATAGGATTGTTGTGAGACTAAAAATGTTGCACTTAAAAGGTGCCTGACACATAAAAATAAATCCATAAAAGTGAGTCAGCCAAGTAGAAATAATAATAAATCACCAATGGTTATTGAATTGTTAGTGTATGTCAGTCACTCTTTTAGATTCTCAATTTAAGCCAACAGTAATGGCATGCGGCAGGCGTCTGGGTGGCTCAGTGGGTTAAAGCCTCTGCCTTCAGCTCGGGTCATGATCTCAGGGTCCTGGGATCAAGGCCCGCATCGGGCTCTCTGCTCAGCAGGGACCCTGCTTCCTCCTGCCTCTCTGCCTGCCTGTGATCTCTCTGTCTGTCAGAAAAATAGATAAAATCTTAAAAAAAAAATGGCATGCGGTTACCGCTGTCGTTATTTCATAGATAGAATAACTAAGTGCAAGTGAGTTTAAGTAGCTTGCAACAGTCACACAGATACTAAGTGGAGAATTGTGGTCTGTATTGACTTGTTCTAGTTATAGATCTTAGATACCTACCTGCTATGCTCTACTCTCTACTGTAACAGCAGCAGAACAAGTACTCATACAAAGCCATCAGCGGCAGATAAAATGGCAACAATTTGGGAAGACAGAAACGTGTTGAATAATTGATGATAGCAGCAGTGGAGTTAAAAAAAAAAAAAAGAAAAGGATCCTACTCATGTCGTAGGTTTCAAAGTAGTTGAAATTTATATGGGGGGGCGTTGTCATTTTATGAGCAAATCCTAGTTTTCAAAAGAGAAATGGAAGAAATAGAACTAAGTATGAAATACAAGTTCCAGAATATAAAATAGCTCAGCACGGGAATTTTCAGATTTCATCATTCATGATCATCATCTTCGGGGGCTTGTTCACACACAGATTGCTGGGCACCAGAGATTCTAGCTCAGGAGGTTTGTGTGGGGCCTGAGAATGTGCATTTCTAACTAGTTTCCAGATGATGTTGATGTTACTTTTTCTGACTTGAGAATCATTGGTTTAGCAGTACTATGCTTGATATTCTCCCAAGATATCACAAAAATGACAGCCCTGGGGCACGACTGGGGATAAGCCTAAGATGGACAGAGGTAGACATAGCTGGAAAAGGGGGTTTACTTTTATTTATGTAAGGGAGGGGCAAGAATGGAATTGAACTTGCCAAAAGGGGCAATATCCTTCCAAAGCACAAATTGTAATTAGATGGCTGGATCAAGACCCAAAGCAAAGTTCTCTGGCCTAATTCCGACTGCCCTCACTGACCACATTGACTGAGCAGCTGCCATATTTCTCCTGGGGACATATAAATAGCATAATATAATATCAAGACTAAAATCTGTGATTACAGTATGTGAATTCAAATTCCAACTCTAATTTCTTTCTAAGTATAATGCTGGGCAAGTTGTTATTACTTAAATTCTCTAAGCCTTACTTTTTCCATTTGTAAAATGAAAATAATAAGCTTTGATACTTCAAAGGACTATCATGAAGATTAAATGAATCAGTTATAAAAGGAACAGTGCCTGGTTCATAGTAAATGGTTTATAAATATCAGCTATCATTATACAGGAATTTCCCAACAGTCATTAGAATTTTCAGAGAATTCTTATTCTTTGTCCCTTTGTTTTCCCAGCATGCTTTTGCTTTGGTTAAATAGTATTTTTTCTGTGACAATGAATTCAGAGTTATTCATGTCATCTGAAATTCTATCCGCTTAGGGGCGCCTGGCTCAGTCAATTAAGTGTCTGCCTTCTGCTCAGGTCATGATCTCAGGGCCCTTGGATTGAGTCCTGCATCCAGCTCCCTGCTCAGTGGGGAGCCTGCTTCTCCTTCTCCTGCTCCCCTTGCTTGTGTGCTTGCTCACTCTCTCTCTCTCTCTCTCTGTCAAATATATAAATAAACTCTTTGAAAAAATGATCACCCAGTTACTTTTGTGTTAAGACTTTAGAACAGTTTAACTTCCCTTCCTGAGGTATATGTGGGTGATAACAGATCTTTCTTCTTTGAGCCTTTATTATCCTGATATATTTTTCAATTAATTGACCATTTCTTTGTTCTTGCACTTTCAGTAGGGATGAACTGCTCTTCTGGGTATCCTAATAAACCTAGGCAACTGAATCACTCTCATAAAATAACTGTAGGAGGGACACCTGGGTGGCTCAGTTGGTTAAGCGACTGCTTTTGGCTCAGGGCATGATCTTGGAGACCTGGGATCAAGCCCCACATCCGGCTCCCTGCTCAGCAGGAAGCCTGCCTCTCCCTCTCTCACTCCCCCTGCTTGTGTTCCCTCTATGGCTGTGTTTCTCTCTGTCAAATAAATAAAATCTTTTAAATAAATAAATAAATTAATTAATTAATTAATTAATTAAATAACTGCAGGATAGCAGCTATGGACTAGAATGTAGAGTATTCCTGTGGATAAATCCTCACTTGGGAGAGTTGTTGAGTTCAAGTACATGGCCCAGTCTGGCCTCATCCTGTCTTCCCAACAACAATGCAGACTCTTCTGAAACCCACAGCCATTACAGTCTGTTTATCACAGCATCCTCATCAGCCTTTGAAACCACAGTATCGAAAGCTCTGCTTTCAAAATTAAATTAGGCGGTAATGCTTCAGAGATGACATATTGTCCTCTTAAGGCATCTCACCATTTACCAGTTTTTAACTGGTCATGTATATTGTATTATGCCTGACAGTCATTAGTTTTGTTTGGCCTGATGTCGACAAAAACAAACAAACAGACAGACATAAGCATTGAATATATTTTTGAGATCTCAGGAGAAGGAAGTAGATTATATACCAAGAAACATTTACCGTTCTTGTGAGTTTCATTATCTCTAGCACTGATTCCAACATTGACACATAATTGCATTTCATAGCACTAAGGCTCTGAAAGCAATCTCCACCATAACAGGTTTCCAAGTTTATCCCGATTAGAAGGCTTGTCTAAAAACCAACATCATGCAAAAAATGTTTTAAATTATTCCACAGTCATGTATTTTCCTATGAACCTAATCCAGCACTAAGTAATACAGTGAATTTTTTAAGAGAATGTAAAATAAATATTCTAAAGAACACATAGCAAAGTTATTTAATAGGAGAAATGTGTTTAGTAAAGAAGCACATCCTTTGAAATCAGATATACTGGGGTTGATACCCCGGCTCCTCCTCTTAGCAGCTAGTGATCATTGGGGGAAATAGGTGCTATTTTTGTGTCCAGCTCTCTCATCAGTAAAACAAGGGTTAAGAATGTCTGCCTTACAGAGTCTCTATGAGGAAGAAAGATGATGGCTATACATAAAAAGTTTAGTAATACATGTGCTTAGTATTGTGTTCAATTCTAATTTCATCTGCTTCCTGAAATGGGGAATTAAGGCAATTAAGAAAACACTTTATAACTCATATCCTCTCTCTCTCTCTTTCCACCCCAGTACAAATGTACTATTTAGGGAGAGGTAGAAATGTTATCCCTGAATGATCTACTTCACATTGATTGAAAAGCTTTCCTGATAGTCACCCATCCCTCTCCATTGTGTCTGGTTAGAGTTGTGCTTCTGGGTTTCCATTCAGAAGAACTGGATTTGTTTTTCCCCCATTTTAATCAAAAAGCTAGATTTCTAGACTCTTTTTAACTGCAGGGAAGGAGAATGCTGTCCTTTACTCCATCATATAAATTACGCAATCTTATTACTGCTTGACATCAGTAGGCCTAAGAAGATCTTCTATGCTGCTTTTTAGGTTCATTTTTACAAATTTTTTTTTGAAATTTCATTGTGGATTTTCTCAGTACATTTTCTATGTTTCTCAATGGACTAAATGCTAAGTCTAATGACCTATCAATAATGTAGTTTATTTAAAAATGTTTTAATGAATGTCAATTATAGAATAGAAATGTAAGACTCAATTCACTGTAAGTAACAAATTGCATGTTTGTAAAATTAAACTGGCTTCTGATTTATATTCTGGGTTCTGTTTTTTTTGTTTGTTGGTGTGCTTTATAATCTATGTCAGTTAAGAAGTTCACTTGCGGCCTGATCCACCACTTATTCCAAGTAAAGGTGAATAATGTATAGGTAAAAAAAAAAGGAATATTATACTTTACATTTAAAAAAACCACATTTTGGGGTTCCTGGTGGCTCAGTTGGTTAAGTGACTGCCTTCGGCTCAGGTCATGATCCCAGAGACCTGGGATCAAGCCCCACATCGGGCTCCCTGCTCGGCGGAAAGCCTGCTTCTCCCTCTCTCACTCCCCCTGCCTGTGTTCCCTTTCTGGCTGTTTTTCTCTCTGTCAAATAAATAAAAAATCTTAACAAAAAAAAAAAACACATTTCTAGAAACAAATTTTCCCAAGTAAATATTTGTCTATTTAATTTTTTTTTTTTTTTTTTTTGCTTTCTCAGTTGTGACTCTAAGTTCTTTATAATACCAGGCAGTATTCATAGCAATATATGTAATATCAGGCAATATATTCATATCAGTACTACCTACAAAAATAAACCGGCAATGAAAATACTAACAAATTACAAAATTTTTCAGTAATAAACTAATAATTACAGTAATAATACTAAACTAAACCATTTCTTTCACTGAACAATTAATTAAGCCATGTAGTTTTTAATTAAATAAAGATTGCCAAACTTAAAGGTCCACAGAGTAAGTTGCATCTCAACTAGCATGATATTTCATTTTGCCTAAAGTCCTTCTCCTTATATAATTGGCAGCTGAAGTTCTACCTGAAAAACCCATGTTTGTGAATATAAGTCAGAGATGGGTGTCAGTAATTGGGCCAAGAAAAAAAAAAAGGCAAAGAAACATGCAAACTAAGTGTGAAAAATCTTAACAACTCAAATGCCTTAGGAACAGGATTAGAGGGGCACCTGGGTGGCTCAGTCCTCAAGTGTCTGCCTTCAGGCTCAGGTCATGATCCCAGAGTCTCAGGACTGAGCCCTGCATGGGCTCCCTGCTCAGAGGGAGGTCTGCTTTTCCCTCTCTCACTCCCCCTGCTTGTGCTCCCTCTCTAGCTGTGTTTCTCTGTGTCAAATAAATAAATAAATCTTAAAAAAAAAAAAAAAAAGAACAAGATTAGAAACTGATGGGTGCTCTCTATTTCTCAGAGAACGTCATATTCTCTGTGAAATAAAAGTAGGGCCATTTGCTTATTAAGATTGCTTTTCAAAATGATAAAACACTTGAAAGCTACTTAAAATTGTTTCTTCATGATTTCCCCTGCAGCAAATGATATATTAAAATGAATTCCATTTGCTTATTTTCAAGTGAAAACACACACTGTCTCTCACTCTTCTTTGTCTTCCAGTATGAAATGATTATATTCTCTTACACAGAATGACTTTAAGGACACGGATGTGTGTGTGTGTGTGTGTGTGTGTGTGTGTGTGCGCGCGCGCGTGTGCGGTAGACGGCTCTATAGTACAAAACAGATTCTCGAAACTGAGAAGCATACAGTGTCCCTGTTTGGAAAAACAAATGCAGCTGCTGAAAACCTGCCTCACCCCCTGCCTAGTGATTAACATTCCATGTGCTCCAGGGTGAGTTGGATGTGACATTCTCAGTTACGTTATTTCTCTGTGACCCATAGCCACAGAACACCTCAGCAACCAAGCCCACCCCGAAAGGATTTGCCTGGTAGAGGTGACAGGAACACTGGTGACTTGTCACTTCTACAGATGATATCCATTTTCCCCAAATCGATCAATGCATTTCCATTTGGACAGTGGCTTGTCACTTAACAGGGAACTAGTGTTCCTCACCCCAGGTGTGGCACTAATCCTGTCCGAAAGGGTCTGTAGGCATAGACTGATTCAGGCTGTTTAATCTATTTAATCTAATCAAATCAGGACCCGGGCGCCTCCCTTTGTCACATCTGAGGCCCCATTCCCATATTTAAAAAGGAATACACAAGCACAAGCCAGCCCTCTGGGTCCCTTGGTACATCATTAAGTTGTAAAAATGACTTCATCACTCATGACAGAGAAATTAGACAGCCCCAACAGTGGCATATGGCAGCGGGACAATCATTCCACCAGCTGCCCACCTGACTCTCTCCTCCCTCCAAATCACGGCCCTCCCCTCCAGAGGCTGCCTCCTGCACTGCGGTAGTTGGACCAGGCAGCCAGCCGCTGGGGAGCCAGAGCTAGTAAGGGGCGAGAGGAGACCAGAATGGAAGGAAGGAGAAGCTCATGTCAGCAAACCACATGCAGGCCCTTGGAGACCCTCCCTCTTTCAATCCACTTATTCATCTTGTGGAAAGGTTTTCTTTTTTGTTTGTTTGTTTGTTTTTTTTTTCATAAAAAGGAAGGTCTCTTCTGCTTTGTCCCTACAGAGCCCACAATGGGAAGGCCCTGAGATGTTTAATAGGCTGCTAGATGAGTGAAACACAGTCACCTCCGGCCCTGAAGGACTGGATGATGATAAACCATTTCCACTACAGCAGGATGGTGGTCTCTTGCCACAGTTTTATGTTCAGTCTGAATTATTTTCTCCTACAAAAGGAATTTGCAAATGTTCCTCATTGGAAGGGTTAAGGAGCCCCTGCAATGTAGGTGTTGCAATGGGTAGGTAAGTAGAGGGGGGGGAAAAGAGTGAGAGATGATGGATAGATAGATAGGTGGATAGATAGATAGATAGATAGATAGAAAGAAAGATAGATAGATAATGTTTGCATATGTGTTTGGTAATGACACTTGAGAATTAATTTCCAATGCTTATTCCAGTAAATAAAGCATATCTTCATTGTTTTATGTCTATGAAGGAAAAAGAATAACATCGGTAAAATTGCCCCTTCCTGGGCTTAAAATATGAAGATGTATATTCAAAGTATCTTCATTCCTCTCTTTCTGAAAATCCCTCTCATAAGAGGATTTTTCAGAATCAGGCAAGCCAGAATATTTACCTAAAGTATGCCAAATTTCATTTTTATAAATGCAAGTTCATATGAGTTAATGGTTTTAAAATCCATGCATTTGAATTTGTTGACTTTTAAGTATAAACTGCTCTCTCTTTTCATAACAGTGGTATGAATTGAGTTGTATCCATCAAAATCCCAAGGAAGAATCTCTTCTTTTTTGCAGACAAAAGATCTAAATTACCTCAACCACCCCCTCCACCCCCCAACCCCCACCTCCTTGCTCAGTGATGCTCAAACCTCTGAAATATTGCAGGAGACCATACTACCAAAGGGCTGGGTAGGGAGAAAAAGTTCTAAATGCCATATTTTCTCCTATAAAAAAATCACACTATTTGTTTAAGTTATTGTCAAGTTTGGGTTTTTGTCTCTTGCAGAGAAAAGAAAAGAATCATTCATGCTGTATAGCCAAATTGTTTAGGAATACACACACACACACACACACACACACACACACACACAAATACAGTATGTTTCTCCTGCACCAAGACCTAAGAATCCCTTGGGCCAGCCTAAGGCTTCTCTTTCTAATTCTTGGATTTCTAGCTCACATTTGGGGCATGATAGATTGTAGGCACTCATTGAGAGAACAGATGGCTCAGCTTGCTGCTGAAAGTGGTAAAATACATAGTATCAGAAGAGATGCTAGATTTCAGCATGGAGATAGCCTGAGGTCATTCGTTGCTGGACACAGCACCACCTCTCTGATTCTCTATTTCCTTTCCTGGTCTCTAAGTGAGAAGATGAAATTAGATGCATGGATTCTTTTTGTTAGCTGAAGTTCACTGCCTGTTACAGACAAATAGGATCTTCCATCTCTTATTCAAATAAAGAAACATTTTTTTCTTTAGCAAAAGTCAAGTTAGAAACCCAAGAAATAGGGCGCCTGGGTGGCTCAGTTGGTTGGGCGACTGCCTTCGGCTCAGGTCATGATCCCAGAGACCTGGGATCGAGTCCCACATCAGGCTCCCTGCTTGGCAGGAAGCCTGCTTCTCCCTGTTTCACTCCCCCTGCTTGTGTTCCCTCTCTAGCTGTGTTTCTCTCTGTCAAATAAATAAAATCTTAAAAAAAAAAAAAAAAAAGAAAGAAACCCAAGAAATATCTGAAAGACAAAATGTTGCATCAGGAATCAAACTCTTTCTAAATAAAGAAGAGGAGTAGGGGAAAATAAACTGAGACTTTTTACACAGAGGTCTAACCTCAAACTTAAATGGATTTCTCTAAGTGTTTTTATAATGCAGGACTAGAATTCAAAGACTGAATGCATTGAATTATGAGCACTCCCTCTACCCTTGGCCAAAAAGCTTTCCTACTACAGTCCTTCAAATGAGACTTAAGGTATTTTCAGTGAACAATATTTTAGCTGGAATACTGTGTATGGGAAAATAATTTTAATAAAGCTAGAAATCTGACAGAATGATGCATTTTTATCACAATAGAAATAATCCTTTTGCAGTATTAATACCTAAGACAAAGTTAAACATAAATAGTACTGAATGGTCTTAAGATATGACTTATTCTTTCATTTTTTTTTGAAGTTAGGACTTTATTAATAATAAATGACAACAGCCAACATCTAATGAGGGCCGGACACTTCTAAGAACCTTACACATATTCTCTTTTTTAGCTGTCATGATACTCATATCAAGTAGGTACTTTGATCAGTCCCCTTTTATGGAAATAAAACTGAGGTTCAGAGAACTTAAGTAAAGTTTTACGTCGTTCAGTTATTTAGGACCTCAGGAGTCTGAACCCTCATGGTCTGTCTTTAGAACCTGTGTCTTAACCACTCTGCCACAAACACTGTTGGATGTTCATGATATTTATTCAACAGATATCTGTCTTGGGCCAAGCACTCTTTGAGATGCTAGGGATATAGCAGTGAGGACAACATGAACACAGTGCAGCTGTCATGGGGCTTACACTTATTGGACAAAACAAAAAGATAAATAAGTCAAATACTAGTATGACAGCTGGTCATAAGTGCTATGTAAAAAGCTGAACCGGGGCGCCTGGGTGGCTCAGTTGGTTAAGCAACTGCCTTCGGCTCAGGTCAGGATCCCAGAGACCCGCGATGGAGTCCCACATCGGGCTCCCTGCTCGGCGGGAAGCCTGCTTCTCCCTCTCTCACTCCCCCTGCTTGTGTTGCCTCTCTGGCTGTGTTTCTCTCTGTCAAATAATAAAATCTTAAAAAAAAAAAAAAAAAAGCTAAAGCACCATTGGCAGTTCGATGAGATATGAGCTAGATAGGAAAAATTTTTAAATAGGGTTTCTATAATACCACCGCCTAGACAGAAGGAAGATAATATTTTCTGTTGGAAAGATAAGTTGACCAAATATTCTTTGGTAAATCTGACCATCTTTGATTATGCCCTTCGCAAAAATTCTGTTCTTTTTCTTTATAAGTACTTGCCTACGTTACTCATCAGTCAAAATGCAAGGTAAAAATGATCTTTAGCAATTCCACATTTGCAATTATTTGGATTAATGTAAGTGCGATGTCATGTACTGTTTATAGGCAACATTAATTTACCCCCAACACATTGTTATCACTATAGTAAATCCATCCTCACTTAAAAACACTACAGATTTTGTAAGGAATCTTCCTTTGATTCCTAATCCCAAAGCCCTGCAGGGAGGTGACTAAATTCTCCTGTCCACAATGTGCAATAGCCCTTTAAGAAAAGACAAAGGAAAACATGATGCAAGAGATCTCCTCTGGGACTGAGATTTCTCTCCCCTAGCTTTTTTTCCTCAATAAGAAAGAAAGAAAGAATACTTAAAATCTGACCAGAAAAGGGATCAAGATTCTATATTCTGACCATGGGTGCAGCTGCTTTTGCTTAAAGCATAAAATGGAGAAGCCAAGTCATTGCTGTCGGTTTTTCATTAGGCAATTGCCAGGAGGTGTATCCAGGAGCCCTTCTCTCTAGAGAACCAGTCTCCACAGGCCTCAGTTCCTCTACTCCAGTTCCGCCCATAACTGTGATGGCAAATACTTTCCAAAGTGAGCCTTCCACCTAGAGGGAAAGGAATCTGTCCCCAGTATCCCACCCAAGGGAAATCTTTTCTACTATTAGATGATCTATAGGGAGAAGTTTATTTGAATAAGCATACAATATTTGTAGGTGGAAAACTGGTGTTGCTGTATTGTTTTTCTGTTTTTGAAAAAGATCATACTAGGAAATGTACATCTTTCAAACCAATCCTAAAAATCTCTCATATTTTGTGTTAATAAAAAAGTTCTAAGATAAAATTCTATGAAGCATATATAGAACTATTTGAACATTTATCAACATGTTAACAATAAGGTCTCTGTATGATTAATTATAATTTTTATTATATTTTCTTTTTTATATATTTTTCTTAGGATACAATACTTTCATCATCAGAAAAGGGAATGTTATATATATTTTTAAAATCTGTTTTCACAGGAGGCTTCAACTGTAATTGTAACATTTTGTTGTATTTTTTAAATGAGACAAATATGTCAAAACCCTAAGATCTGATAAGGATGTTAATCTATATCTTCTATATGTTCATCATATTTTACAATAAATTTTAGTTTTCTCAGCCTTGGAGAACACAAGGCATTGAAACCATTATGAAAATATTAAGTTTCTCTCCCTTGAATATTCATATAAAGATAAGGTGAATTAAGATCCAAAATATGACTTCTAAAGTACACAATTTTTCCCTTTAAGAAAAATCTACCAAATAAATTAGAACCTGAGTTAGCATCAGTCTTTACTAAATGTAACACAAATGATAGTATAGAAATGAGCTTGCTTTTTTTTTTTTTTTTTTTTTAAATAGGAAAACCTGTTTACTGACCTCCCAGTGTTACAAAGAGGGAAAGCTGGGGCATCCCTGGTGTTTTTTCCTGGCAGGAAAATGTTAGCATTTTAACAATTGGCAAGCTGCAGGTTTTGACTCTGAAAAAAACCTTAAAGGCACAGCCATTATTGTTTCATTTCATATTACATTGAGTTTCTTGTATCATTTTTGGTTTTTTGTGAATTACTGGTTGTTTTTCCCCTGAAGTGAAAATAGCTCATAAACATATGTTTGGACTATCTTTCTGAGAAGTTTATTTTGATTTAGAAAAAAAAAATGAGGAGAAAAAAAGGATTAGAGACATTGTGCCTTAGGGATCCAAAAATGTAACATGTTCATTATCAGTACTATTTAAGGAAATATTTTCTTTGATTTATCCCATTCATAGAATTGGGTTTTCTAGATAGTTAATGATTTTCATTTTAAATTAATGCCTTTTTTAAAAGAATAGTTTGCCTCCAGTTGGTCTGAGTCCTAACCATCATGATGTAAGGGCAAAAATGATATTCAAAAGGCACTATTCTTAATCTTTTACTCTCTCCTTTTGACATTTTGAATGATTGTCTGAAAATCCTGGCCCAAGCAATTGTGAAGCCTAAAATAAATTTGCAAAAATTCTTCCTGAGGCTTTGCAGGGGACAGAAAAAATCTTGGGCAGAAAGTCACCACTAGTGAATGGGATCTTAGGTAACAAAAGCCACTGGAAGAGGCCTCCTCAGAGATTTTATTGAGAATGGAGGAGGAACCAGTTTACAAAAGCAAAGAGGAGATCCAGACTAGAGAGTGCCCAGTTCAAGATATTTTCCCCAGAAAATCTGACTTTGGAGGGGAGGGAGAAAGGTGAAGTCATAGATACAAAGTCTAAGGAAAATCCCAAGTCTTTTTGGATGGTCTCTATGAAGGAACACTAGAAAGGGTGAGTGCGAGTGTTCTTTCTCAGTTTTGTAGTTCAGACTTGAGAATTTTTTTTTTTAGTTTTATTTATCTTAATATACACAATGAAGCCAATAAAGCTGCTTCTCACCATGCAGCGGCCAGGCTGTGCTCCTAAACATCCCCACCCCATCAGTCCTTGTTCCCCAACTTTGGGGTGTCTCTGCAGGTGACCCCAACGGCATTTCTGGACCTGGCGCTAGAACCTTGGCTGCAGCCCCGAGGCAACGCTGGAAACCTCAGGACTCAGCTGAGCTCCTTCGCTCACTGGCTCTCATTAACAGGTGGAATCGCACCCCGGGCGCCTGAAATCTCGCCTGCCTCCATAGAAACAAATCCTTCAGACCCAGAGCACCATCTGGGCGGGCTCCGTGGCCCCGCGTTCGATGCGCCCTGCCGGGAGGTCAGCACCACAGGGAGCCGGGGCACCCGAGGGGCGCACTGGCGAGAGCGCAGTACGTGTCGCTACCCCCCTAACCACACACACACACACACACACACACACACACACACACACACACCTCCCCTTCCCCTTTGTGCACCCAGCGGCTCAATCCCCGCTGGGTCCGCTCCCTTCCCCGCCTCAGTTCTTACCCGGTCTTAAAGCATTTCGACCATTTGGGGTAAAGCTGGCTGAGCCAGGACAGAGAGGAAGCGGCAACCAGCGCTCAGCCTGGCGAGCCCAAATCCTCTTGGGTGCCTAATTCTGGAAGGAGGCACCAACAATTCCAGCCCCAAGAGAGGAGGTGCCTGGGAACCAGGAGACCGTACCAGGAGTTCAAATCCCCACGGGGCTGTAGTCCCTGCTCCCAACCTCTGGGGCGCTTTCGGAGTCAAAAGTCCCAAGACCTCCAGCCCTGGGGGCGCGTTACCTGTTGGCTGCCAGCCGAGACGCGATGTAGCCGCCCGGAATCTGGGTGATGATGTAGCCCCAAAAGAAAGAACCGTGGATCATCCCCACGGTTTCCGGGTCCCAGTTGAATTTGGCTTTCTAGTGGGGTAGGGGCAAAGAACGGGGTGGAGGGAAAGAGTAGAGTCAGTGCTTAGGCTGCAGAGTCACGTTCTGGAGCCCTCAACCCTCACCCCCACCCCCACCCCCGGGCGTAGTCCCTGCATTCTGGAGGTGGAGGTGGCTGAATATTCGTTTTCTAACAAAAATCAATGTATACCTTCTTCTAGGTAAGAAATGCTTCTTTTAACGGAAAACTGTGCTCATTTGAAATGTATTGCAATTAATGGCGAAGCCGGATGCCCTGGGCTTGCTCCCTGACTACTGTCAGGCAGGTCTGATCCCCTCGATGACTGAGGAGTCCTCTGAGCTCCAGCGTTGGAAATTAGAACTCTCCACGGAAAGATTTCATTTGCTGGCTGGTGATAGGGACTCCTGAGCGGGGTCGGTTTAGCTAACCCCAGCCAGTACTAATGCGGCAGTGTGGTCGCTTCCAGAATGAAATCCAACCAGGGGAATTCTAACGAAGAAAAGTGGGTACTTGGGATGGAAGGTGAGGGGGTCAGAGGAGCCAGAGGAAAGGATCATCCCCGCAAAATAGGATGGGCGCAGACCGGAAATACTTGGAGTAGCCTGGGGTGGGGATGGCCAGTGAATTCAGAGGATAATTTGTTCAGGGGTGGTGTTAAGAGCTGGGGAGGGGTGTGTCCGAATGTCAAGGCCTAACTCCGCCCTAGCTAGCCTAGCCGGCCCCACGAGGTGAACCTTAAGGTAAGTATCTGCATCTGAAAGGCGAAGGAGCCTAATCCCGCCTGGGAAGCTGAGGATCCTTTTTCTTCTTTTGAATAGTATTTTGAAACCAAACGCCGGGTCTCCCGGAATCCCCAGGGCCCTGCAGCGTCCACCGCTTCTCATGCTCAGTCGGTGTCCGAATTTTCTTCTCCTAACCCTTACTTATGGTCGCTCAGATCCCTGACCTGAAATCTAGACCCACGGGTATCGGTGACTTTGACGTTGACCCTCCTTTCCCTGGGCGTCACCCCAACACATTCATGAGATTACGGAACTGGATTGATTCCCTGTGACCTCGAGGCACTCGGCGAGGCGGTTTCTTCTCCACTAGTTTCGATGGACAGTTCCTAAAGGCCTTTCGGCGGAAAGTGCCCATATGCCCACAGTTTTTTATTTCGGTTTGTTTCATTTTTATTATTAAGAATGCTTGGCAGGAATTGGAGGAAACCAGGGGGACATTATCACTGATACGCAGCCCTACTCCTCTGAGTGGAAGAAAAATATTTTGATTTAAATTTAGCGGATATTATTATGCAACTTCTCTTATGAAGTCACTCCACAAAAATCTAGTGAGCTAGATGCTATTTTCCACTTCGCAGGTGAGAAAAGGAAGGCCCAGAGAGCAGGATCGAAAGGGGAGATAATACTGCTACCGCGGTCTATTTCTATTCTAGAAGAGCAGTGCTAGCAGGGGGCTGAGCAAGCATCCAGGCCTTCCTCGTTCAGTGGGGGGAAATGGAGCTCAAACAGGTGATGTAGCTTTGCCAAACCACACGGCCAGCGGCTGCCCACCTCCTTGATGACCTTTCCCCCGCGGTGGATGGTGCTGTTGTTGACCATGTCCACGATGGCCACGCCCAGGTTGCAGCGGATGCCGAAGGAGATGCAGAAGCCCAGGCCGCTCATGATGGCGATGATGTAGCGACGCGGCAGGCCAAAGCAGGTGCAGTCACATAGTGGAGCCTTCTTCTCTGGCACCTCCAGAGGCTTCCCATCCTCTGTCAGCTCGATGGTCTCCCCGGTGTCTTGCTTCTTCTCCAGCACCCTGCAGAGCGGAGGGAAGGCTAGGACGGGGCGGATTAGGAAGCCCCGACGCCGGCGCATCCCAATTCCCAGGACCCATCAGGGCTGGGGGGAGGGGCGCTGACACGTTCGACTACTTCTGGAGTTAGGGTGCTAGGGCGCCACCAGGCTTTGGGACCTCCCCGGCTCTTCAGCTTCCTGCCAGTCCCCCTCCCTGCGGTAGCATCTCTTCAACTTTAATACTGTCTGGCCCGGGGCATCCAGCCCCCATTCCCTCGGGATCCATCCGGCAGTGCCTAGATTCCAGGACACCGGCCTTTGGGGCCTTATTTTCTCGAGGGGTCTCTAGCTTGGGAGGGAATGGGATACTGGAGCGGCGCGTGGTCGGCATCTGTGTAGATGCCTCCTGCCAGCTGTGCTTTACCACCGGCTACAGGCCGTTTTTTCCAGCCACCCAGCATCCTGGGGGCCGCCTCTGCAGGCGAGCCCAGCTCAGTCCTGCACCCGAGCTACCCTTTCCTTCCCAGCCAAATTGAAGCTTTCTGGGTTAAGGATGCATGATCCCGCCCCCCCCCCCCAGCTGAGCCTGGGGACCCGAGGGACTAAGGCCTCTCCTGACTGGTGCCCACGCAGAGGTCAGTGAACGCTCTGACAGTGTCAGGAGCGCATTCTAGTGCCCATTTCTTCAGTCTCGGGGTGCTAGTTCAACGTTTACTCTCCTGTCACATATCTTACTTTTTTTTCCCTTGTTACTCGAGTTTGAAACAAAGGCCTCCGCAGCATATGGCCGACACCTAAGCTTCCCACTGCCAGAACATGAATAATTAATTATTCACAATCTTGCGTCATTACTATCTCAGTTACAAACACTGAAAAATGTCATGGGCATATTTCCAAAGACGTAAAATGTGACTCCCAGATACACAAACGTGCCCCAAATCAACTCTGGTAAGATGTTCTACATCAGTGTAGATCTCACATTTATGCTTTGTTTGGTGTTTTTTTTTAATTTGCCTTGTATTTCTCAAGATTTCAACGGTCTAATTCAGTTCCTTTTAGGTTTTCGTCCTTGAAGGAAGGGGGCAAGGAGAAAAGGAAAGCAGGGTGAGGGCATGGTTTTGCTAAAAACTGAGGGTGTTTTTCTAGTCCAGAAAATATCCCTGAAACGTCTATTTAAAAAGAAGAGAATGAATGTGAACAGTAGAATCACTGTGGATGCTTGAGGTGGATACTTTGATATTTAAACAAAGAACCTCTTCGTTTACAATTTGCAGGTTTTTTTAATCCACCATGTAGTTTATTTTTCTGCATGCCCATATAAATGATACATTCACACACAGTTATTTTCATACACATGAGTAAAGCAAATGAAATTTGAAGATCAATTCCAAGAATGCACAGGTTGGGAGCTGACTGCCAAGCAATTTGAGGCTACCAGAACACAATGTTAGTCTTCCAAATTCTCCAGACTATCACCTGGAGAATAGGTCATGAAGGTTTTTGCAGCTATGTTAATGCTTGTTTTTAAAGTCCAATCCCAAGTCAGAACACATGGCAAATTATTTATTCTGGGAGGAAAAAAATGTAAGTGATGTGATTTTTTAAAATGGGCTTTAGCTGATGTATGCAAAGTTGGAGTATGCACCTGAACTCCCTACTTGATGGCAGTTGAGTGGGAAAGAACAGCTCTTTCCAGGCAGCTGCGGAACTGCAGGGCCCTTGCGGTATCTACAGTATCTACTGCCGCATAGATGCATGATGGTGCTTACACAAAGCCCACCAGATCCAAAGAGATTTGGAAAATCATGAAGTGCATTGGTCATTTTCTTTACATTTTCTATACATTTCTAAAGGCTTCAGTTTCCCAAATGTGAAAATTAACACTCTCATGGAATCGTTTATCCTTCTGTTTCTGCTCTCTCTTCTTGATTTTGTTCATATTATTAAGAAAAGTGTATTCATGTGATATTCTTGAAAGTTGTAAATTTTTCAGCATAATTAGTACATCGACTACAGGGAGAATAACAAAATTAAATCATTTCTAAGACTTGAAGTCATCTTGCGGGTTATTATTATGATTTTTCCTATAACACTGTGACATTTGCCATGCAAGAAATAGACTTCTGGGAGAAGTCAAATAATTAAAATACATATACATTGTTTCAGGTTCTGAGAGAGGAACTGCTTTAGCTATTAATTATTGATATATTTTGATTCTTCTTCCTTCAGCACAGGAGGAAGATTCCACTGGGAGATTCTCTACTTGAGTGGTTTGGAAACTGAGATCTAAATTTCCTTCTGTCATTATTCTTTAGAATTTCTTGGTTAATTTTTTGAGGGTTATATTTCTAAAATTCACTTATCTGCAACAAAGGAATTTAATTTTTTGTGATTATAAGCACCAAAACAAAGATTCTCTGAACAGATGCTGGTCATTTCTTAATTGTAAAGAGGATAAATCCTGGGTAGGAAAGGATGAGAATCTGCAGGTACCAAAATAAAAACCGCACACATAACATACACACAAAGCAGACAGGTTCATTTAGTGCAACATTCCTAAATTAATAAGCAGGTTTCCAGAGCAGCCCCGCTTAAGCAATGAGCAACAACAACAATAAGAAAAGACTTTCCGATCATATTACAATCTCTCAAAGCAACCAGGGTTTACAGAAATAGCTTTGTATATTTTTTTTTTCATGCTAAGCCCAAGGCAAACATGGGTTTGCTTTCTCTTACCTGTAGATCTGGCCAAGGGATTTTCCAGCAAAATTCTTTAGCCCCTCTTTTCCTGGGGTCAAAATCCTTTGTTTTACAGACTCCATTCTTGCAAAGACTGGTGTTGGCTCTTGCCAGATTTAAACAGTGATTGTTATGAAAGGCGAGAGTTGCGCATATTGTCTTAATCGTTTATGGTAGTTGTGGGCTTTTTCTTCTCAGCAGAACGGTATTGGTGTGCCTCCAGCAAGAGTGTGAGTGAGAGAGGGGAGGGAGTGAGAAAGAGAATACAACAGAATAGCTGTATGCAACTCACGGGTTTCCTAATAGGAGAGTTGGTAGACACAATCAGAAAGTCTCATTGGAAGGGGAGGATCCGGTAGCAAAGGGCGCACGCACTGCCATGGTATTTGGGCGGGTGCAGATGAGTCCTTGTCCTGGAAGTCAGTCCACTGAAAAACAATGCAAATTCCCAGTTTTGAAAACCTTATTGCTGTCAGATCTTCTGGCTTTTAAATGGAGGAGCAAAAATATCTCAGAACCTTTGTGTAAAAGCGAAGTCAGAAGAATATATATATATATTTTTAATGGTGTCTTTGCTGTAGGGAGCAGAGCACTTCCAAAACTCATGGGAGCATCTGAGGTCTCAGGTGAGCAATGCTGCTGTTAATTTTTCCTCCTTGACTGTGATCTCCTTTCCTCACGCCGGCGCAACTCTGCTCTGCGGTAGTGTCGAATTAAGATGGAGAAAGCTTGCTGCTCTTTGAGGACGTGAGTAAATAACAGATACACAGTTCTGATTTGGGCAGTGTTAGGAAAGATTTCTTCAGCGCGGCTGACAGCGCTCAAGAGGGCGCCTCTCGGCTGAATTGTTCAGCACCACGGACAGAGTAAGTTTCCCGAAAACGGAAAGCGGCTTTTGGCTGGCCAGGTCGCTAACTTTCTAGGGGAGCTTGGGTGGATCGCCCTGACCAAGAAGCATTCTCGGCAGCACCAGGAGTGGATGCTATGGAAACCAAGTGGAAATCTGTCATCATCGCCAGAGTTTGTAGAGAGAATGGTGCACTTGACTCTTCAAGGGGGGAAGACTTCATTAAAAATTGACAAGTTACTTGTTTCCTACATTTTGCCCAGCGTGCTACCGCCAGCTCTGACAACGTTGCAGGGAAGGAAGCTTACAACATATTTCATTTATGTTTGTGGAATTCTGGGGCACTTGGTCTCCTTTGGATGTAAAACATTTGTACACAGAATGCATAATTATATTGTTCATGTGTTTTGTTTTAATTTCTGATAAAAAGGAAGAAAGGAAGGAAGGAGGGAGGGAGGGAAAGAAAGAAAAAAGGAAGGAAGGGAGAAAGGAAGGAAGGAAGGAAGGAAGGAAGGAAGGAAGGAAAGAAGGAAGGAAGAGAGAAAAAAGGAAAGAAGAAAAAAGGAAAAAAGGAGGGAGTAAAGAAAGGAAAGAGAGAGAGCAAAGAAGGAAGGAAGGGAAAAAAGGAAAGAAGGAAAAAAGGAAGAAAGGAGGGAGAAAAAAGAAAGAAAGAAAGAAAGAAAGAAAGAAAGAAAGAAAGAAAGAAAAAAGAAAGAAAGAAAAAAGGAGGAAGGCAAAAGGGAAGGGGGAGGGGAGAGAAAGAGAAAGAAAAGCTGAGCTGCAACCTCAGTGCCCTTGGTTAAATAAAATATAGCCAGTTTAATATAAATTCCTTAGAACTTTATGATACTTTGCTTAACTGATTTACAGTACACTATGGAAATATCAATATACTGACAAAGTGTGTGGCTATATCTTGTGCTTGTTAACAAATTATAAGTAATGATATTTTCAAGATTTATTTGAAATTGCTTATAGTCCTTTAAAATGTGATTTCCCCCCTCTGTACCATCTTCCCCTAAAGCAGAATTCTAGAGACACATTCATGTAAGACTTTTGTTGTCACATACATAAGTATAGCATCAGTGAATCTATTTCACTAAGCAAAGCAAGAAAGCTATACTGGCTTAATGTTAATTATTAATGCATTTAACATGAATCACACACCTCTTAGATGCCATTCAGCCAGGTGATTACAAAACTGATTACCCTTGAGCCTCATTGTGAAGGTCAAAATCTTTGGATTTTATTTAAGCCAATAGAGGGAGTAGATTTTTCTTAGGAATTTTAGGACCAAATCTCTAAAGTATTTGGAGATACTCTAAAGTATTTCTTGGGAATACTCTAAAGTATTTCTTAGGAATTTTAGGACCAAATCTCTAAATGATTACAGAATCATGTAAGAATGTTCCCTAAAAAAGCCAAAAAATACAGTGGATATGTATACAATGAATAGATAGACAAGAAAAGATCATCAAAAGTAGCTAAAACTATCTGTCATTATTAAATTATATCATATATCATTATGAATTATAATAAAGGAAAATACTAGAGGCATCTTTCTCTCATTTTGATAAATATATATTAATATATATATGCCCTATAAAACTGTGAACCAGATTTTTCTAAAACTCTGGAATCCTTCAAAATAATATCCCCAAAGATGATCTAGTGTAAGAAGGAAACACACACACAAATACACATCTACCTCCTTCCAAAGAAGAGATTCAGTTTAATCAGGACTTTACTCATTTAGGGTGCTTTTCAAAATATTTATGTTTTTCAATTCTTTAGAGACCAAATTCATTAGATCAAATTCACTTAGGGATATCCATGATTTTGAAATTCTAGGAAGTTATGCAAAAAAAAAAATAGAAGTTAGATAAATATCTGTGAAGCTAGGAGGGTGTTATAAAAGTGATCTCCTCAACACTTCTGCTTCCATTTCACCTCAAATACCTTGAGATATAAACCACCATGAAGCCGAATTGCCAACTCTGCACTATTATCTGAAAGTGCACCAAGCAATACAAATGCAACATGAAAACATTGTTTCTATAGTTAAATAATCACATTCACCTTCATTGAAATGACTGTCATCTGGCTCCTCCCTTCTCTTGATATAACAAGGCAAGCACTTGAATCAGAATTATAGTTAATATTGATTTATTTATTCTGAAAATACTCACTTAGTGCCAAGAATTGTACTAGGTTCTGGAAATATTCCCTGAAAGATCTCACAAGCCATGGGAAATAGACACATAAATACAATTACAAACAATATGGATGCATTGGACAAGTAAATAAGTAAATCCAGCCTGGAGGTTAAAGCATAGAGAAAAGATCCCAGGAAATGATGTTTCCTTATCCATCTTAATAGTTGGAGAGAAACTTAGCTCTTTGAAGGTGATGGCAGCACAGTAGAATTGGGTAAGGAGGGATGGTGATAGTTGGAGAGCATCCCAGCCAGAGGGGACATCTTGAGCAAAGTCACAAACAAAGGAAAAATATTGTATATGGAAAATTACACGAATTGTTACTAGGCCACCTGAGACCAAAGAATGTCATTTAGGCTTTTCTTAAATTAATAGCTCCCAATATAAGGGACATATACTCGGGCACTATGTATATAACCAACAGATTTTCTTCATGTGTGATTCTCAAATTCAAACTCTGAACATGTCCTTTTGTGACCTTAAGATCACCAGATTTATCTTTATGCAGAGAAACATTAGTGATTACACATATGGTATTAATCTGATGAGATTACTCCCTTACTTGCTTACCTCCCTTACCCCTTACACCATTTTCCATCCAATTTTAACAGTGCCTTAAATTGATTTATTAGACAAGTCTTCCTATACAAGAATTGTCCCCTCTACCCTAGCACTCTTAAAAATAAAAGGAGTTTTTGTTGAATTTATTTAATGTGTGTAGCTTATTACAAATTACAAATGACTTCCATTTACATAATCACATTTATTCCTTATAATTATTCTTCAGACTAAACTAATTTCATTCCCATTTTATTGAGGAGAAAAATTACCTTTAATGAATTGTCTGAAGACATAAAAACAGTGATGAAGAAGGAGCATGAGATAGAGTAGTTTGTCACAATTTGAGATCTTGTTTAAAACACAGATTCTGATTCAATAAGTCTAGAGTGGAGTACCATATCACACTTCAAATCTTGACAGCATTACAATATGAAAGGTGAAATTGGATGACCTGGTTTGGGTCCTGATTCTGTTGGTTATCAACTTTGTAACTTTTAATCAATCATTCCACTTTGATGAACTTCAGTTCCTTGTGCAGATGATGGGTTATACTAAGTGGTTCCTGTTACCCCTTCTACTTGCAAAATTTTATGATCTTTTCATTAATTTATTCATTGATGTAAAGCTACATCCTTTACTTGTTCCATCATGAGATTTTTCTATTGTATTTGAGCTAAATGGTTGGTAATGAACAGACGGAAATGCCAGTAATATGGGAGAAATGTGCTTCTTCCTGAGTCGAATCTTCTTACATATTCAAAGAATGCATTTATTGTTTGTTTTACTATGAGTAGATATTGAGTTGTATATGCAATATTTTCAATAATTGTCTCCACAGCATCTTTGAAATTTATATAAGATATTACCTAATAATAATGTGATAGGTTTGCATTTGTTTATATCCACCTGTGAGGAAATACTTCTGGGAGATCTTTTCAACGACTTGCAAATGTTGCCCTCTGGTGGAAGGATACACAATTATTTTAGAAGCAATTGTAGTCAATTATGTAAGGAACACCACTGTTTCCTTCCTTTCTTTCTCTCAGTCTCACTCACTTTCTTTCTCTTTTTAGTACTTTGTTAAATTAATATCTACAGCTAAAAATATGAAGTCCCTTTTTGGACAGTACACTTATAATTGTCTGACCAAGTACTAAATATCTTTAGAAGTAAGTTGATCGTCTAAGAATCAGTTAACCAAAGTTATCATAAGGAAATTAACTCTATTAAGATTTATAAGTAATATGGTAATTACATAGTAGGAAAATGGGTCAAATTTTCTAATCCAAATAGAATAAATTATGATAATTTTATAAATATTGCAAAATAGTAATAAAAATTTGGTAAATTTCCTTCTCCATTACTAAAAAAATATAAAGGCATCATATTTAATGCTGTTTACAAATCTCTGCTGGAGCATTTATTAAGGCAAATTTATTTCAAAAAATTCTTCAAGGTGTCTAATTCCGAGACTATTTTAAATGCAACATTTTCTATTGTTTTTTTTTTCAATAAATACTCAACAGATAATTTGCACATGCAGTGGGGTAAGCCCTTTCCTGGAATATACTAAACCAATGAACTCAGAACAGTATAATTTGTCATAACAGATGTTATAATAGATGGAGAGAATGTATATTCCTGAAGAAGAAGGTACTTTGAAAAGCTATTATTTTTAAGTATCACTTTTTATTTGACTTGAATTCCTAAATCAACATTCACTTTAATAATTACACACTTCTTTCAGGTGGCAGCTATACAAATAAGCTCCAGAATTCACCTGTGACTTGTTTCTTATCACTTATCTTTTAAGTGGACTGCTTTTAGTTCATCTTTATTTGACTTTACTCGGCAGTGTTAGCCTCAGAGACATTTCCAAGAAATTATGATTATGCAATTTCTTGAGTGTTGGAGGTAGAAGAAATTATTTAGTTTGTCTTATCCTCATCTGTGTACATAAACCAATATGCTGCCTGGCTATATTTAATGGCCTAGTAAAAAATATCTTTTGATTTCTCTGTGATCCTATTAAGAAACTGGAAGCTTTCAATAAAGCACATTATAATCTTCAGTATATATTGTAACTACCAAAAATGTAGGTATAAAATCATTTATGTTATGTGTTCTTTTAGGGTGTCTCTGACTCTGAATACTTTGTCATTAGAAGGCTTTATCCATTTTATAACTGTCCTTTCTTTGTGTACTCAAGGAAAAAAAAACTTCTTATTCATTGCACACCGTTATGCCTTGGGAAAATCCAAGTTTAACGTGAATGGAGACCAAATACTGTTGTTCTTAATGTCAAAAAAGTGCTTCTAATTTTGAATTCCATACTATCTGTAGAGAGTAATGGGATAAATTACAGGACTTTGAACTCACTTTAAACTCTCAGAAATCTTTTCTTAAAGTGAAAGACGTGATTGTATAAGGGAATATTGGGAGAAATTAGGACAGAAAAGAGATGCAACTTGAAAAAAAGAATAAAATAAATATATATTTCAATAGGAATGAGACCAAGGCAGAGATCAGCATGACTTAAGATATTTTACAGGTAAATAAAGAGATTAAGTGACAAGTAACATATAATACCCTTCAAGTCTGATGAAATCTTACCTAATTGAAATGTTTCCCTCTCTCTCTGGGTCTTCTAAGAATCTTACTTAGCTTTTCTCAGCCTAGGTTATTGATTCTCTTCCTTTGAATAACATATATTTGCTGTTCCAGATTGTGGAATATTATGTTTCTTGGAGAAAAGTATCTAACATTCTTGAAATCTACCACTTGGCTGCAAACATCTAGGTATTTTCTGTTTAAATTGTCCATGTTTTCTAAGTTACTTAAGCTATCAAAGGCAGAAGATGGGGAATATCACTTCTAGAATATTTCCCAAAGTAAAGATATGGGTGAATAGTTTTTAATATCCCAGAATATTTAAAATGCGGACTACTTCACTGCTGTAAGCAAACTTTATCACAATTTTTGAGAAGTAAAAATAACAGCAGTAACAGTAATAAAAAGATGTAATGAAATACAAGGGTGGCTATAAATCTTTTCTAACTTCTGCCCTCTAGTGGTGAAAAAGAAAAAAGATTTCTTTCAGTTAAAAGGGGTTTTAACCTTTAACCTAAGGGTTGCTGGAGGGTGGGGTGGGGGAGGGATAGGGTGACTGGGTTATGAACATTGGGGAGAGTATGTGCTATGGTGAGTGCTGTGAATTGTGTAAAGCTGATGATTCACAGAGCTGTACCCCTGAAGCAAATAATACATTATATGTTAATTAAAAAAGACTAACCTAAAGCATGCTGATTTAAATGATTTTAAAATAATTATGTCTCAAACAATATTTATATTATGCATGTATCTTTTTCCTAGCACAAAGAATAAAGGGGCACTGATTAATAAACACTGAAAAATTGTGCTACAACTTAAACAATTTTTTGGTAATTTTATGGTGATAGTAAAGATACCGTTACAGTGTGGTGAGAACCAAGCTATGGTCTTTCACTGACACTGGATATTGAATATCATTCCTTTGCTCATTCATTGTGGAGAAACAGAATCAGAGATCTGATCAAATCATACCTGAAACTTGATCTCTAATTAGACTGACTTTCCAAAATTTTGAGCCATTGAGTCCCTTTTAATTAACATTTAAGCCAGTTTGAGTCAGGGTTTTCATTACTGGTAACTGAGATAATCCTGATTTAGCACCTTAAAAATATTTTATGGATGATAAAAAAATGAATAGGAAGAAAGGATGAATAGATAGACTTGAGGTCTAGAATATAAATTTAAAACACTGGAAAGAGAGAAGGGTCATATAAAAGTAATTACAGAACAAAATAGTAGAAAGTCAGAAGATAAGACAAAAGGATTCTAAGCTAATTCAATTACATTTTTATTCAACATTTCTAAATTATGATTATGTGCCAGGTCTTTTGCTGGATACCAGGGAAACAGGAAAATAACATACAGATTTTGCTCTCAGAGAGCTCAGATTTTAATTAAGAAATTTAGATTTTTTTTCTTATAAATAATCAGGGTAACCCTTCAAAGTTTAATCAGGCAATCATGTGGTAAATTGTGAAGAGAAAATGGAGGCAAGTTTCTCAGTTCAGAAGATAACTATTGCAATAATGTGTCAGTTCATGAAATGTTTTAAAAATTAGTCTTCTTTCCCATATCATGATCCAGTTTTTGCTAAAAATAAGAGCAGCTAAAATTAACATTTTCAGAAGACTGTTTTTATTTTTAGTTTTCTTTTTGTCCCTGCTTTTCTGTTAATTTCCTCTTCTTCACTTTGTCTTAGATTCTTTTAGAGATTTTCCTCAGACATCCAGGAGTCCTCAGCAGTCCGTTTGTACTCGAGAGTAAGGTACCTGGGTGGCTCATCCGAATAAGTGTCCAGTATCTGATTTCAGCTCCCGTCATTATCTCAGGGCCATGAGCCTGAGCTCCTTTCCCATGCTCCACGCTCAGCAGGGAGTCTGCTTGAGATTCTTTCTCTCTGCCTCTCACCCTGATCTTTCTCTCTTTCATAAACAAATAAATAAATATTTTTAAAAAAATAGTAAAGCACTCTGGGCATGGGGCTTACCAACAGAGATTAATCACACAAAAACTCAACCTTTCAGTTGTGGGCCCTGGATAGCAACAACGTCTTTTTTCTTTTCTTAAGTCGATGAGCTTCTCTGTATAGGAGTCCTCCAATGTCTTTCCTGAAGAAGATTACACATCTGGCAACCAGTATTCTAGAAGGTGAGTAGAGAAAGGAGCTAAAGACAGAATCTCGCTATTCAGTATGCAAACTTCCATTTTTTCCTCCTGATTTTAATAAGGCACCTCTCCTCAGACCTCAGCTGAGCCTGTCTTCCTTGAGACCCAAGTCTATATGATTCACCCTGCAGGGATAAATTTCCATATTTTGAAAGGATGAGGATTATTTGCCTGTCTCCATAGGCTAAGGTAAGTCTAAATCCTCTTCATATGAAACTGCAGCAAACCATCTATTTTTAACCACAGGCCCGCAATCCTGCTTTCAGAATGACCTGGTCCCTTCAACTCACAAGTTTTTTCCAAGGTTTATGCATGATTCAGATTGCCTCCCTCTGACCTCCCACAGAAAGGCATTTAAAGTTCATCTTTCTCCACCATCTAGGCTACTTTCCACTTGTCCCTCAGCCTTCCATCTTTTAAAACCTTGTTAACATCCTCTACATACTGAAAATTTCTGTTCCATTCTCTTTATCCTTGGGCATTTTAAACTTAAAAAATGTTTTACTAACATTTTAGTGAGGTCCTAGGAGAAAATGGACATAAGCTATGTATGTTTGGTCATCCAGATTTAACTGGAAATCAATGTCTATTTTATTTAAAAAACCCAATTGAAAACTATGTCCACACAAAAACCTACACATGATGTTTACAGAGATTTATTTATAACTTCCCAAAACTTAGAAGCAATCGAGATGTCATTTGGTAGGTGAATGGATTGCTAAACTGTGGGACATTCAGACAACAGAAAATTATTCAGCACTAGAAAGGAAATGAACTATCAACCTATGAAAAGACATGGAGACACCTTAAATGTATATTATTAAGTGAAAGAAGCCCATTTGAAAAAAGCACATGTATATGATTCCAACTATATGACATTCTGGAAAAGGTAAAATTATGGAGAAAGTGAAAATATCAGTGGTTACCAGGAGTTGTACGGGTGGAGGACTGGGAGGGGAGGGATGACCAGGTGGCTCACAGAGGATTTTTAGCGTGGTGAAAATATGATACCATACTGATGGATACATGTCGTTATACAGTGGTCCAAACCCATACAATGTACAACAACAAGAGTGAACCCTAATATAAACTGTAGACTTTGGGGGATTGTGATATTTCCATGTAGGTCAGTTGTAACAAATGTATTCCTCTAGTTGGAGATGTTGATATTGGGTGTCAGGTAGGGAGTATATGCAAGTCTCTGTACCTTCCCCTCAGTTTTGCTATGAACTTTAAACTCCTCTAAATAAGTTAGGTTTTAATATTTTTAAAAAGACTATAGTGTAAACCTTGAAGCAGATCTCGTATTTCTTTTTCAGGGATAAAAAAAATAACATATTTATTCCAGAAACAATTCTAACATTTCATTTTATACCATTCTGATCAAGGTTAGCCGAATTCTCCCTAGGGAAGCCTACCTCTATACCTTGATCTTAACTAATCTCATTCTTGCTCCTTATGCACCATGAACACAGGGAAAGTGTGTTTTTGTGTTAGGACCTGTTCCAGCTTACTATCATATTATCTTTTTTTTACAATTCTCTTCACTACAAGACCCCTGGGTGGCTCAGTCAGTTAAGCATCCAACTCTTGATTTCAGCTCAGGTCATGATGTCAGGTTCTCAGAGCCTGCTATCAGGTGTGAAGCCTGCTTGAGATTCTTTCTCTCCCTCTTCTCCTCCCCCACTCTCTCCCTCTCTCTCTCCCTCTCTCTCTTTCAAAAAAAATAGTAAAAGTAAAATTCTCTTCTTTCTAGATCTAGATTTTCAGTCAAACATATTTTCATTTTTCTGCATTAGAGCCTACCGAAGAACATCTTAAGTCCACTCAAGAGCCATCCCTATCCATTCAGTGACCTGCTGACCAGTCCCGCAGTGGCAGGCTGAGCTCTTCCGTCCTTACTAGCGAACTATTGGTTAGGCACAGAGGGCACTTGCATGACTTCAGGCCTCAGGCTGAGTGGCAGTAAACTCATCCTGAAATCCTTCCTTTGTCACAGTCTTTACAGCAGCAGCATGATCTTCCTTTTCAATCTCTTCAGGATCCCTGCAGAAGTTGAGATCAGGCATGGGGTCTTACAGGAAACCACACATACTTGGAACGTCTAGGTCAGCATCACTACATGAGAGCCCTTGCAGACGTGCGGAATGGCGGGTCCACATAGGACATTCTATGTTACACAGAGTGATGTAAACAGGTCAGCATAAGACATGTCTTTGAGAGGCTGGCGGTCTCAGCATTGAGATCAGTAGCCATCAGAAAATGTAGCTCCTGGGAAGCTGCCTGGATCTGGTTAGTGAAGGTTCCAGAACCCAAGCAGTCAGCAGTAGGAGTGGTTCTGGGAGCAGCAGCATATGTCAGCGCATCCCCCCGGCCAGTATGTTTGAAGGATGTGACTCTGACGTCTACCACATCCTCGACGGCAACAACGGTGTGAGCCGCCAGCAGAAGCTGCCTCCGGGTGTCTTCAGATTTATGACTCAGATACCATCACATCACATCATGTCACACTTTAGTTTTGTAGTGTTCTACACATTCCAACAAATTGCAGCCCACTACTATCCGGAAAAGTCCCACTCCTTTCTCCTCTGGCTGTATGTTCCCTACCACTTGCCCTTAATGCCATTGCCCAGCTGTCCTTTACCAGTGCCCAACGTGGCTCATCATTCCAAACCCAGATCAAATGCATGCTCTTTAATGAAGTTCCTTCCTTTATCCCTTCACTAGAAAGGGAGATCTAGCTCTATCACTAGAAGAAATGAACAATGCCGGAGAAGATAATTAAAACTCACCAAGCCTCAGTTTCATTATCTGTTAAATGGAATGAGTTATATCTATCTTTTTCAAATTAAATTAAATACTACATGTGGGCCACCTCTCACAGTGCCTGGCACATGGGAGTAATGGAAATATGATGATGATGATGATGGTAATGCTTTATCTAAAACTCTTATATAAAATGTCATTTTCAACCCTGCAGTCTTTGAAAATGGGATTCATATTTGCATTATATGCATTTTCCATCATTTTTGCCAGACATGCAAACAATAAATAAGGTTGAATAAATATATCCTCCTAAACTTTATTACTAGGTTCGGTTGTGGGAAAGGGTACTGTATGAGTTTCCTAGGGGTACCACAAAAAAATTACCACATACTGGATGGCTTAAAATAACCAGAATTTATTCTCTCACAGTTTAGGAAGCTAGGAGTCCAAATTCAAGTTATCATTAGGGTTGGTTATTTCCAGGAAAGATCATCTCATGTCTGTCTCTTAGCTTGCAGGGGTTGGTGGCAATCCCTGTCCTTTCAGAGCCTATAGATGGGTCACTTCCAGCTCTGCCTGTGTCTTCACATTGCTTCCTTTTCCGTGTCTCTGTGTCTTCTCTTCTTAGAAGGACTTTGGTCATTGGATGTAGGGCCCACTCTAAATTCAGGACGTTTTATCTCAAGGCCCAGGTGGACCTGAATTTGGAGAAGACACTGCTCAATCCACTACAAGTAAATTCAAGGCTCCTTCTTCCTTATAACAAATTGCAATTAAGAATATAAATTCAAAGTCTCCACTGCACTGGCTCAGGGCCTGGCCTTCTATAGGATGTGTGGCTTTGGTCACATTGCTCACATATACCTGGTTTCAGTTTCTGAATAAGGGAAATGAGGAGAGTAATAATATCTACCTTAAAGTGTTTCTGTGTGAATTAAGAGAAATAATCCTTACAGAAGGGATAGGGTAGCCTGGTTGTCATTAATCATGCAATAAATGTTGGCTTTTTCTTTTTTATTTTTTTAGTTTTACAGGGCACATCTCTCTGTCTGGAAAGCTCACTCCCTTTCCCACTTTTTACCTGATTAAATTCTAAACATTTGTGTGTCTGCTTAAGGTTTACTTCCATGGGGAGGCATTCTCTGACATCCTCAGTGGGATCTAAGAGTCCTCCATAGTTCTTCTTTCAGTCTTTATCATAATCGTATAATGATGGATGCATTTTAGGGAATTAACATTTGATCTCTGGCTCCTCATGGAGGTATAAGTGCCACAGGGACAAGAACTCTATCCAGTTTGGTAGGGACTCAGATGGCCTAGAGTAAGATCCCGGTCCCTTCACTCTTCCCCGTTCCTCTGTCTGCGCAAGTGTGTTTCCTTGTGCAAAGTGGCTTTAGCTTCATGACTCACCCTGGGCAGTTGTTGTGAGGATTAGATGAGATCCTGTATGAAAAACATAGCTCACAGTGTCTCTCACATGCTAAATGCTTTAAAAATCACTAATTAGTATTTTGGTTTCTGTTCCTGGCATTTAGTTGGTTCAATGAAAGAATGAGCCATGAGCCAGCTTATTGGTCAAATCAAAGAATACAATCTGTACCACAGAAAAGAGTGGCAATTCAATAGTTTCCAGTGACCTTGTCCTCATTAGAGATTTTCTCTAACAAAAGGAGCTTAAAAAGCCCAAGGGAAGGGCTGCCTAACACCATTGCCTCCAAATAATTTTCTTTCTTATAGCCTTTACAATCCCATTTAGAACCAGAATTAAAAAAAAAAAGGTTCAGAGAATCCAATTTCTTTCTAGCCCTAGGGTGGTCTTTTGGAGATGGAGACAGGCCTTTGGAAGGGCAGTGAAAAAGATCAAGTCTAGTTCCTGGTTAGGGACATGAGGCCAGATACAACAATGCTTTAGTGTAAGGAGGGACAGAAACTCATCCAAATTTTGCAGCTTTTAAGGGGCTTCTTACAGTCTAGGAAACAACAACAGTGCTGTGTGAACACAAAAAGGCAGTTTTGATATTTTCAATAATATTATTCAGTACCCTAAGTATAAATCGGCGATCTGGAAGAGAGATGCTCACTGAAGAACATGCAATATTAGAGGCAATTTAGTGGTACAGTTTTGCCATCGGACTGAACCCGCCGAAAACTCTGATGGAAATGTCACTCTTTTCTTAATGAGTCATGAATCATACAGGTTTTAAATCTACGTTTTAGGGGCTGACAGTTTAATGGCTGAAGTCATTTATATTTCCTTAAATAGAGGGAGCTGAAACAATGATATATATTTTTTGCTGAGACACATAATTTTAGAACTTGAAGATTACTCAGTCAATTTCTAACTATTCATCAAAATTGATTTTTGTGTATTGATCTTATATGTCATGACCTTGCTGAATCAGCTATTAATTCCATTAACTTTTTTGCATATTTGTTAAGATGTTCTATGTATACAATCATGCCATCAACAAATAAATGCAGCTGATATACCCTCTAATCTCTATGCCCTTTATTTTAATTATTGCCTTGTTACACTGATTAGTACTTTCAGCACAATGTTGAATACAAGTAGATTAAAGCAAGAACCCTGGTTTTGTTCCCCAAATTTTCCCTACGTTAGATGTTGGTGTCGTTTTCCGTTGATGCCCTTTATCAAGTTATAAGAATTCTCTTTTTTTTCCTCCAAAATTTTGAGTGATGTGATTGTGTGATTTTTCTCCTTTACTCTTTAAATGTGGCTAATGATGTCAATCAACTATTAAATATGAAGCCAACTTGCTTTGCCCTTTTAGGATAAGCCCCATCTGTTCATGATGTATTGTAATATTTATATGTTGCTGATTTGGCTTGCTAACATCAATTTAAAGATTTTTGTTTATCTTCTTAAGGCATAGAAGGCTGTGCTTTTGCTTCTTTGTAATATTGCCTTCTAATTTTGCAGTCCTGATGGCCTCATATAATGAGTTGGAAGCAACCTCTCCTTTAAGTCCTTGGATAGCCAGACAGATAGATACTAGATATGGAGATATTAGCCAATTTAAAGTAAATACCTAGTGATTTAATCATCTCTGTCATTTCTACATCTGTTTCTGTTTGACTTGGTGGACTGCCATTACGGATCATAGTTTCCCACTTTATTACGTGTCTGATGATTTTTTATTATAAGTTGAGCTTTGTAAATGTTACACTGTTGAATGTCTGGATTTTTCTTTCATCCTTTGAAAACTGTTTTTAAAATGTGGTTTATTATTATGAATCTATCTGATTCTTTCATGACTAATTTTTAAGCATTGTTAAGAGTAAGCTATACTCTAGGGTTAATTTAAATCTGTCTCACATGAGACAAGCCTAAGGTGTCATACTTAGGTGTGACTTTTCTAGAATCTCTATTGATTGCCACAGGTGTTCACAAGTTCTTTATTCCCTGCCTCATCTTCTCACTGCTTAGTATCACATCCTAAGGAAATTGTTTCACCCAATCCTTATTGCATTCTCTGCAACAAGCATGGGAAGACTGAAAGCAGGAAGTACTTCTCCTGATATCCAGGTGGGATCTAAGAAGGAAATTAAGCAGTTATACAGAGGACTCTGCACTAATATGGACCAACCCAATGTAATAACAAAGAGTGGATGGGTGTGATCAGGCAGACTATCTAGTTGTCCTCCTCATGCCTCCCTCAGTTCTTGTGGATAGTGGATCCTGAACTGAAAACCCGTCAAACTGTCAGTTAGCACCATTGGAAGATGGAGAGCACTATCCAGGGGAGGTTGTGAGCAGGCCACTGGGCCAAGGGGCTGAATGGGGCCATGACATAAACAGAGGCAGCTAGCTGGCAAAACCTGAGGGCAAATAGAACTGGCAGGAGGAAGATAGCTGCTCCTCCCGACGTGTATTATCCAAGCCAACATCACAGGTTCACTTGCCACAGGATGCCACCAGGCTCCCCGTGGCCACACCTACAAGGGTCATTTGCCAAAGAACCGTAGAGAACAGGGCACATACACACTCCAAAATCAGTGTGAAACCAGAGACCCTTCTCTCATTCCACATTTCTCTACAACTAATAAACTGGAACGCCATCTTTGCTGTAGAAACAAGAGGGGAGTTTTATCCAGGAATTACTAAGATTAACCTAAGCATTCTATTTGCTTCTTTGGATCCAACTAACTTGGAAACTGGGTAATGGCTAAAAATTATATTACTCCTTGCTACCAGCAGGTGGCGATCAAGATGAGAGTAATTACAGGAAAAAAATGCTCTTGCTCATCTTAGTTTCTTTTTTTTTTTTTTTTAAGATTTTATTTATTTGACAGAGAGAAATACAGCCAGAGAGGGAACACAAGCAGAGGGAGTGAGAGAGGGAGAAGCGGGCTTCCCGCCGAGCAGGGAACCTGATGTGGGGCTCGATCCCAGGTCTCTGAACTAAGCCGAAGGCAGTTGCTTAACCAACTGAGCCACCCAGGCGCCCCGCTTATCTTCGTTTCTAATGTGAGTAAAATTATGAACTCAACTAGATTCACATGAAATTACTGTTTTGTAGAACCTCCATATTAATTTTAGCAAGTAGACTGTGTTATATCCGAGAAAGTAACTAACTACTTTCAGGTTATTTCCAATATTTGCCCATTATAAACAGTGCTCCAGTGTGAAGAACATACCTGAGCTATCAACTTTCACACAGATTTCTCTATCTGCAGTCTACACATTTTTTATTATTTCTGTAACATAAATTTCTAGAGTTAAATTTCTTGTCAGACTGTTTATAGTTTCTTGTTGTTTTTGACTGTTGTGAAAAACTTCAGATAGATAAAAAAAGAGAAAGAATAGCTCTTAAAACCCTTATGTCCGGGTGCCTGGGTGGCTCAGTGGGTTAAAGCCTCTGCCTTCTGCTCAGGTCGTGCTCTGAGGGTCCTGGGATCCAGGCCTGCATTGGGCTCTCTGCTCAGCAGGGAGCCTGCTTCCTCCTCGCTCTGCCTACTTGTGATCTCTCTGTCAAATAAATGAGTGAAATTAAAAACAAACAAACCTTATGTCCCCGTTACTGAACTAGAATTTTTATCTCCTCTGATTTAACTTCCCCTCCCCATCAGGGATGATTTTAAAGGAAATAATCACTATGTCATTTCACCCATAAATAGTTAGGATATGTCTCTAAAAGATATATACTCTCAAAATTAGAGCAATAATGCCATTACCACACCTAAAATTTGAATATGATTCCATCATCCATTTTGAGATTTAAAAAGTCGTTTTCTGAAAGTTTTTATTATGAATGGGCATTGGATTTTGTCAATGCTTTTTCTGTATCTGTTGATATTATATGATTTTTCTTCATTAACCTGTTGGTCTGAGGGATTAATTAATTGATTTGTGAAGATTGAATCAGTCTAGCATTCTTAGGATTGTGGTGCATAATTCTTTTTATACATTGTTGGATTTAATATTTTTCCTGCATAATAATGAAGTCGAGCTCTTTGTCATGTATTTATTGGCTATTTGGAATTTTCTTTTTACATTGTGTGCTTAAGCCTCGTAACCATTTTCAATAACAGGTATTTGTTTATCTTACAATTTTGTAGCAGCTTCCAAAAATATTGTGGATATATCTTTGTCAGAAATATATGTGGTTAATACCTTTTCCTATTCCATGGTTATAATTTCAATTTTTTATTGACATGCAATATTCACAGAGTACAATGAGCAGATATGAACAGCTTAATGAATTCACAGTTATGTATACACCTGTGTAACCACAACTCAAATGAAAATATAAAACATATTCAATAACCTGGGAAATTCCTTCATGTATTCTCCCAGATGACAACTCCCCGCAAAAGGAACAATTATTCTGACCTTAACTATCATGGGTTCATCTTGCTATGTTTCTTAACTTTAGGTACATCACATATGCATATGTACTCCTTTGTTTTGAGCTTCTTTTACACTCTGTGAACCTTAATCATGATACTTCATTATTTCATTGCTGTTAGCATTCTATTTAATTAATATAACACAACTTAATTCACCATTATGCTGTGGTTAGATTTTTAGATGGTAGCTAGTTTGGAGTATAATAGATAAGGCTGCCATGGGCGTTCTTTACATGTCTTCTGGCGGATTTAAGTATTTAAAAATTTTCAGTCATAGGGTAAACTAATGTTTAGAGCATATTCTCATGGTTGTGGTTTTATCATCTATTCTAGTTCTGCCAACATTTCTTTTGTATATTTTCTTGCCTGTTATTAGATATACATCTTTAGAATAGTGATGCATTTTTAAATTACTGTTTTTTCATTATAAAATATCTCAAATTCTGGTTATTTTATCTTGCCTCACAATCTACATTGCCTGATATTTGTCTATAGATCTATCTTATTTCATTGAAGTTAGTGTTTTCATGGAGTAACTTTTTCCATTCTGTGCCTTTCAACCTCTCTGTGTCCTTGTACAGTCTCAACAAACAATTCTGGGATTTTACCAAGGTTACTTACCCTTGGTGAGCCCTGAACTTAAATATTTGTCCCAAGCCCTGAGTCTGTCAAAGCTCAACTCAGCTTCTCAAAATTACTTTTGCTTTTGGAATCTCCATTTTCCTCAAGGAGAAAAATCACCACAAACATGGGCTGACCTCGCTCACTATGTTTTCCTCCCCTATCCTGGATACTGATCCTAAAAAGCTGCAAGTCCCCCTTTGCTTTGTAGTTTTCTGATATTTCAACTTTCTAAAACATTTTACCCAATTTTTCTAGTTGTTCTCAGAGTTTCCATGATCTGAACAAAACCCAGGCTATTGTTACTGGAAGTGTAATTTCTTGTTGCTGATTATGAAAGGGGTGGGCCTAACATGTTCCCTTTAAAAATGTTTTGTTTTTCTTTAATTTCTCTTCTTAAATTCATTTCCCCTTCCTTTTCTGTTTACATTGCTGTTCTCTAACTTCCTTTGATGCTTAACCTATTTCTCCTTCATTCTGTTTGAACAGCCTAACTGAAGGCCATACACACCTCTGATTGATTTTAGTCCTTTAAAATTTTCTAGTTTTTTTTTTAATGGCTTTGCATTAGGTCTGATTTTGTGTTTACAGTGTTCTTGGAAAGAAAATTGTATTCTTAGTCATTGAATACAATATTTTATGAAGGCAAATGGGTTCTGTTTTTTAATCACATCATTCAAATGACCAAGAGTTTCATTAATTTGGTAAAATTCTGTTTATACGGTAGTTTTGGTTAAGCCAGAGCTGTAATTTGCAGAAGTCTCTTCCTTATGTGGTGTCTGGGGAGATTTGCAAAAAAGGCAGACAGGAGTGAAGCAACTGTTATTTGCCTCTGGAGATCTTTGCAGCCAGACTGATGATGGACCCACAGACAGGAATCTTGTCTCTTTTCCACTCCATGTCCAGCTCTTGCAACCAGCAGGGAAGCTGGGCTGCAACCTCACAGATGCAGGTAGCTATACAGAAGCAATGACCTTCCCCACTTGATCTTAGCCAAAAGGCCCAGAAGTGATGACTTCCAAACACTCCTTCATTCCCCTCCTTCCCAGCTCATTTCGGCTTTTGAATATCCGTACGTGCTCCAATTTTTTCACAGAAGGCAGCATTCTAGGGGAACTGAACAGTGCCTTTCTCTGACCCTCCAAATCCCCCTTCCACACCATTGTTTCCCACTTTCTTCCACAGTTTCAAAAGGCCTATTTTTTTAAAAAAAGATTTTATTTATTTGACAGAGAGAAACACAGCCAGAGAGGGAACACAAGCAGGGGGAGTGAGAGAGGGAGAAGCAGGCTTCCTACTGAGCAGGGAGCCCGATGTGGGACTCGATCCCGGGTCTCCGGGATCATGACCTGAGCCGAAGGCAGTTACTTAACCAATTGAGCCACCCAGGGGCCACCTCAAAAGGCCGATTTTTCCATATTCTACAATATTCATCATTTTGCTGTTCCAATTAAATTCTGAAAATCTGTGTATTCTTTCAACCTAAAAAGTGTCTTTCATATGAGAGAATGTGTTGTATTCCCCTTGATTTCTGGCCAGTGCTCATTTTTCTTTTCTTGAATACACTGGTAAAAGCACATTTATTTTATTTTATCCTCTCTCTCTCTCTCTCTTTTAATTAAGTAGAAACTACAAGTCTAGGGCTCTTAAGGTATAAGATTTGGATTACTTCTGCACACTGCAGAATTAGAACAGTTCTACCAACTTGGAAATCCTGAGTCTACCGGTCCTGACCTATTTCCTTGATGAGTTGGAATGATAAGGTTGAAAGTCATTGAAAAAGTGCCTTAGGCTAGGAAATTTGGCATTCTTAGGCAATTGAGTCTTATACCCAATAAAATGTAACTTGGGAGATTTTTTTAAAGCTCCTCTCGCAAAGATTTTGTTCCTAGAGATCTGGGGTAGGACCAAGGGACATGCATTTCTCACAAATATCCCAGATAATTCCAAAGCATGTGATTGTGGATTTCTTTTTCAGAAAGATGGGACTTTTATTCAGAATATATCTTAACATACTATTTTTCTCCCTGGGGCTTTCCATTCGCCTTTATCAACTTCCCAAAGTAGAAAAAAATAGTAGCAAAACAACAAAAAATATTGCTTTCTCCAAATTTTCTGCACCATGCAGTTTGTTACTTTGAGGAATTGCACCTCTAAATGGGACAAACAGGTAATCTGGTGAATTACACATGTTACAAGTAATGCATTTAATGTTTCTAAATACAAAGAGGCTCTAATTCAGAAGAATTAGATCAACGTTTTACTGGAAGAATAACTTGAATTCATGTCAAAGTATTACTTCATTCACTGCATGAGTTTGAATCTCTTGAGATTTATATACGTGTCACTAAAGAGCAACTTTCCCTGCATAACCCCACACACATTTCCTCGGGGGAAGGGAAAAATGGAAGAAAGAAAAGGAAAAGGAGCACCTTTGTCTTGGCTAGCACCATGGCACAAAATCAGTCATAGGAAAGACATTCCTAGTCAGATGTTTTGGGGGTGGGAGGGAATGGAAGAAGGTATCTCATATACATTGAACCATGCTATTCTTCTTAATATTCTCATGGATTTTTACATAATGCTGGAATGGACTGACATACTTAAATTATCACACATAAAGCAGAAGAGTAAAAGTTTGTCTAGAAAAAGAATAACATAATAGTTACAGCGAATCAGGGTAGCAGACTTCAAAGCCTAGCCAATGGTACTTCTGGGAATGCTCTCTTCCCTATTAACTTTCCTTGATAACATAATAACTACTGCTAATTAAAAACAACTGTTTGGGGCGCCTGGGTGGCTCAGTTGATTAAGCGACTGCCTTCAGCTCAGGTATTGATCCTGGAGACCCGGGATCGAGTCCCACATCAGGCTCTCTGCTCAGCAGGAAGCCTGCTTCTCCCTCTCTCACGCCCCCTGCTTGTGTTCCCTCTCTGGCTGTGTTTCTCTCTGTCAAATAAATAAAATCTTTAAAAACAAAGAAACAAACAAAACAACTGTTATGGAGAGGTTCTTTCAAAACAAGAGATTCTCCTTCTGGATGAGCAGCACAAACTCCTCACCGCTGACTGGAGTCAATCAACAGAGATTTATGGCTCCATCCAGCACCTGACAGTACAAAATCACTGTGAAATCAAAGTTTACTTTTGACAGGTAACCGTTTTCAACATGAAACTTCTTTGGCTTTTCTCTCACCCTCACTAAGATGGCTCAAAAGAGACATTCCCCTTACCATCCACGGCCGCACCGTGCTGCCTTACCAAAGCACGGCTCGATTAGGAGAGAACTGTTTTATCTCGTTCGTTCTCTGTCCCTCCTCCTCTTTTTCATCTTCTTCTTTCCATTTTCTCCTTGATAACTCACTTAATGGCATAGTTAAGAGAAGAATGTTAAAGCCATGAAGAATCATGAGATGCAGCAAAAATAGGACGGCATCCCATGCAATTAAAATACTCCCTTCCTGATGGAGTTCTCTAAAATAAATGTTTTTAAGAGGATTCTGCTTCTTGCATGCAAAGAAAAACTGATAAAGGCAAGGATTAGAGATGACATTTGAAAGAATTATGTATTTTTTTTTCTTTTTTGGTTTTTGCACTTTAAATTATTTCAAGTAAAATCTCCAACGTTTCCTGGAACATTTCTGAAAAAAGTAAGTATGGGTTTGATCGGATGATAAAAACATCAGCCAGGCTGATAAACATCAGCTTATTTTTGGTAGTCAGCTGCTCTCAAGTTCACCCTCCCATAATTACATGAGTTTAATTAGATAGGCCAAATCTACCTGAATTGATTTGGCTTTAAATTTTGGTCAGCAAGCTTTTAGAAAAGTGAGGGATACTTGTATTTCATTTTAAAATCTGTGAAACGAGGAGAAATTTCTTGGTAGAAAATTGAAACATGAATACAAAGTATTTATCAGTAACATTTTAAAAGGAAATATACCAATCATAGGAACTATTTACTTGTCTTAGAACTATTTCCCCTCTTGCCAGTTTCTCCATACATTCTAGAAATCGGACACTTGAGTTGGTTTATTTTTAAGATTGCAGCGTACCTTAACACTCTAGGTCTATAAATACTGTTAGGCCATACAGACTAAAACTTATATCCAAGAAACCGATTTCCACACTCTTCTTTATTTTTATTAGCACCGAGGAAGAAAGCAATATGTATGAGCTGTGCAAAGGAACAACACTGTAGTACAAGGAATTTGATATGACCAGCCAAAGATACTGCATCTGTGGCTTACTTTGAAGTAACACTGGTGTTCTCAAGCAAGAAATAGGTCTCCTCGTCCTATGCAATCTTCAATAATGAGATCATTTTAAATTACACAAAAATGTTTTTTTTTAATGCACCCAGTGGACAAGTTATTACTGCTAATATTGCGGTAACTGTCTCATGGTTTTTTAAAATTCATAATCCTCATTTCTTCATGCTTAATATCGATCATTAGTTAAGACTATCTGCCATATACCTAATATTGGCAATTCTGAAAAAACGTATTAGTATCAAACAATGAAACTACTTTAAAAATATATTGTGATAAAGTTTCTTCTTTTGTATGGACTTAAAAAAACACTATTCTTTTGGAACTGTAGTGTAATTTGAAGCTAGAGGTGCAAGTACTATATCTGAACTGGATCCCTCACTGTGTAGTGTGAAAAATGTATATGAGGTATTTTTATAAGAGAATAAAGAACTGGTGTACATGTGCCATTGACCTAAGTATGAAAGAAATAATGCAAGTAATTTTTTTTGCCACTTAGCAATCAAATCCATCACCCCTTCTCACTTGGTTGATCTACCTCTGGTGTTAAACTCTGTGACTGATGTTAAACTGACAATTTCTTTAAAACAAGCTAATATTTGAGAAGTTACATCATGTCAGATGAACAGCACAACCATTTCTTGTGTGTCAAAGGTGTGGGGACAAGGCACTGAGCATTGTATGAAATAAGCATCGATAAAAAAAAGTGTAAACTCATTAAAAGGTTCAAGATTGCTTTAAACAGATCAAGTTTCATAAACAACTTGTGCTTAACTTATACAAAGAGCTAATGCTCAAACAGGCTTCATGATGAAACATACACATTATAGAAGAAAAATGATTTTTAAAAATAATTCAACGATTTTATCAGATTAAGGTCAATAAATTAATCAGTATCCATTTTCTTGCATTCATTAACTACTAAGAAGACACATTTACTTCTTTATAATATCTTTCATTTACTTGAAGAACTGAAGCAACCTAACAACTTCTTAATGCTGTTTTCCAGATAAGACAATCCAGCCTTGAAACTACTATTACCAAAATGTTGTCTTTAAAGAACAGAGTTGTTAGTCTTTTGCTGAAACCCAAATGTTCAATCTCTTGAAAAATCAATTCTGCATTGACCTGGAAGGGGAATCTAGGATTCTGATGGAAGTTTAACTTAACTTACTCAGGATGATTTCAGGAACAAACCCTGCTATGATATTTGCTCAACATTTTTAATATGTGAGTTTTCTTAAGTCATCTGATTTTGGCTTTTCATTCATAGTGTGCGATGGCAAGAGATACATGGCTCAGGAGGTCTCTTCACTTCTTTTTGTCCCAACATTTTTTTTGATGGGAAGGAGTTATAAAACAACTCACTAGAAGACCATGAAAATGTGCAGATGCACTGGAACATGATGGGGCAGCCAGAATCCAGTGTTTAATTCTAAACTGCAACATTCCATGATTTTCCAATATTCTGATTCAACATGCACTAATTTTAACAATCATTTCTAGAACTCTAGAAAACATCTGGGAAGAGCTCAGTCAATAAAGCAGACAAGGAATATTCTTCTAACCTCACAAAGTAGGCCTCTGTAAAAGTGTACAAAAACTTTGAATTCAAAAAGAAGGAAGAGAATGGGGGATGAAATTGACACATGCCTTCTGGCTTCTAACCCCAAACCCAGGGAAAGTTCTGAGTCAGAGAGGCAACCAGTTGTTTGCTCATTATGTTGATTAGACCGCTGACTTAGCCAGTTGTGCTTTGTTTTCCTGAATCAAGACTTGTTTGGCAAGCTCAGTAGAATTAATTCTCAAGTTCTCTTTTAATTTGTTAAGCTCAAAGTCATGGAGAATCTTGACAGTCATTAACTTTTCTCTCTTGATTCTGTCCAGAACATCTTTTGGAACATCAGGGATCATCCAGGCCAACAAAAATTTAACTAAAAACACAACATGCTGGAGGAAACATAAAAGAAAATCCAGGACACTGTTACAATTGTCAAATGTTCAGCAGAAAGTTCTTACAAATCACTTCATTCATTCAATAAACTGTGCTCAACACAGAAGTTAAGAGGAAAAGCAAAAAAGATACGGTTCCCATCCTGGAACTTTCCCAGAAAAACAAACTTTAAACAAATAAATGTTTACTAAAATGTGTAACTACAGAAATTCCAGTTGATCGTGGTTATTGGATATACTCTTTATCTGTGCTCACTCCTGAAAATTTAATAAAATATTTGTAAGAGAATTTTTAAAAATGGTGTAACTCACACAGACAAAAAAAAAAAAAAAAAAAAAGAGGGAACAGTGATAACAGACTTAACAGACTCAAGAAAGAGAGTAAAGGAAGCTGGCACTGAACTTGCAACTGGTGATACGATGGTGGTAAAACCCAACAAGTCAAAATCCAACTTTGTTTAGATCTTCAATGGAGTTCAGGAAAGATGGTCCCAAGGACTATGAAATGCACATGGTGGCTAACAAGAGGATTAGCCAGCATTTGGTATAAGGAAAAGGTGGAGGGCGCCTGGGTGGCTCAGTGGGTTAAAGCCTCTGCCTTCAGCTCAGGCCATGATCCCAGGGTCCTGGGATCGAGGCCCGCATTGGGCTCTCTGCTCGGCAGGGAGCATGTTTCCTCCTCTCTCTCTGCTTACTTGTGATCTCTCTCTGTCAAATAAAGAAATAAAGAAATAAAATCTTAAAAAAAAAAAAAAAGAAATAAAATCTTAAAAAAAAAAAGATGGAATTATCAGGACCTCTCTCGCACAATCCTCCAGGTTCTACTTCTCTCCACACTCCAACTGGGTAATTTACTTTGCGCAGAAATCACAACAGATAACTGTGAACTCAGGAGCACCAGAGACAGCGGAGGATGGAGGAGTGGCGCCATCTGAAAAGAGGGCGACTAAGTGAAATTCAGTGCATCTTAAGATCCTTAGTCTTCGTTGCCTTGCTCAACTCTCAGAACAGAGGCAGCCATAAAAGAGTTCAATAGAAGGGAGTTTGGAAGACTCTTCTCTGGGGAGAGTCAGTACCTGTGAAATTGGAACTGCAGATACCAAACTGTGTAGCTTTCAAATGAAAAGGTCCCTTCACTACCTCATCACCCCACAGTGAGACCCGCCAAGCGACATTCCTCCTGTAGGCACACAAAGCTTATAATCAGCTTTCATTTATTCACTTGTAAGTAGGAGCAGATTGCCAAGAACTAGCAAATATGTAAGAAACTCTCTAATGCAAAAGAAAAGGATTGAAACAGGCAAACAGAAACTAAGAGGTAACAGAGATAATGATGGAGCAAAACAACAGCAGAATAGAAAGACAAAAATATGAGTTCATCTATTTATAGGAGAGAAAATAATTACAATTTCAAAACAGGAAGTATAACACCTGAGTAATAGAACTTCCAGAAAGACAGAAGAGAGAAAAGAATTCTAAAAATAATATGTACAAGCAAATTTTCTCAACTTGAAGGGTAAGTACATTTTCAGATTCACAGGGCTCAGCAAGATTTCAGAAAAAATGAATATTATCCAATAACAAAAAACTGTCTTGTGATGTTTCATAAGAGAAGAACTAGTGAGAGAATCCTTAAAGCTTTCCGATTTATAAAAAGATCATAAACAAAGACTGAGGAATTGGAATTGTATTGCATTTTTTAACAACATTGAAGACAGAAAATAGATCACTGTCTTCAAAAATGTCAAGAATATCTAAATAAAGCTGGTTAAAAATTTTTCAGAGAAAATGACTTTTAATCTTGAATTCTATACCATTTAATCATCTGTGAGGAAAGAAGAGAAATGCTCAATATTCAAGGTCTCAACAATTGACCACTCATAATTTTCCTCAGAAAATTACTGAAAAATGTACTTCATCAAAATAAGCTAGTAAACAAAGAATGGGAGAGACACAGACCATGGAAAATAGAGTATTCTTTTTCTTTTTTTAAGATTTTATTTATTTATTTGACAGAGACAGATCACAAGTAGGCAGAGAGGCAGGCAGAGAGAGAAGAGGAAGCAGGCTTCCCGCCGAGCCAGATGCAGGCCTTGATCCCAGGACCCTGAGATCATGGCCCAAGCCGAACACAGAGGCTTTAACCTACTGAGCCACCCAGGCACCCGAAAATAGAGTTTTCAATACAAGAGAGGTGAAAGTCCCAGGATGATGGTGAGTCAGAGCCCGGCATAATTAAAAACATTAATAATAATGATAATAATAATAATAATAATAATAAATAGACCAAAATCAAATATCCTGGTGCAACTGACCAGACTGAAAGGTGATCTAAACTTGGAAAATATGAGAATGAAAGAGTGATAAAGTCATAAAGAACGAGAGAGAGAGAGAGAGAGAGAAGAAAAATATGGGGAGGGATATATATAAAACTTCCCTCTTTTTCATCACATAGAATTTGCATATGTTTGCATTAGACTTGACTACTACTGAACTTCATGGAAGAGTGAAAAGGTGCCTTACCTTTATTTCTCTCTCCTTTATTGGCCCTCACACCTTCCGATCCAGAACAACACTATGAAACTTATCCAAATCCCCTTCTGTATTTGTTCTCTTTTAATGCTGGCCCTATATCCATAATAAGGTTAGATAGTCCACAAAGGGGGAAACATAATATAGTGGACAGAGCAGAGGCCCGGGAGTGATACATCGGCGTCGGACCCAGCTCCAATATTAGCTGATTATATTTAAACCCACTGCCACTTCTGCTGAGTCTCAGATTCATTTTTCAAAAGTGAACAAAAAAGTGAACAGTAAAAATCTAACCTGCAAGGTTATTATACAGGGGGTCTGGAACGAGTAGGTACTACCTACTCAGTAAAATCAGTGAATTCTCTGTCCTTTTCCTGACCTTGAGGGAAGAGGCCCTATTTTTTTCTTTTCTTTATGTCACCTTGATACTTTCAACAATAGTAGGTGAATAACAGACGACAACCCATTGTACTGAAAATATCCCTAAGCTGCTTTTCAGGACAATGAATACTTCCTTCAAAACAATTTACTGAGATAATACTAATTTTCTGCTGAGCAGATACCTTTAGGAATCTGAAGGGAGAGGACAGACTAACTGGAATGGATGCAAGTTAAGAGAGACTTACTTCCATGACAATGATGAAGGTCATCTTGGCAGCAAGGACGTGCCAGTACTGCATATTATGAAAATATTTCTGATCATGATCAGGAGGATATCTGTAATCTCTGTATCTGAAAAACAGAAGTAAATGCAAAAAATTAGTTACAGCCTCAAATAGAGACCTAGCATAAATTCTTCTTATTTCTCTCAAGAGACACTTTTCATTGACTACAAAAGTCAAGTCATAGGAAGGGAACTGCTATTACGATAAATTGCATTTTTTCACAGATAAAAATCATGGCCACATGTTATTTAAATATAGTTGGTGTAGCAGGAGACACAAGTGAAACTTCTTTCCTGCCCTTCAAAGTCAAATATCTTAAGAGTCAGCAAAATGATTCTGTCTCCATTCGTTCTCTTCTTACTCTTTAACGCACGTAATTCTATCCATTACTCAACTGAAGCGCATTGTCTCTTGTCATTAAACTGAAGAACCTTGCTAATCCTCATCTTTTTTGATCTTTTGAGAACAGGACTTGACATTGTTGATTGTTTTTTTTTATTATTTTATTTTATTTAATTTATTTATTTTTTAAGATTTTTATTTATTTATTTGACAGAGAGAAACACAGTGAGAGAGGAAACACAAGCAGGGGGACCGAGAGAGGGAGAAGCAGGCTTCCCGCCAAGCAGGAAGCCCGATGTGGGACTCGATCCTGGGTCTCCAGGATCATGACCTGAGCCGAAAGCAGTCGCCTAACCAACTGAGCCACCCAGGCGCCCAGTTTTTTTTTTTTTTTTTTTTTTTTAAGACTATTTTCTTTTGGCTTATCTGACATGGCATTGTTTTTAGTTTTCTTACTATTCTTCTGGACTTTTCTTAGCGCTCAACTTTGTAAGCTCATTGCTTTCTGCAAAGTTGCTAGACAATGATGTTCTTCAAAGATTTAGTCCAACTAAGAAGTGATGAAATCAAGAAAGCGGACACATGTCCATGCTCCTATATATTATACTATATGATTCCTCTATATCAAATCTAAAATCGAACAGTAGTTTGGGCTACCTGTGTTTCTATCAAAACTTTGCTGTCTCTTGCTGTTTCCCAGATGAAATAGCCCACTTAAGGTTTAAGTTAAGTGGTCTTAATGGACTTGGTATAATATATACCAAGATATATATATAATCTTTATGTCATATGTATTTATGTAAAAAGACCCTCATAGCACATGAAACACTGAGTATGGAAATAGGTTCGCAAACCTAATTCCATGGAACAACCCTTTCACATGGGATGGATGGTGTATCTCCTTTTCTTACTCCATCTCTTTTTAAGAACATATAGTTAAATTCAAGTCGGTTAATTGCAGATATAATATGATCATGCTGTATGATCTAACAGATATCATATCTTGGGAACAAGGGGTATTTGTTAATGAGAAATCTCTCCAATAAATTTAGAAAATAAACTGATATTATTTTTATCCATAATATTTTTTTACTTTTGGACTCTCTACTTTTCCAAATCAGATTCATACGATGAGTGAAATCTAAAATTGAGGCACTTTACCCAGGATATTTATTGCCCTAAGTAAATCCTTTGCATCTCAAACCATGGAAGAAATGGAGAACTTAAAAAAACACATTTAAAAAGGCAAAATTAAAAGCTAAGAAATCAAGAGGAAACCTGCAAGTGACAACGTCTCGTTTTCCAGAAGGAGCAGTGTGGTTTGGAAAATCGGCGATAAGGAACGTTGACAGGCTGTCATTGACATATCCTCTCATGGGCTCGGCATCATCCTTTGAGTAGGCATAGTAATAAACTAAACGGGGAATGATGTCCGATGTAAATGCAACAATAAAAGCCTAAAAGACAAAGCAAGAGGGAAATCTTGAGCTAACGTTCTAGTTTTTAAAATGTCTGATTTGGGGCACCTGGGTGGCTCAGTTGGTTAAGCAACTGCCTTCGGCTCAGGTCATGATCCCGGAAACCCGGGATCGAGTCCCACCTCGGGCTCCCTGCTCAGCAGGAAACCTGCTTCTCCCTCTCTCACTCCCTCTGCTTGTGTTCCCTCTCTGGCTGTGTTTCTCTCTGTCAAATAAATAAAATCTTAAAAAAAAAAAAAGTGTCTGATTTGCATATCTCTCCATTCCATATGGATGCAAATGATTAAGATGCTATTACAAATCACGTTAATATAGGGTCTTTGGCCTACAACATGAAATACTCCATTTCAAGGGTCTGTCTCCTATTCCAAGATTTCCCAACTAGAGAGCAGCCAAGTTGAAAACTGAACCTGTATGGAGCTCCACATACCATGCTTTTCCCACCATGCCTTGTTATTTCTTACATCTGTTTCACAGCACATTTCTACCATCCTTAACCAAATTCATGTGCCTAAACCAACTCCATAAGCTAGGACGCTGTGTGCATGCATCCGTGTGTGCGTGTTCATGCCCTGATGCAGGCAGGTGGTTGATGGGGAAAGAATGAAGAGAGAGAGAGAAGACCATGTGATGGTTAATTTCCCACAGTTCAGTGCAATTAATTTCAATATTTCACTCTACAGGAATGGTATTTTCCCATCCTCCTAAGCTATGGAATGGTATAAAGACCATGTTTCTTTTAGATTAGGTAAGTCCATTTAAAACCATCCGGCTCTGCCCTCTACATTTTTAGTGTTAGGTTGTTCTGGGGTTTTTTGTTAAAGATTTTATTTATTTATTTGAGAGAGCAAGAGAGAGAGCAAAAGAGAGTATGAGCAGGGAGGCAGAGGGAGAAACAGGCTACCCACTGAGCAGGGAGCCCAATGCCCATGGGGCTGCATCCCAGGACTCTGGGATCATGACCTGAGTTGAAGGCAGATGCTTAACCAACTGAGCCATGCAGGCGCCCCTTAGTGCTAGCTTTTTAAAAGACATTTAATATTACTTCGACGTTACTGGTCCAGTCAGGTTTTCTATCACTTACTGAATAAGCTTTGGCAGTTTTTATTTTTTTAAAAAGGTGACAATTTCAAATAGATCTTAAAATTTATTGGAATAAAGGAACATATAACAGACTCATACTTTTCTCACCTGTATCTTATAACTCTTTTTCTCTTGCTGGAGATTTTCAGAGTTCTGTTTATTTTATGTCTTTTCAATGAACCAACTCTTGATTCACTTAGGAATTATACTCCTTTTTATTTGTTTTCCAATTATTATTTGTTATTATATTATTTGACTATTTCTGATTATATCTGTATTATTACTATTTTCTGTTAATCAGTTTTACATTTTCCCTTACGTTTCTGAACTCATTCTCAGCTCATGTTTTCAAGTCTTCTTTTTTAACAATAAAGCATTTATTGCTATGAATTTTGCTGTAACTGTGGTTTTAGTGAATTCCTATAAGCTTTCATTTTAATTAAGTGCTCTTTATAATTTCAGTTTTGCTTTGCCTTTATACAACAAAGCTTACTTAGAAGTATGAATGTTAGGTGGTTAGATTTTTTAAATTATCTTTATTACAAACTTCAATTTTTATACCATTATGGTATGTGAATATATATTGTAAAAATTTCTGCTTTTTGGGAATTTAGTTTTATTATTTGTTAATAAGTGCTCTATAAACACAACATGTAAATATTGTATATTCTCTATTTGTAGTATACAATCAAGCTTTAACTGTGTTATTCAAATCGTTTATGTCCCATTACATATTTTTTGTCTACTTTATGATGTGTTATGAAACTGTATCATGGTATTTCAAGAAGAGTGGTTTTACAATTTTCCTTGTTTTTCTAAGAGTTTGCATGTCATAAATTTCTCTATATTATTTAGTGCATAAAAGTGTAAGGATGAGGGGGCACCTGGGTGGCTCAGTCGGTTAAGCATCTGATTCTTGATTTTGACTATGGTCATAGTCTCAGGGTTGTGAGATTAGGCCTGGTGTATGGCTCTGTGCTGGGCATGGAACCTGCTTAAGATTCTCTTTCCCTCTCCCTCTGCTCCTCCCCCTGACCCCCATTCACACACATGTTCTCTCTCTCTTAAAAAAAAAAAAAAAAAAGGGATGATGGAGTTAAGCATCACTCATATCTTCCCACAGCCAAGAAAACCAAATAAAATACAAAGCCACCCAAACCAAATGGGCCCACTTACATTAGTTGCGACAGAAAGGACAGCCATTCCATAAAGAATGTCTTGCCAAACACCTATGCTGTGAGCTTTGGCAGCCACGGGTCTCCTGTACTGAGTTGTGAGTTTCCAGGCATCCACTCGGATCTCTAGAATATTATTCAGGAGAGCAAGAAGAGGCGCCAAAGGAAAAGAGGCCACAAATAAGGTAACAAATCCAAATTGAATAACTGTACGGAGAAAAGAAAAATTAGTGAACTCAGTATTGTGAAGGAGAAAAGGAGCAAGTCTGGATCTGCCCAAATCCTGCAATGTCCTCTCATTTTGGAGGAATCCAGCAAAACACTCCAGGCCTCTTTCCATTTGCCCACTTCCTCCTCCCCACTGGAAGCATAGAGACTCAGTTACTGTCTAGAATAGAAATGAAAAGCTAGGCATGTATAGCTCAGTTCGGTCCTTGCTGTTTCTTTGGGTATCTGCTTGCCTGACAAAAGCATTTCTTCTTGTTAGATAAGAGATTCTCCTTATTATTCTTAAAACAGAGCCTTTTATTAGGGGCTGTGTTTAGGTCTATGCTGGTCTCGTCTTTACACTGTAGTGACACATTAGTGGGGTAATCAAGTTTTTCTGTCTTGCTAAATCTCCGATCAGGGATAATGGCTGATTCATTTGTATGTTTTCAAGAGCCAGCATGTGCTGGCCATATAAACATACTCAATTACAACAGTGTAAAACTACACTGTTTAAGATTTGATGATGCTAACAGATGAAAAGGCAGTGCAAAGGAAGATATTTGAGAATGAAGTCAGAAAATGAATCATCTAAAGCATTACAAACATATATAAATTATATGTGAGCCGAAGAAATACATGAGGTATTTGTTAAGGTTCTGCTATCTTGACACCTTTCTAAATACATTTAGTTCTCTTTCCTCATTAAGATGTAACACTGATGTAAGTTAACTTCTCTTCCCATTTTTGTTTTATTTCCAACAATGCCTGAGGTACAAGAATGCATTCAACTGGTAGTCTGGGCTTCCCACATGAATGGATATAACAAGCAATACAGGAATGGCTTTCCATTGAAGGGAGGAAGAAAGACTCTTCTACTAGTCCTCTGTTTTTAGATGAATCTTTAGTGTTTCTGGATCTTTCAACTCTTCTCACAAGAGTTTCTCAAAAGAATTAGTCCTGCCATTTACTAACCTAACTGAACATCTCTACTGAAAATTCAGACAGAAAATTCAGAAGAAGCATTATATAGAAAAAGCTTGAAATTCCTGGGTTCAAATCCTACATTTTACTTAAAATCTTTTTGGCCCATGGCAGAAATTGACCCATCCTAATTTCAGTATCCTCTAAAACAAAATGCAGTGAATAATCGGGTGTCTGTGGAATGTTTCAAGATTAGCAATAATGTACATAAAACATCCAGAATAAACTAACTCAGCTGTGCCTCAGTAAATGGTAGTTAATTTTCTTATGAAACCTTGATTTCATTTTTTAATTTCAATGATAATCCCTAATGCATTTATGCACAAATGCACTTGATACTCACATTAGTAATTAAAAATTAGAGCCTTATCACCCCATAAAACAAGGACTGCCCAATTCTACAACCAGTTGTATGAAGCAGGATTCTCTCGGTTTGTCCTAAATTTCCCTATTTCATTTCAGGTATCGTGTGTATCATCATAGTGGAGAATCAGTAGCCGTTTCAGGTCATTTTTTTCATTCCTTCATGCCCTCATGGGCCTTGAGAGTAAGTAAAGCAGATTGTCCTCCTTAACTCCGCCAGAGAAGCAGAAAAGTAACTTGAGAGGAAACATTTAAGTAGACTTTAAAGCAGTCTCCACCATTATCCCTCTTAAAATTTCACCTCAAATCTCTTTTCTGTTCAATCCTTAGCACTTTTTATGCATTTCTTGTGTTCAACATGAACTCTCCCTACACAACTGTTGTGAGCATGCTCCTTTTCTGCCTGAAATAAAGGACTTCCACTAAATGTCTGTCAGACTCTGGAAATGTCTATCAACTTATTCCTTCTCTGGGCTGTCAGTGAGGCAAACAGTGGAGCTGTACAAGCTAATTTGAGACAGCAGTTAAAAAGTGATCCTTCCTTGGGGCACCTGGGTGGCTCAGTTGGTTAAGCGACTGCCTTCAGCTCAGGTCATGATCCCGGAGACCCGGGATTGAGTCCCACATCGGGCTCCCTGCTCGGCAGGAAGCCTGCTTCTCCCTCTCTCACTCCCCTGCTTGTGTTCCCTCTCTGGCTGTGTTTCTCTCTGTCAAATAAAAAAATCTTAAAAAAAAAAAAAAAAGTGATCCTTCCTTTATATGGTTCAACAATCTTAACATTCAATTGATAGGAAATACATCTCTAACATTGGTGTTTTGAAACTAAACTTCATTCTGCATTCTACATAGTAAGGAATACACCCATCCACCTGTCTTTTTATCCACTGTCCAATGGTTTATTGGACACTTAATAGGTTCAAGGCAGGCAGAAATATCAAGAGCTAAAAAAATCACTTACTTTACTCAGTCTGACTCTATGTTTCAAGACAGTGGTTAAAAATTACCTGTTTCTAAGTACTCATAGAACAGCCCAAGAGATCCAAAAGTTTCAAGGTCATGATCCTGCTCCCATCGACTGTATAGCTTTTCAGAGTTGGTCCGAGCTTTTCGACGTCTCCACCAATTCAGAACCATACTGTTGGAAGTGATAAAAGTAAATAAATGATTAGAATTTAAAATAAACAAGTCAGAAAACGAAAGTGTTAGATCTAGAAATTGGTGGTAAGAGAGGTTAAGTAACTTAAGATCACAGAGCAAAGAGAGTATAACCACAGCTAAAGCTGAAATAGGAATCTAGTGTTCGAGGTTAAAGTTCTTTATTGGTGTGTTAAGAAAATAAGACTACCCCGACTCTCCCCATGGAAATACATTTACTCAGAGACAGTTCTGTTAAAGAGCATGTGGAGGAGAGGGTCACCATAGGACTGCTTTTTTTTCTATTTAATTTACTAATCTTTAATTTGTCATGATACTCAGAAGAATGCTCAAGGAAGTGAGAAATTGGTTACAAAAGAAAATATACGACAAAGGAAACATGGAGGCCTATTAAACACATGAAAATAAATCCAATAATCTTAAGCAAAATATTGCCTAACTAAATTCCGTAGTATTTGAAAAATAATTTATCATGGTAATGTTGGATTACTTTAAGGAACAGAAAGACTCTTATTAGAAAAATTGCTTTTATTAGAAAAGCAATTGGGTGCCTGGGTGGCTCAGTTGGTTAAGCGACTGCCTTCGGCTCAGGTCATGATCCCGGACACCCGGCATCAAGTCCCACATCGACTCCCTGCTCAGCAGGAAGCCTGCTTCTCCCTCTCTCACTCCCCTTGCTTGTGTTCCCTCTCTGGCTGTGTTTATCTCTGTCAAATACATAAAATCTTTAAAAAAAAAAAGAAAAAGAAAAAAAAAGAAAAGCAATCAATGTAATAAATGACATTAACAGATTTAAGGAGAAAAATATAAAATTATGTTGATTATTGCAGAAAAATGCATTTGATATATTTCGAGCACCTTGGAAAACCTATTTATGACAGAAAAACAGAAAAAGAAGGAAATTACCTCAATCTGATCAAAAACACCTGCCAAAATCCTGGGGCAAACATATATTCTAAACAGGGAAAAGCTAGAAACGTTCCTTTTAAAATCAAGAACAAAGTAAAGCTTCTTATTCAAGAATCTATTAGACATAACAAAGGAAACAAGCAACAAACTAAAAGACAACCTAATAAATAGGGAGAAATACTTGTATATGACATATACAATAAACAATTGATATCCAAAATATGTAAAGAGCCAATACAATTCAACACCCAAAACCAAATATTCCAATTTAAAAATGTCAACATGAACATCCATTCCTCCAAAGAAGACATATAGATGGTCAACAGACACATAAAAAGATGCTCATCATCGCTCATCATCAGGAAAATGCAAACCAAAACCAAATAATATATCACCTCATATCCATCGGAATGGCTAAAATAAAAAACATAAGAAATAGTAAATGTTGGCAAGGATGTGGAGAAAAAGGAACCCTCTTGCACTGTTGGTGGGAATGCAAATTGGTTCGGCCACTGCAGAACACAGTATAGAAGTTCCTCAAAAAGTAAAAATGGAACTACCCTATGATCCAGTAATTGCACTACAGGGTATTTTCCCAAATAATACAAAAACACTTAATCAAAAGGATACATGCCCCCCTATGTTTATTGCATCATTATTTACAATAGCCAAATTATGGAGTGTCTGACTCTTGATTTCGGCCCAAGTTATGATCTCAGGGTCATGGGAATGAGCCCCTTATTGGCTCCACAGTCAGTGGGGAGTCTGCTTGAGAGTCTCTCTGCCTCTCCCCTCTGAGAGTCTCCTCCCCCTCTTTTCCCCTCCCACCACTTATTTTCTCTGTCTAAAATAAATAAATCTTTTAAAAAAATGATGTGATATGTGTGCATACACACACACACACACACACACACACACACACATATTATTCAGCCATAAAAAAGAACATTTACAACAATGTGGATGGATCTAGAGAGCATAATGTTAAGCAAAACAAGTCAGACAAAGACAAGCACCACAGGATATCACTCATATGAGGGATTTAAGAAACAAAGGAAACAAAGGGAAAAAAAAAGAGAGAGGGACAACTAAAAACTCAGACTCTTACCTGCAGAGAACAAACAAATGGTTACCAGAGAGGAGGTTGGTGAAGGAAAGGGTGAAATAGGTGAAAGAAATTAAGAGTACACTTAGCTTTTTTTTTTTTTTTTTTTACGATTTTATTTATTTGACAGAGACAGAAACACAGCTAGAGAGGGAACATAAGCAGGATGAGTGAGAGAGGGAGAACCAGGCTTCTTGCCAAGCAGGGAGCCCGATGTGAGACTCTATCCTGGGATTCTGGGATCATGACCTGAGCTGAAGGCAGATGCTTAAAGACTGAACCACCCAGGCGTCCCAAGAGTGTACTTATCTTGATGAACACTGAGTAATATATGGAATTACGGAATGACTATATTGTATACCTGAAATGAATGCAATACTGAATGTTAACTACATAAATTGAAATTTTAAAAAAAGGAAGTCATCTTACTTGAATTAAGTAGCACTATGCCAAGCAAATGTTATGAATTCATGGTCAATTTAATAAAAAAAATTTCTGCCAAAAAAAAAAAAAGAATTTACAGGAGATCTTAATCAGCACAGCAAGATGAAAAAGAAAAAGGCAAAAGAATTGGAAATGAAGAGAAGAAATCTCCAACTCAGATTATGAACAGTAATGTGAATGAAATGTCTGCTTAGAAAACCCAAATGAAGTTTGATAATAATTTATTATAAAAAATAATGGAGTTTATCCACATACTTTATTCCTATATACTCACAAAACACAAGTAGAAAACATAATTTTTAAAAAAGTACCATTTATAATAGCAACTAAAATTGAAAGTACTTTTAGATGGATTTGACAAAAGATCTGTAAGACCTATATGCAGAAGTTTAAATCTCTACTAAAGTCACTGAAGTCCAAAATAGACATTCATGAAAGAAAAGACTTGGTATTTTGAAAATGCCAGTTGTTTTATTGAAACAACTGAAATGTAATTTCAATCAAAAAATCAAATATTTTTCCATGTGGGGGTCTGACAAGCTGTTTCTAATATCTGTAGAGAAAGACAAAAGACAAAAGATAGCCAATATATTTCTACAGATGAAGAATAAGCTGGTAAGACTCGACCCACCAGAGATAAGGCTTATTATAAAGCTATATTACTAAAGAGAATATAGTATTGGTACAAGGATAGACAAATCCTGGAACAGAATAGAAACCTAGTACTAGCCTTGCATTTGCTCTCTGGCACAAGGCGATATTGTAGATCATGAAGAGAGGAGAAGAGGAACTTCTCAATAAATGGTAAACACAATAAGTACATATATGTGTGCATGTGGGAAAGAAATTAAATTTGAACTTCATATCAAAAGCAAAAATCTTTTCCATGTATATTCAAACTTTAAAAGACAAAGACAATAATATTAAAATGTTAAAAATTTAGAAATATATGAGAATATCTTCTTGATCTTGGGGTAGGGAAGGATTTATTAAATAAGACTTGAAAAACGTTAACCCATAAAAGAAAAGATTGGTAAGTTCTACTGTATTAAAAGTATATTATTTTATCCATCTGTACCAGAGGTTCTGCAGAGAGTGATTTAGCACACAAGGGTACATTTGTACAAAGTCCAGGGATGTTGCTAAACCTCTTACAATGCAGAGGACATCTCCCTACAACAAATTATCTGGCCCAAATTGTCAATAGTGCTAGGGCTGAGAAAAATAAAGAGACAAAATTTATGTTTGGATAAAATATATGCAACACATATGAACAAATACCAAAAAAAACACTGTCACCAGAAGTTATAAAGTATCCGTACAGACCAATCAGAAAAGGATAAATGGGTAGGAAAATTGTTAAACAACACCAACAAGTGTCTCACTAAAGATGAAACAGTGGCTAAAACCGTTCATTCGGTTTATTAATCAGGGACATGTAAAATAGGACCAAAGTGAGATATCATTTGTACCTTCCAAATCTGTAAAATTTGAAAGACAACATGAAGTACTATAGCAAATGTACATTAAAATGAACATTTACATGCTGCTTATATTCAACTAAAAGACAAAGAAGAGCACAACCCCTGAGATTTTTTGGATAGTAACAAAAAGGTCGGCATATATGGAACTGGAATCACAAAGAAAAGGGGATCACCCAGTTTAAGCAAGAAAAATCTCCCAGGAACCCCAGGAGCACTTCCATTTTCTAACTCCTCAGTCCCGACATAGTAACCATTATCTTGAATTTTATAATAAGTACTCCCTTGCTTTCCTAAATATGATTTGATCATCTATGATCCATTTTCAGTTAATTTTTAAATGAGGCGTCAGGTTTACAACAAGTTTTGCTATTATGCAAATGGAGGTCCTGATTGTTCCACCATGAGTTGTTGAAAGACTGTTTTCTTCAATAAGTTGACTTGGCACATTTGTCAAATAAGAATGGCCATATTTATGTGGATTTAGTTCTGCAATCCCTACTCTGTTACATTATACAACTATGTATCCCTTCATCAATCTCAACATCTTGATTAATACAATTTTATAGGAAGCCTTAATATCAAGTAGTATAATTTTTCAACTTTAATTTTTATGAGAACTGATTTGCCTATTTTAGTTCTTCATCTTCTATATAAATGCTAGAATATGCTATATGTACAGAAAAAAACTCTGTTGATATTTTGATTGGAATAACAAATCTATATTTCAGCTTGGGGATAACTGGCATCTTCACTGATTTGAGCCTTTCAAACTGTGAACACATTTCTCTCCATTCATGTAGATTATTTTTTTTCCACCAGGACCTGCAGTTTTCTGCATAAAAAATCCCATACAGTTTTCAGATTTACATCAAGGTATTTCTTTTTTGGGGGGGGGGCTAACTACCTCTATACCGATCAATGTTTCTTGCATCCCAAACTTTTCATTTTGTATTCTTTTCTTGCTCAACTACATCTTTCAGTGATGGTCTCTGAATGCAAACTCGTTTTTTATGTCTAAACATTGTCTTTATTTCACCTGTACTTTGTACACTAGTTAAACTGCTTCTAGAAATCTAAGGTGCACACTAATTTTACTCAGAATCTTGAAAATATTCTAATGTCCTCTGTATTTAATGTAAGGAGTAAGATATTTGTGGACAGTGTAGATGATATGCTTTTTTTCTCCTGAAAGACTTTAAGATTTTTTAGCTCTCATGTTCTGGACTTACATTATAATGTATCTGGGTATGAATTTAATTTTATTTATCTTCCTTCATACTCCAAGTTCATTTCAATTTCTGAAACTCATATTTTTCATTTCTGGAAAATTCTCAATTACCTATTCAGAGAATGGCTAAGAAAGAATTGGTGAAAGAATTTTTTCCTCCATTTATTCAATTCTTCTTTTCTGGGGCTACTAGTAAGTTAATATAGAAGTCTTTTTATGTAATATAGCTTCCTGTCATTTCAGTTTTTTTTAATCTATTGTCACTCTGTTTATTGTACAATGTGAGAATTTCTCCGTACTATTTTCCAATTCATTAATTCATTCTTCGGTTGTGTCCAATCTGCAATCAATGTCATCTACCATACTCATTATTTTAAAGTAACATGTTTCATTTATGTAGAATTGGTTCTTTATCATTTTAATTTGTTCTTGTTTTATTTATATCTGGTTTTTAAAAATATTTTATTTATTTATTTATTTATTTATTTGACAGAGAGAAAGACAGCTAGACAGGGAACATAGCAGGGGGAGTGAGAGAGGGAGAAGCAGGCATCCCACAGAGCAGGGAGTCTGATGTAGGGCTTGATCCCCAGATTCTGGGATCATGACCTGAGCCGAAGGCAGATGCTTAACAACTGAGCTACCCAGGAGCTCCTCATTTATATGTTTTTAATTAAATTATTTCCTGACTTTCTAAATGACAGTATCACCTCCTTCTGTTTTGAGACTTTTCCAGAATCTTCTAGGTAGAGTAAGTTCACTTTCTAAAAATTGAATTACCTAGCAGCCTTTGTAGCACGAAATCTCATCAGCAGTTTTGGAATTTTGGTTTGTAGGTTTCATTTTACTTGCTTCTTTTTTCCTTTACCTCCCTGAGTTTCTCTTCTCCTCTCTATGAATATTTATTCTCCCTCTTCTATTTGGTTTAGGAGTTATCCCCATTCTGCCCTCCAGGTTCTCAATCTAGAGCTGGACTTAAGATAATAGCTTAGAGTTATTTCTCTATGGTAACCGGAATGTGGTTTATCAAATACTGTTTGCAGGGATATATCATGTCCTTCCTTTGTCAGCCCATGAAATAGAACCCCAGGAGAACAACCAAACTGTGAGGAGAGGTGGAAAACAGAGGAGAAAGGTATTTTCAACCTTCTCATAAAGAGGTGAGAATAAACCCAAACCCTAACTCCAAGTACAGTTCCACTGGCCAAGCCCTGATCTTAAGTAGAGCACTTTAGTCCACTTGATATTGTAGGTGCTAAACCTTGATGCTGTCATTTCCTAACCAGGAGCCTTGCAAGATGACAGGCTGATGATTCTTTCTCTTTTTATTCATGGAAATTTTCAACTTCTATTTATGATCTTAAATAGAAGTCATTTTGGTTTTTCATTTTGGTTTTCTCTTTCCATAATGTATCCATTATCGCCACGCTTTTGGAATAGGAACAATTCCTTCATATACTAAAAGTTAATTCATGACTAATTTTTGTGCCTAAGTACGTCCACCACACATGGATATTTTTACAGAGTTCAATTTCCAGTGATCTTGAGAAGTAATAGGCAACATAGGGAAAAATGTACAGAGGATAAAACATCTGGAATTCCTAATGGAATTTCTGCAGGAGAGGAGGATAATATCTTTTCCTCAATCACTCAGGCAATACAAATCTGTATCTAATAGCCTATATTATCTCAATGCATTCCTGACTGTTGATTAAAAATGAAGTTTTGTTGTTGACTCAACCATTTGCTAACAATGATACCATGATAATCACAGAATTCCATCTTCTTCCAGAGGAAATCTCTCATGGTTACCTAACTCAAGAAACACTTGTAAGTCATACATACGGATAAATGGCTTCTTTGACATTTCCGAAGATCTGTTTTCCAGTCATTATGATGGTCAACTGGGTTGTCAATTCTATTAGACAGCCTCCAGGGTCACACTAGTCAGAAGCAAGGAAAAAAAGAAAAGGGAACAATGAAAGATGGATTTCTGCCAACAAAAGAAATCTTACCCCCAAGATTAGAATCCGAAGATTTTGATGGGAATGGATATTAAAGGGATACAGATATTTAGCTAAAAAATTTCAAGCAGGATCACTAACCAATTACAAGATAGCTGCATCACATTCAGATTGCTGAGACTCATTCTTAGTAAATCCTGACTCTTTCCGTTGAGGTCAGGGCTAGGAGATGTTATTTTCTCCATGTGATTCAGATGCAAGGCAGGTATGGAAATCGCTGATGTGGTCTAGCTCTATGACTCATGGTCCCTTCCTGCTCTACTTCTGGAACACTATCGCTCATCCTCGGCAGGAAGCCTTCAGGAATACAGAACTCACTTATCTCATTTCATAGCTCATATTTTATTCCTAAATAATAGGCACAATGTAACTGCTTGCCCAAAAGGAACTGGAAAGTCTACCAGACGATAAGATTGTAAGACCAATACTCTCTGTGGAGAGAGCTGGTATCTTATACTTCTCTTTAAATCTTGATAAAATCTAAGTTACTGCTGGGCACACAAAAAGTATTTAGTTAATACTGAGTTCCTGAAGCCATAAGGCTTTCAAGGGAATTCTTACCTCTTCACTTCTCCACACATTAAACAAATATGTGTATTTTCCGGGATAGCCCATGAACTTCCCTTTAAAGAAAGCTACGTAGAAGCAGGACGAGTAAAAATTCACAAACTGAAACAGGAACATTTTCAAGGTAACACTGCTCTCATATTCCTGGTAAGTTCGAGGAATTTCTGTTAAGTAATAAAACACCAAGTTTCAGTTATGTACTTTCCTGTGTCTCCTTCAATTCTGTATTGCCTGGGACAAGTCACATTATTAGTCATATTATTCTGGGAGCCTGTTGAAAGATATCCACTCTTGTCCTAACAGACCAATATTAAGTAACTACAGATTTGTTCTCAGCTTTCGATTATAGACTGTGTATTAATCTAATCACCGGAGAAGCCTAAGAAGCAATTATTTCTATATTTAGATGGATAAAATACTTTGCCTCGAGTCACACAGTCAAAATATGAAATTTAAACACATATCAGAGAGGAGAGGCTTATGCCTACCCTGGTACACTGTATGATATCCTGTAAACACATCAGATCTCTCATCTGTTGTCAATCAGGTTTAAACAAAGTAAAGGGCATCTTCAAGGTCAGAGGATGATTTCCAAACTAAATTGTGTTTTCCTCTCATGAATTAATTGGCTATATCAATTTTTAAAAGGATATCATATAATTAGTGGCAGTAATAATACATTTTCTCTCTCCTTTATTTAAAACACAGGATCACAATCTAACATTTAGTGAATTCCAAAGATAAAAATTAGATTCCTTTCACATCACAGAGAAGCATCAGGAGGTGTGAGAGAGTCAGAGAGCATGTTTTCCTGAGCTGATGATCTCCGAACAGCATGAGCTGATCTAGCCAAACTGATAACAGCTTCAATGACGCTGAAATAGTAACACATATTATTCTAAAGACACAGAAAATTCCTCCTTTTTAGGGAAATTTAGCTGCAGTCTTATAAAATCTCTAATTACGTATACAAGTGATTTTTCTCACTGAAATCTGACTTTTTAGATGCTTTGTTTTTAAGTGCTATCTGCTAGATTTTTTTTATTAACAAAGAAAGGCAGTAAAATTGAGTGAGAACTACGAATCTGAAGATAAATAGCACTTAATGAAAGTTGCTTCCTAGTGTATACTCTGGTGCTCAATGAGTAATGTGCTCTTTTTGGTTACTCGGGCGCAGTGATGGTATACTGACTTTGAGGGGGGGCCTGAGCACCAGAGGAGAAGCTGATGCCTGGACTGGAGTCTTGATCTCACTTCCAACTTGTCAGGAGGCAACGCGAGAAGGAAATGGACTCCGTACTCCTCTCCCTGATTGAAACTCCCACTTCAACTGTGACCCCTTTACTGTCCCTCATGGCTGTAAGAGAACTTTTAATACTTTAAAGGGAAAAGAGGGGCACCTAGAGGGCTCTCTTGATTGTGTCTGACTTGGCTTTGGCTCAAGTCATGATATCAGGGTCATGATCTCAAGCCCCACGTGGGGTTCACACTGGGCATGGAACCTTCTTAAGATTCTCTCTCCCTCTCACTCTGCCACTCCCCACCACAACATGCGCACTCGCTCCTCTCTCTCTAAAAATTAATTAATCAGTTAATTAATTAAGGAAAATAATACAGGGTCTAAAACCATGACAATTGAAAAGAAAAGTACTACATTTTAGATTTATTCAGGAGGAGCTGGTTGTTTTGTTTTTCCCACAATCGTTTTCAAAATAAAATTCCTTCCAAAACCCATACATATGAGATAAAAATCATCTGTGTCTTAAGTTAGGATTTTACTTAAAATTCAACTAGCCCAATCAAAAGAGGATTAAGACAAGAATATTCTGAAAGATCTACAGAGTCCTAATTCTTTTGTTTAGTTCTTTTTCTTGCTTTTACCATAATGGACCTAAATGTGGCTGTTAGGGGGTTCTGACTACCAGGTAGAACAAAACTACCTTAGCATGTGCCTTTAAAAATGAGAGATGTTGGCAAGGATGAGGAGAAAGGGGAACCCTCCTACAATGTTGGTGGGAATGCAAGCTGGTGCAGCCACTATGAAAACAGTATAGAGGTTGAACAGAGTTGAAAATAGGGCTTAAAATAGAGAGTTGAAAATAGAGTGACCCTAGGACCTAATGATTACACTACTGGGTATTTGCCCCAAAGATACAAATGTAGTGATCCAAGGGGGCATGTGCACCCCAATGTTTATAGCAGCAATGTTTACAATAGGCAAACTATAGAAAGAGCCTAAATGTCCATCAACAGATGAATGGATAAAGAAGATGTGGTATATATATGCAATGGAACACTAGGCAGCCATCAAAACCTATGAAATTTTGCCATTTGCAATGACGTGGATGGAACTAGAGGGTATTATGCTGGGCAAAGTAAGTCAGTCAGAGAAAGACAATATTCAGATGATCTCACTGATGTGAGGAATTTGAGAAACAGGACAGAAGATCATAGGGGAAGGGAGGAAAAATGAAATAAGTCGAAACCAGAGAGGGAGACAAAACATGAGACCAAATCTCAGGAAACAAACTGAGGGTTGCTGGAAGGGAGTGGGGGTGGGAGGGACAGGGTGGCTGGGTGATGGACACTGGGGAGAGTGTGTGCTATGGTGAGTGCTTTGCATTGTATAAGACTGACGAATCACAGACCTGTACCCCTGAAAAAAATAATACATTATATATTAATAACAAAAAAATGAACTCCCCAAGGGATGGTCCAAAATGGATGTATAGTACGGGTGGAACATTTTTTCAGAGTCACGCAGATGACCTGGCCAACTTACCCATTTTTGTAATCCATGCAGATATCTTTTCATAAAAGAAATTCAAGATCAGGATGACGATAAAGTTCAAGCAGGATCCAGTGAGTGACGTGGTTATCTGGGGCGTGAGGAAACTTTTGACATGCTTCAAGGACGCTTCACTTTCCATAAAGCTAGCAAATGTAGCAAATACTGACAGGCGGTACACAATCACGGCGACCATGCAGGCGATGACAAGGGCCATCTGGAAAAGGGAAACAAGGGATCAGTCACTCTGGTCTCTATCCCTGCGATGCGGACACACCTGAAACGTACTATCTCTTTATCTTACTATGTTCAGGTTAGCCCCTCTGACTTGGGAAGCACAGCAAGCCAGCCCCTCTCACATAGATGGAAGGAAGAGAACACTGGCAAGGCAAAAGGTTTGGAGAGAAGACAAGACATATGGTTGGGTGAGTCTAAAACAGACAAGTAGCCATTGCCTATCTGTTAGGCCCATCTTCTGCCAAGCATCGGAAAACTAGCCACAAGGCCAAGTCTGGCCTGTGGTCTTACTCTTATATGGTTCTTGAGTTAAAAATGGGTTTTTGCGGGCGCCTGAGTGGCTCAGTGCGTTAAGCCTCTGCTTTTGGCTCAGGTCATGATCTCGGGGTTCTGGGATCAAGGCCCGCATCGGGCGGGCTCTCTGCTCAGCAGGGAGCCTGCTCCCTTCTTTCTCTCTGCCTGCCCCTCTGCCCATTTGTGATCTATCTCTCTCTGTCAAGTAAATAAATAAAATCTTTTTTAAAAATGGGTTTTTGCTTTTTTAAAGGTTATAGGAAAAAACAAAGATGACTACATGCCAGAGACTATTTGTGCCCCAGAAAGCCTAAAATACATGTGGTCCCTCCACAGAAAACGGTTGCCAAACTCTGCCCCGGGTTATAGTTAAACAGGTAGTGGGAAGACCATGTATTTTCCCAAGAAGAACACGTTTAGAGATTCTATTTCATTTCCCCTCAGAATGCTGCTATTGATGTTCTGATATGCCCGGTAGTTTAGATATTTGTACAGATGCTACATAAATTTAAAAAACATTTCCCATATTGAAAAAACCCAAAGATCTGGGGATGCCTTTACCTCAATGACTGGAATATCTGACTGTGAAAGTTGACGGATTGAATCAAATAGAATGAGTACTAGAAATAAAATATAGAATAATCTTTCTGGGACCAGGTTCTAGATTATTTCTCAAGCAGTGACCTGAATTGATTATTGCTCTACTATTAATAGAGTATTATTTACTCTATCACTTCTCCTCAGTGACTGTTACATCATCTAATAAAACACACATAAAAAAAAAGTTTAGGGTATTCTTAACTAGAAATGTTAAAGATAAAAAATTACAGGATAATATGAAGTGTAAATTTAAACTCCAGTCAACAATTGCTAAGTATTTATACTTTGACATGCTAAACTCTCAGAAGGTTAACACTGTTTCTTTTTTTTTTTAAATTCAAGGCTAGGGCGCCTGGGTGGCTCAGTTGGTTGAGCGACTGCTTTCGGCTCAGGTCATGATCCCGGAGACCCGGGATCGAGTCCCACATCAGGCTCTCTGCTTGGCGGGAGGCCTGCTGCTCCTTCTCTCACTCCCCCTGCTTGTGTTCCCTCTCTAGCTATGTTTCTCTCTGTCAAATAAAAAAAAAAAAATTCAAGGCTAACCATGAGAGGACACACATTTGGAAAGTGGAGGGCAGGGAATAAATTGTGGTGATGGAGAAATCTAGTAGCTAAAAGGCATGGAAAAAACCTGTCTCCTTCGTAGTGGTACATGCTAATTAAATTCTTCAAGTAGAAGTAGTACTTTCTTCTATTTATTTCAGCAAGAAAATAACTTTTAAGAGTATATGCTTTTTTTTGCATTTTGTGTAGATATTTTAAGTTGAGATATAGTAAACGAATGATTTTTTTAAGGAAACAAAAAGCAAATAGTCTGCAAACAAATCATCTGTTACATTGTGCTAGTTGCTCAGAGAGGGGGAAGGACAGGTGCTAAGATGAGGCATCAGTCTCTCCCCCGAGCTCTTTTTACAAGGTTCATTTATGGCACATCCATGTGGGTCACCCTTGAGCTTATATACGAACTCTATTCAAAATAAAAAGACTGGAGAGGGGAAGAGGAGAGAGAGAGTCAAGGGCCATGGTAGATGAGTCTAATATGACTGCACATCAAGAGATGAGAGCAGGTTCCCAAAGATGCTCACCCAAAACGTCACCGTAGCTCCCGATAAAAAGTACCATGGAAGACGACTACACAGAGGCATGTGCGGCTCCATCTCCTGCAATTTTGAAGCAACCACAGCAAAATTCAAAATCTTTCCTCAAAGTTGGGATGCCAAGCAGTAGTCAACACCACAAAACCCAGTTAAAGTAGAAGCTTCCCCAGAGTCCAGTAGAGCTCATGGACAGCTACATTCTAGCAACGGTTCCTTCCCTTCAGCTAAAGACCTTCAGGGCTCTTAGGTGATATATTTCACATATTATATGAGACACAACGGGGATACATGCTATATCCTCAGGGTTGAATTAGGGTGGTGCTCAGGGCCTGGTAGAGAGGAAACAAAGTCAAAACCTGAACGTTGCTTAAGTGGACATGCTTTAATGATATTATAGTTTTCTTCTAATTGGATTGAATCAAACTGCATTGCTCTATGCATGATAGTAAGCAGGGCACCATCTTTACATTTATAGGATTGTGTTCTCCCACAGTTCAGGGGACCAGGTTTTTCTATCTTGATGTTTTCCTAAGTCATTAATGGAAGATATTCGTTATATAGCTGAAATTCTTAGCTACATCAAGAGGCAGTGAGATTTTTACCCCCCCAAAATTGCCATATAGTAAAAAATAGCTGTCAGTGGGGGTGCCTGGGTGGTTCAGTTGGCTAAGCAACGGCAATTGGCTCAGGTCATGATCCTGGAGACCCGGGATGGAGCCCAGCATCAGGCTCCCTGCTCGGCGGGAAGCCTGCTTCTCCCTCTCTCACTCCCCCTGCTTGTGTTCCCTCTCTGGCTACGTTTCTCTCTGTCAAATAAATAAATAAATAAATAAATAAATAAATAAATAAATAAATAATCTTTATTTAAAAAAAAATAGCTGTCAGCAGAAATCTAAATCAGATAATCTATCTAAAGGAAAGGATTTTGAGGGACAATTTTTACACCTTGAGGATCTTTAGGGAAGACTGAATGCAAACAGAACTTGACAGGCAGAACAGCTGTCCAAGAAGTCTACTGAATGTTTGTGCATGTGTGCACATGTGTGTCCAATCTGTGTGTATTACTCATGTTTGTGTGTGTACATGTCTACATGTATGTGTTCCCAATACAGACTCAAATGTGCAGGCTCTGGTCATACTGACCCACTGAAGAAGCCCTGCAAGTGAGTCAGAAACCTTGATTTCAAAAATATTCGGGTGGATGACTCACAGGAAATCGATCCATACTGTTTTTCTCCTGGTTTCAAATGCAAAGATTCAGTACCTCTTGTTTTTATGGCAATCATTTGAAGCCTACTTTTAGTTTCCTTTTTATACCATGAAATATGAAAAGATACACATCATGTCATTATCATGACAATGGCTCTTTTAATATATTTTCTTAATGTCAGACAGTCACCTGAGTTGCTAATGTATTTTCTGAGGCATTTCTCCCCTTTGCTCACTTACTGAAGTTTTTGTAATGTCTCAATAGAGTTTAATATATGACTAGTGAGTGTGTGAATGTCTAAACCGTGAAAATAATTTTGAGTACTATACCACAAGAAGAGTGTCCTGAACAGAGTGGGAAATTCTGCTGAAGAGACTGGGTTAGAGACATAGTCTACTCTCCCTTTAACAGCATTGGACCACACAGTGATTATGGTTGATGGGAATGCAGGGACACTAAGAATATGCAGTCAAGAGTCTGGTCTTTGAAGGCAAAGTACCTCACATTCTTCACATTAAAAAAAAAAAAAAGAAAAGAGGCACTAAGTAGTCAAATCACTAGTCAACAACATATAGGTGATTTGCCAGTGAAGGATTCCAAATCTAGACTTTGCCGTCCAGACACTAGCGCAATGAGCTTCCCATTACAATAAATTAAAAGGGACTAGGTGAATAAAGTTTGGCCTAATAAAACAATCACTCATAAGCTCACTATCTTAATACAATATTATTTTAATTTTAGTATATTAACTTAGTATCATTTCCATGTGTATATATGTTTATATATTAAGTCACCACATACACATTCTTTTCCATTTCTCTTTTATTTCATTTATTACAAAACTATGCTATTTCATGACACGATGCCTTGAATCTGCTTCAAAATCATGTGTGGCAGAGAGGACAAGTGCAAATGTCACAAGACTGTCCGTGAATTAGTACTCACTGAAGCTGGGTGATGGGTCCATCCTGGGGTTATTTATACTTTTCTATCTACTATTTTTGTATAGATTGGAAAAACGTAAGAGAAGCAAGAAGTTTATAAGATTTCTATGTTGGAAAATATTTTAAAGGCAAATTAAAACACTGTTTTTTGTGTGGCAACTTACAGCAGTGACTCCACTGAGATATGCTGGCCATCAGTTCCCTGACCCACCTTAGTCACTGCATTCATCTTCCTGTGTTTACACATCGCTTCGAATTCCGGTCTCAGCTGAAGCTGCTGCTGCTCCTCTTCAAAGTCCACCAGATCCCACTCATATTCCATTCTGGCCTGTCGCTGTTTCCAAAACTCCAAAAACAACGTGACTACAGACAAAGACATGTATAAGAACAACTGTAATCAAGGGATGGAGAAATAAAAATACCTAAGAAAATAATCTGTTTTTTTCCCCCTCTACTTTTTAAGAAAATCAGGTTGGTTGAATGTGGTTCTTCCATCACTACTATGTTGGCTTAATAGCATGTAATAACACTGAAATAACTCATATACAAACTCAAGCTAATTTCGTAGCAGTCCATGCACAATAAACAATTTCAGGCACATTCTCTTCATTCAAATAATCTGAAGTAATATTTAAACATAACTTTTTACTAAAACCTAGATTTTGTTTGCATTTTTTTTTTACTGAAATCATTCAAGCAATTATATCAGTTTTTTAGGCTTAGGTAAATTTAAGGAAAGCATAAAAGTCATTCCCATAGCACAATCTCTGTCTCTCCATCTCTGTCTGCCTCTTTCTCTCTCTTTATATATACATATAATTTTTAATAAATTTCAATTGCATCATAACATATTTACAGAAAAGTACATAAAACACAACTATACAATTCAAAGAATTTTCTTTCTTTCTTTTTTTTTAAAGATTTATTTATTTATTTGACAGAGAGAAACACAGCTAGAGAGGGAACACAAGCAGAGGGAGTGAGAGAGGGAGAAGCAGGCTTCCCGCCGAGCAGGGAGCCCGATGGCGGGGCTCGATCCCGGGTCTCCGGGATCATGACCTGAGCCGAAGGCAGTCGCTTAACCAACTGAGCCACCCAGGCACCCCTCAAAGAATTTTCAAAAATAAACATTCCCATGTCATCAGCATCGATATGAAAAAATAGAACATGACCAGCACCCCCAGAAACACTCCCTTATGACTCTTCTAAGATGTAAGTATAGCAAGTATCCTAGCTTCTAATGTCATAGGATAGTTTCACCTGTCTTTGAACATTTCATAAATGTTAACATGCTACAGGTAGTTTTATTGTTGACTACAGGCCCAAGGTTGTACAGCAGCTCTCTAGAGTTTATCTTCTGTAACTGAGACTATATGCCCATTGATTAGTTACCCCACTTTTCCCTCACTTCCACTAATCCCAACAATCTCCACTCCACTCTCTGATTCTATAAATGTGACTATTTTAGATACTTCATATAAATGGAATCAGGAAGGATTTCTCTGTAACTGGCATATATCACAGACTATAATGTCTTCAAGTTTCATCTATGTTGTCACATATTACAGAATTTCCTTTTTTTCTAGGGTGAATAGCATATCAAACATATACACGAGCAGTATATGGTGTATATATATACCACAATTTTTTTACCCATTCATTTGTCAATGCACATTTAGGTAGTTTCCACCTCTTACTTATTGTGGATAGTGCTTCAATGAACATAGCAATCCCAACATCTCTTCAAGATTCTGATTTCAACTAGCTGGACTAAATTACTCATAAGTGGTATTGCTGGATCATATAGGTCTATTTTTAGTTTTCTGAAAAATTTCCATACTCTTCTTCAGCTGCATCATTTAGCATTCCCATTAACATGTACAAAAAATTATTGTAATTCTCAACATCCTCACCAGCTCCTGTCTTTTGTTATTTTGGTAATAGCCATCCTAACAGGTATAAGATGACATCTCATTGCAGTTTTGATTTGCATTTCCCTGGTAACTAGTGATACTAAGAATTTATTCATATACCTATTGGCCATTTGCATATATTCTTTGGAGAATGTATTTGAATCCTCTGTCCATTTTAAAATCAGGTTATTAGGTTTTCTTTCATGATTTTTTAAAAAAGATTTTCTTTATTTATTTGAGAGAGAGAGAGTATGAGTGGGGAGAGGCAGAGGGAGAAAGAATCTGAAGCAGACTCCAGACTAAGCACAGAGTTTGATGCAGGGCTCAATTCCATGACTGCAAGGATCATGACCTGAGCTGAAATGGAGTCAGATGCCTAACTGACTGTGCCACCCAAGGGTCCTGAGTTTTTCCACTATTGAGTTTCAGGAGTTCCGTAAGTATTTTGGAGATTCACCCCTTCTTAAAGATATGATTTGCAAGTATTTTCTGCCATTCCATGGGTTGTCTTTTCACTATGCTCTTTTCTATGCTGCACAGAAACATTTTTAGCTTGATGTAGTCCAGCTTGTTTTTGGTTTCTGTTACTTGCTTTGGTGTGTTTAGGAGATCATTGCCAAGATCAGTGTCATGAAGTTTTTCCCTAAATTTTCTTCTAGGAGTTTTATATAGGTTCAGTTCTTACATTTAAGATCTTATTCAATTTTGAAGTGATTTTTGTGTACAGTATAAGATAAAGATTCAATTTCATTCTTTTGCACATGGATATCCAATTTCTCCACACCATTTGTTGAAGAGACTATCCCTTCCCCATTGTGTACCCTTAGAACTCCTGTCGAAGATTAGTTACTCATATATGTATGGGCTTATTTCTGAACTTCTACAGACCTGTTCTACTGGTCTGTATATCTCTCTTTATGCCAGTGCCATGTTGTTTTGATTCCTGTAGCTTTGCAGTTTCAAAATCAAGAAGTGTGGTGTCTCCAGCTTTGTTCTTCCTCAAGATTGATCTGGCTACTTCAAGACTCTTGTGATTCCACATGAATCTTTTTCAGTTGTTTTTCCCATTTCTATAAGAAATGCCATTGGTATTTTGATAGAGATCATATTGTATATTTAGATCACTTTGGGTAGTATGGAAAAATTAATAATATTGACTTCCAATCAACAAGCATGGGATGATTTATTATTCTTCCAAATATTTAGGAATATGGGTATTGTTTGCTTTGCATGGTTCTAGTATGCATGTTCCAATTTCCATGGGTTAGTTACATTACCCAGGTCCCTGAGCATGACTCAAAATTCAGGTACTGCAGAATATTAACTGTGAACCATTGCATAAATAAATAAACAACCTAACTTAAGACCACAAGTAACTGAGCAAAATACCTGGAATACTCAATACTCCAGAGAAATCTTAAGAAAGAAGACAAACAGTAGGCATCATTCTTCCTGATTTCAAATCTACAGTCATTACATTATATAATTTATATTACAAAGGTATAGTAATCAAAACAACAGAATACTGGCATAAAAACAGTCACATAGACCTATGTATCCTAATCCGCAGCCCAGAAATAAACCCATGCATGTATGATCAACTAATTTAACAAAGGAGCCAATAATAGTCAATGGGGAAAGGACAGTTTCTTCAATAAATGGTTTTGTAAAAACTTGATATTCATTTGCAAAAGAACAAAGCCAAATCCCTATCTTAGACCATATGCCCAAATCAACTCAAAACAGATTGCAGAATGATTAAGCATAAGACCTGAAACCAGAAAACTCCTGGAAGAAAACATCGTGGGTAATAAGTTCCTTGATATGGGTCACAGCAATGATTTGTTAGATTTGACATTAAAGCTAAAGCAACAAAAGTATAAATAAACAATGGGACAACATCAACTGAAAGCACAGCAAAGGAAACCATTAACAAAATGAAAGGCAACCTATAGAATGGGAGAAAATATTTTCAAATTACATATTTGATAAGGGATTAATATCATATATATGTATACATATATATATAGAGAGAGAGAGAGATAAACCTCAACAGCAAAACAAAACAAAAATCTAATAAAAAAATGGACACAGAATCTAATTAGATATTTTTCCAAAGAAGACAAAGAAATAGCCAACAGGGGGGCACCTGGGTGACTCAGTCTGTTAAGTGACTGACTGTTGCTTTCTGATCAAGTCATGGTCTCAGCATTGTGAGCTCAAACCGTATGTTGGGCTCTGCACTGGGTGTAGGGCCTGCTCAAGATTCTCTCTTCCCTCTCCCTCTGCCCCCCAAACCCTGTGCACATACACTTATGCACTGGCTCTCTCTCTCTTTAAAAAAATAAGTAAATAAATAACCAACTGGTAACCAAAGAGTCTCAACATCACAAGTCATCAGGAAAATGAATATCAAAACCACACTGAGATATCACTTCATATCTGTTAGAATGGCTGTCACCAGAAAGACAAGACATAACAAGTGTTGGTAAGGATGCAGAGAAAAGGGAAACCCTGCACACTGTTGGTAGGAATATAAACTGATACAGTCATTAAGGAAAATAGTATGGAGGTTCCTCAAAAAATTAAAAATAGAACTACTATATGATCCACCAATTCTACTTCTAGGATAAATCCAAAGGAAAGAAAAATCACAAATTTGAAGTGATATCTGCATCGCCATGTTTACTAGAAAAAAGTCTATTTTTTCCCAGAGTCCCCTGAAATTTGGGACATGTTTTAGAAGCTTTTAGGCTTCCTCCTGCTGAGTTATCTCGCATAAAATGATTTATTTTAGCCAAGTCAGGGAGATAACCTGCGTCCATCAATGGATGATGAATGGGTAAAGAAAATGTGGCATACACATATATAATGGAATAACATTCAGCCATAAAAAAGGAAATCTTGCTATTTAGAACAACATGGAGAGACCCTAAGGGCGTTATGTTAAATGAGAAAAATGAGACAGAAAATACAAATACTGTATGATCTCACTTATATGTATACTCTAAAAAAATTTTTGTAGGAACAGATACAGATTGGTGGTTACTGGAGTTGGGGGTGGATGGGTGAAAGTGGTCAAAAGATACAAATTTTGGATTATAAGAGTAATAAGCTCTTGTAATATAATGAATAGCATGGTGATTATACTTAAAAATATTGCATTGTATAATTAAAATCTGTTAAAAGAGTGGATCTTAAATGTTCTCATCGTAAGAAAAATAAGTGAAATGATGGATATTAACCAAACTTACTGCAAAAATAATTTTACAATATATGAATACACATGAAATCATCATGTTGTACCCCTTAAAGTGATATAATTTTATATATCGAATATATCTCAATAAATTTTGGGGGGGAGAAGAAGTGATGTAAATGTCTTAAGAGAGAACTGGTTACATAAAATATGATACACTCATAAAAGGCAATTCTTTTCGTTCATAAATACACACACACACATCCACATGTCCACTGCTCTAAAAGGAGTCTCATCACTCATTGTTTAAGCAATGAGTAGATTTAAAACTATGTGTATCAGTTATGTAAAATTATATGAACACACATGCCCACACACACGAAGCAGAAGATTCTGAACAATCATGGCCAAGATGTTTCTATTTCTAGTAATGTTAACATTATTTTCTCTCTACTTCTATATCCTACTTGAATTTTCTAGGATGGGTATGTATTTTCATTAAGAACAAAAGTGAAATAAAAAGCGTTTCCTATCTGCCAGTACAAAGTATAGTAAGCAGTATTTTCAGGTCTCAACCCCTTGCACCCGTGTTGCTCCTTTAACCTAGAATGTTTTCCTAGAATTTGGCCACAATCCTCAAGAACCAAAGGCAAACCAATTCACGACAGGAGTAACCTTTTCCCAAAGAACGGATGGTAGCACCTTTCACAATATACTTCCGGTGTCTGCATGTCCCTCATGCGGCTGCTTCTTTTTCTGTGATGAAACAGAAGGTGGCTGTGCGTGCACAATCTCTTTCATTGGAAACCACTGTGAACTATTGTATTTGCTGCATTTGGTGCATCTCATGCACTGCTGATTCCGGGTTATGAGAGGGGAAGGACTTGGCAGACACGTGATACATACAGCTGGACTTAACAAAGTTGGGTAATTACAGGATTGCTAGTAAGATTTCTCTGTTCTCTGTTCTTTGAATCTAGGCTGCTCTCTCCAGAGCATAGCAGCTCTGCTAAATCCCTCTGTTTCACACCCACATCCCCACGGCTTGGTGTCTTTTTGCCTGGATTAAGCTATCCTGGTTCTCTTGCCCAGTTTTTAAATGCACATATTGTTGAAGACTTTTTTTTTTTAAGTTGGAAAGAAAAAAGTCTATTTTTTCCCAGAGTCCCCTGAAATTTGGGACATGTTTTAGAAGCTTTTAGGCTTCCTCCTGCTGAGTTATCTCACATAAAATATTTTCCTCACTGATGACAGAACAACTTCATGACACCTCTACTTCTCATGTAAAATGAAAAAGATGAAATACTGGGACATTTCCAAAATTAAGTGGAATTCTACTTTACATGGAAATGGAACTGGAAGCTGGAACCAGAATTACACACAGGGAATTTCGACTCGAACATGGATTTATTAGCCCTCAACAACTGTTGATTCTTCTTCAGCTTTGTGCCCACGATTTAGTATCTTCAAGCCAACAAATATTCATGTGTATTCTCTCTTGCATTAAGTAGTTATTGAGTTGGGTTTTTACCGTAGCCCTGGGAGACAGTGTGAGCTGAATACAAAGTTTCAAAAGTGATATTATCTCAGAGAAATAAAGAGATGATTAATAAAGACCTTTCTGGACCAAGGACCAAGGACTACAGACCACTGATGCAGACCTCATCAGTGTATTGATGCTAGCTGGCAAAGACACCAAGGTCCCAAATCATCCCTGGTATATAAGGTATGCCATCTGTATATGTTAAACAGATGGGCTATATAACACATAATATGGAGAAACTATTTACTCACCCCAAATTCCCATGAATATTGCGAAGAACACCGTCGACTCGTTATCAAATAAATGGGAGATCTGGAAAAATGGCAATAACATCACAAAAGCTACTTAGTATCAAATGTGATACAAAAGGAGAGAAATTCCAAGTCTTTTTATCTTTCTGCAATCCATACATACCTTTGAAGCCAAACACGTGGTATTTAGTCTCCAATAATCACACATTTGATCACAGAGTGGGCACATGATAATCTGACCTCCAACTGTAGGGTCACAGATCTCAGTGCTGCAGAGGGAACAGCAAAGTTATTTTCAAAGTGATGTGTTTTCAGGTGACAGAAACACAGCTTCTCACATATGGCAGAGGGGCAACAAAGCAACAATTTCTGTAGTAGGTCAAGTCATGTTCTGAGAAACAGAATCTTTAGAGCTGATCATTAAAACAGATTGTCCATAAAGCACCAGGTGAGGGGCAGCTGTTACATTTGGATTTTTTTTCTCAAAAATATCAATTATCTGCCTGCCATCAGGAAACATTCTTTTTTTTTTTTTTAAGATTTTATTTATTTATTTGACAGAGAGAAACACAGCTAGAGAGGGAACACAAGCAGGGGGAGTGAGAGAGGGAGAAGCAGGCTTCCCGCCAAGCAGGGAGCCCAATGTGGGGCTGGATCCCAGATCTCCAGGATCATAACCTGAGCCAAAGGCAGTTGCTTAACCAACTGAGCCACCCAGGTGCCCCATGCAAGCAGGAAACATTCTGAATCACATGCCAGGGAAATAATAACAATAGTCTCAGTTAGTATAACAGCAAGATGTTCTCTCTGTTTGGGCGATTCAGCTGCACTCACCTGTGTGAGTTATTATGCATTGATAATAAGCCGTAAATGAAACAAGCTAAACCAACTATAGCTGCAAAGGACAGCATTTCGGTGTAAAATCCAAGAAAGACAAAGTACATGGCAATTTTCTCTCCAAAATAATTCCTATGAAAGAAGGTAGAAATAAGATCAAAGGTTAGAAGCATGATACCCTCCAAAGAGCTTTGGTTTTTGTATTCAGACAAGACCTATATTCCTGGTTCCTTTGCTCTCCAGTCCTGCAATTTTGGTAAAGTTATGAAACTCTCCTCACTTTGGTTTCCACACCACAGAATGCAGGATGATGCTTATCCAAAGAAGTGGTATAAGGACTAAGAGAGAATACATATAAGTCAGCAATCAACTGAGTATAAGTTAAGTTTGAATTTTGAAATGATATGGTAATTTGAAAAACTTCTAAGTTTTAAGGAGAGTTTAAATGTATTGAAACAAGCTGTAGAACATTCTGCAATGTAACTTCTAGCAATTAAGATCAAAATCACATTCACAATGTGAATGAAGTTTTCTTTTATTTCTCTTTCCAATATAAAGAAAGTACTCTGACCACATCAGACAAGAGTGGTTCTATGTATAAACTTCCATCTTTGCAATTTTGAATCTCTGATGGATGTTTATAGGCTTGTGAGATAGGTAGCAAACCAAAGAATTTAAAATAAGAGTTCCATAAAATACGCAGTTCAGCTCTTACTTTACAAAAAGTTGAAAAGTTACAGCATTATATGTCCTAGATGTTTAAGTCTTATCATCAAGGTTTTTTCTTGTTTCTGTATTTGTTTTTTAGATGAAGTCGCCCTTAAGGTATCCCCCCCTTTTATTAAGATTTTATTTATTTATATGAGAGAGAGAGAATGAGAGAGAGCACGAGGGGGGAGAAGGTCAGAGGGAGAAGCAGAACTCAATCCCGAGACTCCAGGACCATGACCTGAGCTAAAGGCAGCTGCTTAACCAACTGAGCCACCTAGGCGCCCCAAGGAATCCCATAAGGAATCTGGGAATATAGTTTTCTGTGTTTAAAAACCACATTTTTAAAAGCCAGATTAATCCTACTTATTCATATAGAATTCAGCTTATCAAATCTGTGAAACCTTCCCACAGTTTCCAAGGCAGATAGATGTGATCCCTTCTGGGTTCTAAAAGCAAGCTATATCACACTCTATTATAATACTTAATATTAACTTGTAATTTCCATACATGCTCAAAAAGAAGACAACTCTGAGCATAAGGGTACAAACTTAATTTCCCAATATTTATATATTTTCTTGTATTCAATACTAATTTTATTGAACGTCATATTCTTCAGTACTCAAAATTCCTAATCTTTTCTAATTAAATAGGCATCTTGCCACTTATACCATCTTTTATTCTTTTTACTGATTATAAACATTTTTGTGCTGTTGTTTTCTCTTGTTCTGTCCTCAAATCACTATAATACTTGAAATTAAATCATAATCCATCATAATCCCTTGTTAATTTGCCCCTCATAAATTCCTTGTTCACTTACATTCAGGATAAGTGAACTAGTTTTTTTCTTTTCTTTCCTTTGTTGCTGAAAACTATAGCAATTACTTCAGTAGTGCATAACATCAAAATCTCTCTCTCTCTCTTTTTTAAGAGTTTGTTTATTTACTTGAGACAAAGAGAGAGAGCACGGGCAGGGGTAGGGGCAGAGGGAGAAGGAAAAGCACACTTCCCGTTAAGCACAGAGCCCAACATGGGGCTGGATCCCAGGATTCTGAGATCATGACCTGAGCAGAAGGCAGATGTAACCGACTGAGGCACCCAGGTGCCCCATTCAATGAAATCTTTTAATAAAGGATAAAAATATTTGATTTTGTGGAATTTACTATTCATCCTATCTATTTCCATTTAATGTTTTAAAAATTACAAAACCAATCATTTTTGAAGTGAAGATATCAATATTACTGCTATAAATCTAACCTAAAAATTCTTTGGGAATCTATAAAGAAACTGGATATTTCGGGTTGGCTCAGTTGTTAAGCATCTGCCTTTGGCTCAGGTCTTGATCCCGGAGGCCCAGGATCAAGCCCCACATCGGGCTCCCTCCTTGGTGGAGAGCCTGCTTCTCCCTCTTTCATTCCTCTGCTTGTGTTCCATCTCTGGCTGTATTTCTCTCTGTTAAATAAATAAACAAAATCTTAAAAAAAAAAAAAAGAAACTGGATATTTCAACAAACCGTATTTTTCAAGAACTTATCTTTTTCTCCCTTTCAAATTCCAAGAATCTTATTGAGAATTTTAAAAAAATGTTTTTCAAGAACTCCAGACCTTTAATTAGTATTAAAAATTATTTAAAAGAAATTCTCAGATGAGAATTTATTATATGGAATCATAGAAATTATTTTTTAAAAGATTTTATTTATTTATTAGGGAGAGAGGCAGGCAGAGAAAGAGGGGGCAGCAGGCTCCCCACTGAGCAGAAAGCCCAATGTCGGACTCAATCCCAGGACCCTGAGATCATGACCTGAGCCGAAGGCAGAGGCTTTAACCCTCTGAGCCACCCAGGTGCCCCTAAAAATTTTTAAAATCCTCCTTACTTCCCTGACTTTAGTCTTGCATCCATCTCTCATCTTCCTTATTTCCAATGAGATGATGGTTCTAAAGCAAAAACTGAACCATGTCCTTTTCCTCCTTCAAATGGTTTGCATCCCATCTTTTAGCAACTTTCTGCGTGATGTTGCTGATAAACATTCCAGTCTCGCCTGCTTCTACTCCTACATGAAGAACTAAATGTGCAATCTTCTCCTTCAGCTCGGTGCTCTGTACTACTTCTCTCTGCCGGAGGCATTCTTACCAAACATGTTTACTTTGGAACTTACTATCTATCTTTCAAGACACAGCTCAAGAATAAGTGCTGTGACTGGGTGTGGGGCATGGGCAATGAATCTTGGGACACTGAAAAGATGAAATGAATTTAAAGTAAAAAAAAAAAAAAAAAGAATAAGTGCTGTGAAACTTCCCCTGAGGTTGTCATAAAAGTGGATGCTTTTTTACCTGTGCTCTGTTCTTTCATGAGTATCGCTCTGTTATAATTACTATACATTTGGGTGTCTTCTTGCAAATATATTCATATTAGGAACCCATGTTCTGATTATCTTTGTAGCCCTACTCTCTTGTCTGGTATGTAGTGATGCTTAATAAATGCTCATTGGGGCCCCTGGGTGGCTCAGTCGGTTAATTGTCTAGCTTTGGTGCAGGTCATGATCTCAGGGTCTTGGGATCAAGCCCCACATCTGCTCTCTGCTCAGCAGGGAGCCTGCTTCTGCCTCTCCCCGCTGCTACCCCTGCTTGTGTGCTCTCTCTCTCTGACAAATAAATAAATAAAATCTTTTAAACAAATAAATAAATAGATGCTCATTAAAGGAACTGTGTGCATTATAATCCAGCATCTATGGATAATTCCTTTCTCTTTTTCAGGATGTTTTTATTTTTATCATCTTGCTATCAAGAGCTACCAAGTCTCTAAAACTTTTCCTAAAAACCATAAGATCAACAAGGAGAAGAAATAAAATCACACCCAATACAGGCCTTCAGCATCATGACAGAGAACACCATGATCTTCAAATTACCTGTAAGTAAAGAAAAAACCCAGTTCCAACTGAGCAACTGCCACCTGCTGTCACAAACCTAAGGTACCAGAGAGGAAGGAAGAAGATGTTTAAGAAGTTACAGTTAAAAAGTAAAAAGTAAAGTAAGGGCAGACATTAGACAAATTTAGATAGAATAACCCCAAGGGATAGAAAAAGATATAAGTAAATGTCATAATACTGAACACATGTTGGGACATGGTAACTCATTGCACTGGCCAAAAGGAAGGGATCTGAAAATAAGCAAGAGTAGCAGCTTCAGAGAAGCAACACTTTGGAGGAAGAATCAGATATAAAGGGTGGTACTCCTTAATGGTGTGGCATGATAGAGAAAGAAAAAAATAAGAGGGATAGTTAGGATCCTGTGGATACTAGCAATACCCACACACCATTATCCATAAAAGCATGGGATAGTAAAGGACTATTAGAAGAATGTACTCTAATGCTAGAAAGTCTGTGAGTTAACTACAAATAGAAAAAAGCTGACCATATCCATACAAAACTATATTAGAAAAACCAACAATGTTAAACAAACAATTTCAGCTAATGAATATTCTCCCAAAGGAACATAAGAAATAGTGGAGTAAAGCACTACAAACTGAATTAAATTTTCTCAAATAAATAATTAAAAACATAATAAAATACCAGAAATATAAAAATAAGAAGTGTGGGAATTGGAATAAATAAGAGGTGAAAGAACTCCATAAAGAGAGGAAAAAGAGGGGCGCCTGGGTGGCTCAGTTGGTTAGGCAACTGCCTTCAGCTCAGGTCATGATCCCAGAGATCCGGGATCGAGCCCCACATCGGGCTCCCTGCTCGGCAGGAGGCCTGCTTCTCCCTCTCTCACTCCCCTTGCTTGTGTTCCCTCTCTGGCTGTATTTCTCTCTGTCAAATAAATAAATAAAATCTTTAAAAAAAAAAAGAGAGGAAAAAGAAAATTGCAAAAGGTTGTATCAGAATTGATGATGAAATTATGAGGTATTCAAAAGGGAGAATGAATAAAGGCAGAATTGAGTGAAAAATCTAATAA
>PITA01001087.1:186161-215144 GCA_004023965.1 Spilogale gracilis
AGAAAATCAAAACACTGGGAAAGAGCTGATATTTAAAAACTACAATACAAAAACACTTTCCAGAATAAAAAAAAATAGAAAGTATGCAATGAAAACATCCAGTAGGAACCAGGGAAACTGACTTAGAACAATCACCTCCAAAATATAATGTATCAAAACAATCAGATTTAAAACAAATGAGCAAGCAAACAAATCTCTCAAAGCTTTCTAGGAAATGATAAAATAATGTTCAAGGACAAAAGAATTTTCTACTCATGAGGACACACAGGAGACATTTCCATGAGGCAAGAACACCTACCATTTCCACTACTATTTAATATCATTCTGAAATTACTAGCCAATGCAACTGAACAAAAGAAAATAATTGGACACCTAAGAATTGCTAAAAAAAAAAAAAGCAAACTCTTTCTATTTGAAAATAACAGGGTGGGAAGCCTGGCTGGCATAGTCAGTTAAATATCTGACTCTTGGTTTCAATTCAGGGTCGTGAGATTAAGCCCCACATCAGGCTCCATGCTCAAGGTGGAGTCTGCTTGAGTTTCTTTCTCCCTCTGCCTCTTCTACTCATCCATACGCTCTCTCTCTCTCAAATAAATAAGTAAATATTTTAAAAATAAATAAATATATAGATAGCTAAATATATAGATATATAGATAGCTATCTATAAATATATAGATAGCTAAATATATAGATAGCTAAATAAGGATAATCTTAAAGAATCAATGATAAAACTAATTCAATGAAGAATTCATCAAGGTGTCAGAATATAAAATTAAGATGTAAAAATCAAAAGCAGTCAATATATAAATAAAAAGTTAGAAGATATATTCCAAGAATACAGAATTTATAAGAGCAACAAAAAATATAAAATACCTAGGATTAAACCTAGGAAAGGGACCTAACCTATACAACGTCTGTAAGACTCATGAAAATACCAAACATAGGCTTGAACAAAGACATATCTTTTCCTTGACATGCATTTTCTTTGATTAGAATGACTGAATTATTACCAAACCATCCAGTCTACCTAAGTTCATTTATAAATTTATAAATACTAATAATCTGTTTTTTAGAAAAGAGCTAACCAAGTTGATATTCAAGTTTATATGGAAGAATAAATATGCAAAATGTACAAGGAAACACTGAGAGTAAAAACTACAATGTAGTATTAGCCCAACCATATTTTAAAACATACTAGGTAGTTGAACATATGGTGGCAAAGGTGCTATAATGAAAACAGCCTGGTACTGATACATGAGTAGCTAGCTAGATCAAAGGAATAAAACAGAACATCCAGAAAGAAACCCAATTGCATATAGAAATCTAGTATAAGATAAAGGTAGTACCTCAAATCATTGGGACAGCAATAAACTTAATAAGTTGTATTGGGACAGTAAATAAAATTAGATATACTCACATGATATGGAAGAATAAATTCTAAATGGATCAGGAATATGAACATAAAAAAATGAAACTATGCAAGTTAAAGAAAAGGTAGGATTGCAGCTCCTCCAAGCCAATAGTGCTCATTTCTCCAAGAAGGAATTCCTTCTCCTCCCTCTGAGTTTCTTCACCAAACCCCATTTCACCTTCTCTCCCAGAAAGTTAATCCTCTCAGAAGAGTGGGGTTTTTGATTTGTTTGTTTTTATTCAAATTGATTGGGGTGTAACTCATATATAATAAAATATACCTAAGTGTATAATATATATAATAAAATATACCTAAGTATATAATTTGATAAGTTGAAATGCATGCACTCATATAACTGAGTAAGAGAAAAGTGAAGCTAGGTAGGGGGCTATGTGACCAGGCTCACAGAAATCCCAGATGTGTTGGAATGCCTCAGTTAAGTGTCTGCCTTCATCTCAGGTCATGATCCCAGAGACCGGGGATCGAGTCCCACATCAGGCTCACTGCTCAGCAGGAAGCCTGCTTCTCCCTTTCTCACTCCCCCTGCTTGTGTCCCCTCTCTTGCTGTGTTTCTCTCTGTCAAATAAATAAAATCTTTAAAAAAATTTTTTTAAAAATTAAATTAAAAAATAAAAATATCATATCACTATTGAAATGGAAAAGCAGTATAGCTTGCTATAATATTATAATGAGATCAAAAACTTTTAAAAGTTATTAAATTTATGCTAGACACTGTCACCTGATGAAATACCTGAGTTTCTATTTTGTTGTAAGAGGAAATTTATAAGGGCTAACAAAATATTACAGATTTAGCCCCCATTGACCCAAGAGGCAATGTGTTTGTATATACCTATGGTGATAAATACAAACTTTTGGAGATTATTCATAGCAGAAACACCTGCTGATAGTTTAAAAATGTTAAATGGATACATATTTTCAATATATTTTGAACAATGTAGAACAAAGTAAACTATGTAAACCTTCATTCTGATGACCATGTTTCTTTAAAAATATGCTCTGAAAACATTCTCCAAGGGCCCAATGTCTGTAAATGTCCTTAGCAGCAGGTTGGTAACAGTAAAAAATCTGGGACAGCCTGTTTTCTGACAGAAAAACAGATAAGTGAATTATGAAACATTTATAATATGGTACTTTGTGTTCTGTTAAAAAGCGTGAAATAGATCTATGAGTATTCACAGGAGTACCAATAATATATTATTTAGTGCAAAAAGAAAATGGCAGCAAAAAATAAAGATGCCATGTTTTTCCTAATGAAAAAACATGATTGTGTATGCATTTTATTATGCATGCACATAAAAACAGAACTGAATAGATATACCAAATCAAGGGCAGTTACCTCTACAAAGTTCGAAAGAGGTAGAATTTCACTTACGACTTTGCATGTCTCTTTACTATTTTAATTGTTCATAAATGTGCTTTGTCATTTAAAAAAATTAAATGGCCATTATTCAAAACAGTTAAAACATCTATCCAAGGCAGAGTTTATATAATGGTTTACAGATAGCTTACCTATGCTATCTGCCTTTGATTTATTCTTAAACATTTCCCCTTACTTGACTGAAATGAAACTGTTCAGATACTGTTGGGCTGATTTGGATGTGTGCACCAGCACGAGTCTTGTAAAAAGGACACTGTGATGCTGCGCCAGCATAGCACTACCAGCATAAATCACTGAGTGAAACACGAGGTGTGTAGCCACCAGGACTCTCACCAGATTGTTCCTTTACTGAAATCTTAGCACGAGTCTCCTCACATCCTGTATGTATGGGGCATTGTTAGGGCTCAAAGCAGGGATTTGAAATGGAAGTCTTCTTGCTTAGTCAATGAAACAGTCTAAAGAACTAAGGTCAGGGAACAAGTGCCTTCACGGATCTCTGAGATCTACATACAGGTGTGCGTGCAAGCTTTCTGCTAAGTTCTAAATCCCTGGACTCAGAGAAAAACAAAAACAAAACTAATTTGTATGAAGCAAGAAGGGCTAGCTAGCCACATGCTAAAAAAAAAAAAATCATACATGTCTCATTACATTATTTTTTTTTTAAAGATTTTATTTATTTGACAGAGAGAAATACAGCTAGAGAGGGAACACAGCAGGGGGAGTGTGAGAGGGAGAAGCAGGCTTCCCGCCGAGCAGGGAGCCCGATGTGGGGCTCCATCCCGGGTCTCCGGGATCATGACCTGAGCCGAAGGCAGTCGCTTAACCAACTGAGCCACAAACAGCCCCATAAGAAAAGCACCATTGTTTTTTGTTTTTCTTTTAAGTTTTTTTTTTTTAAGATTTTATTTATTTGAAGAGACATAGTGAGAGAGGGAACATGCGTAGGGGAATGGAGAGGGAGAGCAGAGCAGGGAGCCCAATGCAGGACTGGGTCCCAGGACCCTGATGTCTTGACCAGAGCCTAAGGCAGATGTTTAACGACTGAGTCACCCAGGTGCCCCAAAAGCACCATTGTTATTCCCACTTTGCAGATAAGCCTCATAGAGGTTAAATAATTGGGCCAAGTTTCTGTAGCCTCTAAGAGGAAGAACTTGGATCTGAACTTGGTCTACCTAGATACCAACACTCAACCTCTGAACTACTGAGCTACCTCTGCAGGGTGGTTAGAAGTATTCTGTCAACAGGATTCTATTCACAAATGAATGACTAAATGACGGTGTGGACACAAAACAGGGAAGATATAACATGCTGTGGATGAAAATAGAGGTAAAATGTAGGAAATGTGATGCCATGTGAATAAAAATCACATCATCAAGTTTTAATCAGTTTGATACTATGTAGGGAACTTACCTAACCAAATCTAAAGGCTGCTCCTTGTAAAAATAGGAAAACCGAGCCCAATTCTGGAAAAGTATGTACCTCTCGTTGACAGGATTGGGAGGTTCTGAAGGCTTCCAATATTGACCCTACAGATATTCAAAAAGAAAGTACTTGAATGACATAGCAAAAGACAGGGAGGAAGTAAACAAACACAGCTTTTATAAGGTTAGTGAATGAGGCAAATTGTTCTTTTGCTTTTGATTTGAATTTTCATATTCCACTGACTATAACAATGGTGATAATCATTAAGATCCCTCACCCAGTTGGTTAAAAATACCAGTTAAAGTTGGAGACTCTGGCTTTACTCCAGCTGTTCTTTCCTGTGGAATGTCCTTTCTTCTCAACAAATAGTAGAATTTACTACCAGAATATTCACAGTTCAGGGATTCCTGGTAACAGCATAACTGGCCGGGACTTTAGGAATACACTAACACTTTTATTTTACAGATGGAAAGGTTATACTCGGGCAAAGTTCAGCGAATGATCCCAAGTCACACTACTGCAACAGGAACCTCTTCCAGACATGCTTGGTCCTCACTGATAATCGCTGACACAATTTCCCAGAAAATGTAAAACATGCATCACAAACATTAGCACCAAAGAACCTCAGTCCTGTGTCATGCATTTTCCCCACTGTTACGTATTGAGTTGCTTTATTAATAATATCCATTTGGGACATAGAGTACTGTCTACACGTCATGGTTCCAACACATTCTTTTAACTGTTTGCCCAGACAAGTGAACTACTGAAGACAACATGAATAAATATCCAGTTGAAAATTAAGCACCTCTGAAAATCTCGATATGAGAAGGTATAAGATTTTATATCACCTAGATTCCAACTTCTTTTCTTCTTCTATAGCTAATCCTACTGAATCTTGAGAAGTGAAATAAATAAAAAGGCAGTCTATTTGGGTATCTTGAAAACTGATTCTTTAATGCACAGAAAATCTAGTACCTAACTTTACATTCAGAATAGGAAAAAAGAAAAAAAAGCAAAACTAAGTTACAACTACCTCTAGCAACAGCTAAGTACCACTGATTTTCTAGTGATCATAAATGACTGTGCTGGAAGGCTGGATGTACAGATTAAAGTTTCTGGAGACTGAGGATATTAGTTTGCCTTAATGACCTGGTAATAGTAAGAAGAGAATTAATGCCCTAAAACAAACCCACAATCCTCAAAATCTTCTAAAAGGGAATGAGCCCTTTTGTGAAGAAAAACTGACAAAGAATGCATTGTAAAGTGTTTATTAACCCACTATATATCTCTCTACCAAATGACCATGGTGTTGAATCTTTAATCCCCTAGAAGTTCTTTGGGCCCAGAGGAAAAAAAAATACGTGTGGAAGGAGGGAGAGGTTTGGGGAGGAGGGATGTTTTCTCTAACACTGAAGTTAATTTCACCTGAATTGATGCTTCTGCTAAAAACTGCCACCTATTTTGGAAAATCCTGCTGTACCCTTATAGAAAACACATTAAAGGTAATCAGTTAGTGTTGAACAGACCTTGTTCATCAAAAACTATATCTCCCTACAGAGAAATCATTTATGAAAGGAAGAATCAAATCGACGTGGCAAACCTCATTTTCTTATTTCAACATATTGCTATGACTACCGCAACCTCCAGGATTCACCACCCTGATCAGTCCCCAGCCATCTGGAGGCAAGACCCTCCACCAGCAAAAAGATTGTAACTCTCTTCTAAAGGCTCAGAGGACAGTTAGCACTTTTTAGCAATAAAGTACTTTTTAATTAAGGTATGTACATTTTTTTAGACATAACCTATTGCACATTAAGTAGATTACAGTTTGGTGTAAACAACGTACATATGCAGTGGGAAACAAACAAACAAAAAATCACTTTTTAATGAGACAAGAAGTAAGCAAATGCCGTTGGAAAAATGGTGTCAATGGACTTCCATGACACAGGATTTCCAGAAAGGGAGGTATGCCTGTAATTAAGACCAATCATGTATCGAATGAATGAATATATAAATGTTTATAATTTAAGTCAGAACTTTATAAATGATGGGGCATCTGGGTGGCTCAGTTGGTTAAGCGACTGCCTTCGGCTCAGGTCATGATCCCGGAGACCCAGGGTCGAGCCCCATATCGGGCTCCCTGCTCTGTGGGAAGCCTGCTTCTCCCTCTCTCACTCCCCCTGCTTGTGTTCCCTCTCTGGCTGTGTTTCTTTCTGTCAAATAAATAAGTAAAATCTTAAAAAAAAAAAAAAAAGAACTTGATAAATGAGAAAAATCTGATGGATTCACATCACATAGAAATTTCCAAATATTCTGTTCTGTAGTGTTTTTGTTGTTGTTGTTTTAGTAAAACTGCTATTTTCAATATGGGTTCTAAAGAAAAGTCACATATAAATGTAATATTTTTAAAAATAAATTCCCATTGAAATCAGTGTCAAGAGGTATGAACTATGTGTTTCAGCATAGCTCTGTGTTCTCAGCTGGGAACTGGGGAGTCTTTGGGGGGATTTTCCCAACATGAGAAAGAATTAAGCAACCTGTCATAAAAGAAGAAGCAGGGGGAAGATTCTCTCTCCCAACAAGGCGCCTTCTGAATGTCAGGGGGAAAACGGGCTCAGTACTTCAAAACCAAGCTTATACTCACATCATGGAGTGGATAGGCTGATGAGTAAGTATGAGAAGTTAGCAGTCTTTCAATCCCAAACTTTTTCTTCCCATCTTCTATGCCAAAAGGACACCGTGAGAGAATATAATAAACCTATGAGGCAAGCATTATACACACATTTAAGAACATCATGCTAACCACCTTTTTTTCCCCATACAATATAACAATGTCTAACTTTGTCTGAATGTAGATACAGGCTCTGATTACAGAAGGAACCCTTCCTCTGTGGTTTGAACGAAGAGGCAGAGGGTGAATGTGTATGGAGTTTGCAGGTAGTTTACTCCTGGGTATGAGAGCTCTCGATTCCCTTGGGGAGAAGCAGGAATGGATCATGATTTATTTTGCTTCTCCTGTCCCAAACTTCTCTGGAAGTCTTGTGCCAAAACTCCTACCACCAAGCCTTCAAGTTGGGAATGTAATATAACCACTAACAGTTCAGCTGGGGAATACGGGATGGAATTGATACTTAGCTATGTTAATTACTTCAGTTACTCTGAAGATTTATATAGGGCAGTTTCCTGACACCTGAATTTATTAATGCAAGATTACCAAATATCTACAACTACCTTGCAATCACCTACATATATCTTTGCATCAGTTTTTCCCTCCATATAATTTGTGCTTTGGTGTCTTCTGCTTTCATATTTCTGCTAACTGAATCGTATCTGTATTTTGTTTTCCAGCAATTTTTCAGAATTTCTGCTTTTCTGCTGCATTTGGTCTTTTCAGCACTGCTCTCGATCTATTTCCCTTACCTCCCTTTTCTTACACTTCCTATGTTAAAGATTTGGTTAGAGTGCTAGAGTGCTGGTTGTTCTCAAATCACCATTAGCTAATCCGATTACTCATTTAAATGCAGCTTACTTTTTATGTTAGTAAATATATTTTAAGAAAGCAGTTTTAATTTTTTACAAATAATATAAGGGGTATTAATTATTTTATATACTTTATATTATGTCTTTAGGATTCACTAAAATTAAAACTCTATCCTAGGGTATTAACAAAGTAGAAAATTTTACTCCACCGGTTATTGAGATTTATTATGAAGCCACGGTAAACAAACAAACAAACAAAAAACAAAAACAAAAAACCCTACAGCATGGTATTGTCAAATAAAAACAAAACTGGACTTAGGAAAAGATATTATATGAAAAGATTATTACAAGAGGGGTAGGGAAACTATTGTAAAGGGAGACCTGTGAACATCTAAAAAGTAAGGCAGAAAGGGACTTTTCATTAATTCATTAATTCATTCACCCATTCATTAGGGAGAGGCAAGCTAGGTTCAGGGAGTATCCTTCTTTGCAGTAAGGTAGGGCTATTATACATGCCAGTGGTGGCCTGGGTTAAGGGTACAACCCAGTTTGAGTTCCTATGGGAGGAAAGTTTAATTAATGTTAGGTCAATTCAGCTAACGAAGACTTTGTTTTGATGGATCAATGGGGATAAATTGTTCAGCTAGCCATTTATCAGACCAAGAGTGAGACTTATGGAGGGCCTATGTTTGACTCTTATTACTATAAACTGTTACAGAAGGGAGAAATTGCAAGGCTAATTATAAATCTAAAAGAACTGAAATTTCCCGGGTGCCAAAAGGGTGTTCTTAGAGCATTTCCTTTGGAAAACTTGTAAGTATAAACTCTTTCTCCATCCTTTTGAGATTTTTGTAAATCTGCAGCAAAGCTAAATAAGCCTCTTGAGAGTTTTACAACCCAGAATTGTTTTCCTTAAGTTTTCTAGGAGCCATTCCTTTTAAATGTAAACATCAAGCAAGATAGCATCCTTACTGCCCCATCTCTATGGGATAGTATCCTGGGCTCTTGACTCAGACTTGTAACTACTTGCTTTGCATAGAGACAAGAGAAGAGTTGCTTTAAAAACAACTAACATAGATGGACACTTCAATCCCCAGGAGAATTCAGGATGAGCTATGTGGCAAGTGGTGCTGTTAGGCCAAAACGGGAGATGGGGCAGTGGTTACCTAGGAATACTCATATGGGATAAGGTGGTCCTTTACAGGAAGCAGTTTCCCAGAACAAGAAGAGTGGGCGATTTTTTTTAACAGTCCCTGTTTTCTGGGACTACAGAACTCAAGTGAAGTTCAACATTGTCAGTATTGATAGAGTAAGAGACAAAAAGATGAAAGCTGCCGAACTGGACCCAGAAGTAGACCGATGAACATACAGAAACTTGAATTATGAGAAAGGTGGAATTGAAAAATGTTATGAAAAGTTGAATGTTTTCAATAATTGCTACAAACGGAATGGTCACACATATGGTGGGAAATTACACCATGCACAAAAGTGAATTCCAGGTGGACACTAGTTCTCAATGTGGAAAGTAAAACAATACAACTTCAAAAAAATAACACAGGAAATTAAAGTCATGGTCTTGGTGGTAGTTAAATGGTTAAGAGCACGATTCATAAAGAAAAGGCTGAGAAACTGGACTGCATTAAAATTAAAAACATCTGTTCAGCAAAAGAAGCCATTAAAAGAAAGAAAAAGGAAGCACAGGGAGGAAAAGATCAGTAACATATATGATAAACAAAGGGTTCATATAAGGAATATATAAATTATTTCTACCAATCAAAAAGGAAGGACCTAATTGAGAAATAGACAAGAGACAGTAGCAGGTACTTCACAAAAGTGCCTATCTAAATAAGCAGTAGCACATCCAAACATATATCAGAGAAATGCAAATTAAAACCATAATGACACATACACAAATAAGTTTCAATACAAAGTAATGAAAATGAATGCACAAAAACTCATAAAAGAGCTAAATACCCAAATAAGCATTGAATTGAAGAAACCAGATTCAAAAGAATACATATTGCATGATTCCATTTTTATAAAATGTAAAAGTCATTGAGAAGTTAGTAGGGCTTCTGGAGGGCTAATGAGTTTTTCTCCTTGATGTGGGTGGTAGTTACACAGCTGTGTAAGCTATTCGCTTATAACTTTGAGGCCTACCTCTACTCATACTATGCCACAAATGAAAAGGAAAGAAAAAGAAAGATTGGTAAATTCTAATGTCAAGAATGATGTGGAAATGTTGTTACCAGGACTCTAAATTAGTACACCTTTTTGTAAAGAGTGATAGTGCAATATAAAACTTTCTATGTATGTGCCCTTAGATCCAGAAATTTTGTATCTGGTATCAATTTTGCAGAAAAATTTTCATATATGCTGAAATATGTAAATACCAGTTTAAAAACTACAGAATTGTTTATAAATCAGAAAAGTTGGGAATAAACTCAATAGCTGTCAGAAGTGGGAATATATATACATGCTAGATGTTATAAAATATACATCAGGCTCAGATGTCATGATGGTTGTAAAGATGCTTTGAGAAGTATGAGATTCAATACCAATGTAAGATGCTCTTGGAATACTTTCAATGGGTACCTACATAAACTTGAGTGTCCTGGATGAGAATAGAAAGGAACATTAATCTCCCAAATAGCTTCTTCAACAGAGCAAAAATAGTTTTGCTCCACTGTGAAGGAGGAAAAATTGCTGTTTTAATGCTGAATTAATCTAAGATGTCCATGCTCTTTACACAGAACAAGTAAAGAGAAACGGATACCAATATGTCTCTACCTGATCAAGTTCCTAATTTTCTCCTCCTGGTTCACAGGGCTTTTGTTAGCTACTGTTTAATGTACCAAGTCTATCTAAAGTACTCTATAGTTTGCAAAGTGCTTCACACAGAATTATTTGATTTTGACAATAATGCCAGGATTGACCATCATTATCTCTGTCTTAAGAGAGGTTATTTTATTGAGACAGCGGCAGAGTCATGACTTGAAACCAGGTCTTCTGATTCCATGTTCTATGCTCTTCCCTCCCTTAAAAGTTGTCTCTTATGTTTGTAGTTGTGGTGGTGGTGGTGGTGGTGGTTTTTTATTTCTGGTAACAAAAGGGAGAAGACTTTTGGGTTTGTAAAGTCATATTTTTACATGTAAATTCTAGACATTGCATTTGTTTAATATTCCTGTCTGTGAATTTTTTTTACAAAGATTGAGAAACTAGAAAAAATGATTATTTCAAAATCCTTCTTAAACACGGAAGAGTGCTGAACCTAAAGGGAATATGGTTTGAAATCCGGAAACAGGGACGCCTGGGTGGCTCAGTTGGTTAAGCGACTGCCTTCGGCTCAGGTCATGATCCCGGAGACACGGGATCGAGTCCCACATCGGGCTCCCTGCTCGGCGGGAAGCCTGCTTCTCCCTCTCTCACTCCCCCTGCTTGAGTTCCCTCTCTCGCTGTGTTTCTCGCTGTCAAATAAATAAAATCTTTAAAAAAAAAAAAAAAAAAAAAAAAGAAATCCGGAAACAGAGTAAGTGATCTCCAGGAGGAGGGTCCTGTGATTGCTAGAACCCTGATTACATTAATAAGCAACAGGGAGAAGGGGTCAGAGCACCAAAGAACCGGAACATTTTTCCCTCTGAAGTCAGATCACTAATAATAATATCTAACACTTTTTGAGTGCCTAGTGTATTCAGATACTAGTCTTTCATATGTTAAGTCATTTAATTTTCAGAATACCCTATGAAGTAGAGTTTATTCCTTAACATGAGGAAACGGTGGTAATGGAAGCATGATTCTTTAGGGGAGAGGCTTTTAATGGGAAACGTAAAGATGCTAGGACTACGAATAGGAAATATTTTTATTCTAGACTGAAAATGGTTTTAAGTGCTCTCTCTACTTAAAGAAATTTTAAAATTCCATTTTCATTTGGAATGGCCAATATTCCTCCTGCTGTGCACTGTTTATAAAACCAAACTCTAAGTTTATAAAACCATTTTACAAAGAACAAATAAAACCTAAGCCCTGGCCCTCAGTTAAGAGTTTTCCCCAGTATTATGAGAAGCCTCTATCTTAACTATGACATTAACTTAACACTGTTAACCTCTGGTGTTTAAACAAGTTTGATAAGTCCATAGGTGAACAGGTTTACGTGGTCCAGATGGACTTTTGAACCTGCTCGATACTACCAAATACGTATCAAAATGCATGCAGACAGAGCATTACACATGTATACACACACAAATACACAAGCACACCCAAGCACACATGCCTCACTTCAAGGGATGTGACCAAAAGTCTTCTCTACCTACAATTCTGTTTCTTGATGAGGATGGAAAGAAGCTTGACTCGTCTTCAATGAGGAAGAGTTCCTGCCGATGTCTGGTGAATTGGGCAGTGAAATATTCAGGACGAGGGTGCCTCACGTTCTTTGGGAGCCTCAGAGGTCCGAGCACATAACTAAAGGGGATATTCTCAGCTGGAGGAATATCACTCTCCTTAATAGGCATTTTGATTCCCAACACTTCAGCGTAAGTAACTAGTACATCCCAGGGGGCATGGATCTTGACAAAATAAGTTCTTCCATCTTCAGAGTTCTATTGAAAAAGGAGGCAAAATAACAGGAAGCATCATGATTTTTTTTTCTTATCAATCTGATCAAAGAAACAAAGTTTTATAAAATCTCACACAAATTAAAGATGTCATAGCATTTTCAATTTATTGAAAATTTTCAGCAAAACTTCTCAAGGAACAAATGCTCAAAACACATCTGTATATATTATACATATATGTGTGCATAAATGTGTGTGTGTGTATGTGACAGAGACAAAGAATATTCTAAAAATGGGGCGCCTGGGTGGCTCAGTGGGTTAAAGCCTCTGCCTTTGGCTCAGGCCATGATCCCAGGGTCCTGGGATCAAGGCCTGCATTGGGCTCTCTGCTAGGCAGGGAGCCTGCTTCCTCCTCCCTCTCTGCCTGCCTCTCTGCCTGCCTGTGATCTCTCTCTCTGTCAAATAAATAACTAAAATATTTTTTTTAAAAAGAATATTCAAAAATGTATTTCAAAATCAATGTACACTAGCTTCAAATCCATAGATACATATGTGATTCTGGGCTATTTCTCAAGTTGTTAATGACTAACCATGAGCTCAGAACTGTGCTTAATGTATATGAGGGATACATACAAAGTACTTACTCTTCTTACCCAGCTATACTTTGAGCAAGCACTTTAAGTATTAAAGGTTCATGATACAGGAGAATGACCAAGTTATAGATTGTGTGGCATAACACATATTCAGTAAAAACAGATAAATGAGAGCTAGAGAATACAGGAGTTTCTTGGACAGACTGGGACCCAAAATAGTTCCTTAAAACCCATTTTGAAGGTAATTCTAGAAAACCAGTGGATAGCAAGAGATTTAAAAAAATAAATAAAAGAATTTGCCACATTCATAAGGACAGAAAGTCATCTTGGCTTATATAGTGGATGGTGTTATAAGACAGCCAGGTTAACTAGCATGCCAGATTACAGGCAGCCTTCAAAATGAGAGATATGAAACAAGACCTGTGTCTTCACTTTCTTTGGACCCTGAATGGAATTATATCTGTCTATTTTTACAGTGTTCCATTCATCATCTTATATTCAGAGCACTGATCTACTTATCTACCAGAAGACTGCAGACCTTACCATCTACACATCTTTAGTGGAAAAAAAAATGTATCACTCCCAAATATGAAGTCTATCTGGTCAAAGGCTGTAGCAGAAGAAAACAATGCTTTCAACACCAATGCTTTAAAACCTCTTGTAAAAATTAACAACTACACTTACCCTTTTGTCTTCAATTTCTAACTCAAGACCTGTCTTTCTAAGATTTTGTTCAAATTCTTTTCTCCTTTCCTATGGAAAAACAAATGAGTAGAATTATGTAGAACACTTTTATTTGCCAATCATAAAACAGACTTATTATTCCAGATGATCCTCTGCCCTTCTCATGGTTGTACATGAAGTATTTTATGTATTACCTGCATCTTAGCACCATGTCCTACTATTCACCTGTGCTAAAATTCACAATATAACTATAAAAATCCAATATATCTAGGAATAATTTTCAGGAAATGTACAGGACATCTGTCTGAAAATATGTGCTAAACTTTACTAAATTAGCATTTTAAAACTTGGTAAATAGAGAGACATATCATGCTCCTAGTTAGGAAGATTCAGTATGACAAACACATCAATACTCTTAAAAAGAAATGATATATTTAACTTAATTTTAAGCCAAAATATCATTATGACTTTTTAATCTTGACGAACAGAATAGATTCACTTAGAAAAAAAATTAAATTAAGTTAAAGTAAAACCATCATTACTCGTGGGTTTCAAAACAATGCACTGATTGTTGAAAAATCTTTTGGCCTTCATTATAACTTAAGTGTGAAAAATTTTATAGTAACTGAAAATTTTAAATGTTTTATGATGATAATATAGAATGCTTGCCTTCAAACGGATAGATCTATCTTGATACATCTTCAAACTTTATAGAGTGAAAGATAATTTAATGTGCTCTTTTCCTGCACCTGCAAAGTTTGCTACAGATGAGAAAATGCCTATGACAGTGGTGCAAAGTTTCCTCTCCACTACCCCTTCCTAAGTGCCCTTCTTTTATGCTATCAGATTGAGGCATACAGCAAACTTCCAGAAGATCAAAGAAAAAGGGGCGGGGGTGGCAAAAACAAGGAAAAGGAGGAGGGACACTGAAAATATTGTTATCAGAAGTGAGAAAGCAAACAACTCTTTTCTTTCTAGTAACAAATGCTTTTCCAAGTTACATGGCTACCAATTCTCTGAATCGAACAAAAGTGAAGAGCTAATTGGACATTAGCCCAATGGGTCATTAAACACGACATTTATGATATATCACTATAAGTTGGAGAGAGAATTCAGGAGTGCAAAAAAGATTAAAACTCCTTAAACAATAATCTTTCTATTCCAATCTACTTATTTATCTGAATGAGCTGAATTTATAATACCATATAAAAATAATAAAGGAAAACAGTAGAAGTTGAATGATCTCATTCAGGAAATAATTCTTGTTTGTCTATAAATAAAGAAAATATATTTAAAACCCCTCTGTCCATCTCATTAACTGATGAACTTATGATGAGTTTATTTTTCTATGTTTGATAATTGTCAAATTTTGTAACACATTCATGATGCTTTATCAATGATATACTTGTACAATTGTTTAAAAAACTCAAGACAAAAGGAAAAGGTTAAGGCTTAGATTGTTCTGGTTAAGGGATATAAAAACATTTTGATGTGTTTACATATATTTCTTGCAGCAAACTTACAACTGAACAAACAAAAGACTTCCAAAGGTAAAACATTTACTTCAGAAAAAATTTAAGTGGGGAAAATGGGATGGAAATTTTAGGTGAAAGAGAAAAATAAATGATGTAAAATTTTAAGTGCGGAAGAAGGATTTCTTCATAGAACTCATTTTCTTTTACATGAATGATGGTGGGTGTCGAATTTCCATGATATTTAAGTTGTATGGATATTTGCTAAAAAGCGGTTTAACTGGACCATTTGCCATACATTGTAAATTACATCCTTTGCGACTACTGAAATGTAAGATCAGTAACTGTAGATGAGGAAGACCTATAGCTAGATCAGGATTGAAGGAGGGGTGGGGGAGGTTCAGGAGTTCATTTTGGAACTGCGAAGTCTGAGATGTCTGTGAGACTTCCAAGTGGAGACACAAAATAGTCCTGTGGGACAGAAGAATGGACTGGAAGGTGAACTTCAGAATTCGCACAGATGTGCTTTTACAACTATGAGACTGAATGTGTCATCGAAGAAATGCAGGCAGCATGGGAAAAGAAGAGGATTATGGATTGCATCCCAAAGCACCACAATAATAAAGGATCAGGGAAAGGAGAAGATTGAGAAGGAACAACTAATGAAATAAGAGAAAAACTAAGGGGATATGGAGTTCTGGAAGTCAAGTGGAGAAGATACATATGAGAAAGCAATGAGAAACTGTGGCACCTTTTGCTAATAAGTCAAGTAAGATGTGGGTTGAGATTCGAAAACTGAATTTATTTATACAAAAATGAGCAGAATGGTTGAGGTGATGGCTTGATGGGAATGGGTTTAAATGGGACAGAAAAGAGATTTGAGAAAAGAAGGGCAGCTGGCAAGGGCACTGACATCAAGTGAAGGTTTTTGTTCTTGCAGAGTGGGAAAATGAACTGAATACGGAGGTGAAGCATGACTGCTGAGCATGACTGACTTCACTCAGCTGAGGTTCCACGGGCACAAACATGAGGCAAAATCTGTAAATGAACTGCATGTCTTTCTTTCAGCCTGGTTCCAGTACACAGTTGGTGGAAAGGTGAGTTTAACTACAGTTGCTGTTATGCAAGGAAGACAAGTGAGAGAGGGGCAGGGATCTGAAGGCAGAGGTAATAGAGTGATTACATTTGTTGACCATGAGATTTAATTGGATTGGCATAGGAAAGAAGTAGGTAAGGAACAGCATGAAAAGGTGGTTAAGGTAATCGTACCTTATCTGATCCTGTTTGAAGGAAGGGTATTGGTCAGAAATATTTGAAGGGTTGGTCAGATAGTTAGATGCCTGGAATAAGATGATAAAGATTTGAAGTTATTAGTAATGACAAGTTCTAGGGAAGCGGATGGCTGAGCCAGAGACCAAGATAAGTGGAAAGGGGTGTTCAAGGAAGAAAGAGTATAGGAAGCTAAGACAGTCATCTATGTATGCATTGCAATAATCAATGACTTAAGAAGGAATCTTGGTAGAGTGAATGAGAGTGAGCCAGGAGCTCAAACTATTGAGAAGTAAAAGGGAAGACCCAGGGAAAGATCGATGACAGAGGCAAGGCAGGGCAATGATTAATCTGCTGGGAGTTAAAGCTCGAGGAATTTTATGGACAAGGTAAAAAGAACAGACTATAATCAACAATTAGATGGGAGGAAGGCAGGAATTTACCCATCTCCAGAAAAAGGTCCTATGAGTCAAAATCAACCACCACCCGAGAGGACTCTTGGAGAAGGAAATGGACTTCAGTGAAGAGCTCAGTTTCAGGAAGACATTTAGAGAAAAGAAAAATGATAACAGTGGGTGGATTTCTGGGGCCTGATGGAAGGGCTTCCAGAGAGAAAAGTTGGAAGAAAGGGACACAGTCTAATGGGACAATATTTATTGTTTTTTATTTTTATTTTATGATATTTATTTCCCATGTAAGTATGTTAGCAAATGTGTATACATGCTTACACATATGGATTCATTTATCAATTCACTATTTCAAATATCGAATATTTATTGGGCATCCATGATACTGCCACCACTGTTTAAAGCATCTGGGTACACAGCAGTGAACAGGACAAAGTCCTCGTTTTCATGAACTTAATTTACGGCGTTGGACACAGTAAACAAATTAAACAACAAATACATATAAGCTCAGAAACTGATGTTTTATGATAAAGAAAACAGGATAAGGAATATAGCATAATGTGAAGGCTATTTTGGACAGCATGGATTAGCCATACATTTTCAAAATGAAAACTGCCTGAGAAAAATGAATATTATATTCAGACATACACCTCAAATTTTGGAGGTTACAGTTAATATTGTGGAGCTTCATAAAAATGTACCAGTCACTTGGAAGAAGATAAGGAAGGTAGGGTTCCAAGTAGTCCAAAAAAACAAATCGACTTTATACATCCAAGCCATTCTTAAGTCTTTCGCTCAGTCTCAGCTTTCAGTAATTTTTACAATTTAATTCCATGTGAACAACCTGTTGGACTATAGAAATTGCTTCTTTTAATGATTCCCACTTGCTCACCTAAGTACTTACCGCCTTTAATTCTGCTTCTTTCTTAATGTCATCAACATAGGAGAGCACAAAATCAATTTGCCTAATCCCATCTCGGAAGAAGATAGAATCTTTGCTTTGTTCATCTTTTTTAAACTGCAGGAGACATGAATGACACAAGTTTTGCAGTTTTATTTTCAAATGGCAAAAGCATGAAAAGAATTAGCTAAAATTTGATCTAATTTTTTTTCAGTCCTGAAATGGCAGGTGAAGACAAATCACCAGAGTTTTTAATCAAGATATGTTTGTTTTAGAAAGTGAAATTCCATAAAGATATATATATATTCATATATATTCATATATATTCATATATATATATATGAAAGACTCAAGATGAAGCTAAGCATTTCCCTACATGCACACACAACAAAAAGACTGCAATTATGTCAAATATAAAATAAACATATGTATGCATTGATCCCAAAATTCACATTCAGAGGGAGTCTTGTTATCTTCATTAAAAAAACATAACAAATTAGTGCAACAGATAATTCATGTTCACACACTTACTTTGGGGGTGTAAGTAATTATAGAGCAATTTATGAATCTCACTCTAAGAAAATTAATTGATGACTAATGCCTACACTGTTTTCATAAAACTGCCACTTTCTTTAATTCAACTTTTGAAGGGTTAAAATAAAATCAAGATGCAGTTAAAAATTAGAAAGCAGGTAGCTTGCCAGCTGGTTTTACTACAAGTAAACATTCATGCAGCTCTCCTTTCAACACAATTGCCTAAGTGAGCCAGAATCCATCCTTTACTTAAAATCTGTGTTATCAATTCCCTCAGTATAATAGTCAAACTGACAAATTCAATGTTCCCATGTTGTATAGTTCATTAATTCCTTCCCTTTTAAAACCACAAAAGCACTAGAGAGCTTCAGAAGAGATCTCATGTTTGACTGATTTGGCCTTCCTTGGAGTTTATCTGTAATATATGATATGTAATATTTGGAATTTCCCACATATAATACTTAGAATGATACAAATAGATGATGAATAGATGTCAGTGATCTCTCTAACCCCGCGATGCAGTTATAACTTAACATGGGCAGTTTTCCAATTGCTTTAGTCAATCTGTGAATGGAAAACTGGATGTCTTTGCTTTTCATAACTGTTATTTATGTTAGTTTATGAGGTTCTGTTATGGTACTCTATGCTGTTTTTCACCCAAGGCAGGCCAGGGAGACCTTCCCTAAAAAGGAACGGGCACAGATCAGTCATGGATAAGACAAAAATCTCATGTTTGACTTGGTCTTTGAACAAAGTAACTGTATTTTATCTAAGTGAAGGCAGAGTTGATGTGTCTTGGAAAGCACTAGCTCCCAATGTACAAGAGGAAATAAGTGGGAAAAAGCCAAAGAAACAAGACACATTCAGGAGTCTTCAGAGTCAATATCAAAATATAGTAATTCAAATGTTATGTCTGAGTTCTCTGCACCCTAATAAAAGATGCATAATCGTCTCCCTTTTCCTAAAAGAAAGTAAAAGAATCTGAGAAAACTCACTCTTACCATGTTACCTTTTGATTTATATAAATCACTACAGAAAGGAAAAGCAATCAAACAAAAATATCATTTGAACTCTTGTAAATCATTATAACATCAGCATATTTTATGAAATCCATCAAAACTCATGGAAGCTAAACTGGGGCAGGAAAAAAAAGACTAATTGGACTAAACATAATCAAAGCAAAAAATTAGGGGGAAAAATACTTATTTTTCTCTTAGTTTGTGACAGCCAAAATTTGCATGGTAGAGATTATTTTATATTTACAAGTATTTTTATTATTTGGCCAGCTAAATCTAGGTCCACAGAGTTCTGATGACAGAGGATGTGTACATAGAAATTAACAAAAATCACACTCAGAGTATTTAACTACTAGGGAATAAACAAAGTAATGAGAAAAATAGTGACTGATTTTTCTGAGTGTTCCGTCAAAATGGGTATATATACTTCCCTTCTGAATGTCAAATGCTACCTAGGAAAACCCAAACTTCCATCATAATGTCATGCCCTAATATTAACGGTAAAATGTTTAAAAATATGGAGAAATCACTGGTAACCTTATCAATCACCATGAGGCACATGTCTTAGTACTGCTAACAAAATACTGGTTGAAGCAAACTAGGGGAGAAAAGCCTGGTTATTTTGTTACATGTAACTGAAGGTTATTAAAAACATCATTCTTTCGTTTTGCTCAAGACATGACAATAAGATAATATTTTGCAATGTGCCTATGTGTCTGTGTTTATAGTTGATTTGTTCTTAGAAATGCCAATTTATAATGAGACAAACATCTGAGTGGCTTTCCTTTGAATGAGGTAGATATTCTAAGGTTCGTAGTCCAGGATCCTTCTTGGGAGCTCATAAACTTCTAAAACTGTAGGCAAATTGTGGGTATGTGTGTATATGTATGGATTATATATGTGTGTGTCTGTGCGTATCCATATGCACATGACAAAATATATATGTTATATAACATATACATTATAGTATATATTAGTATATATAATACGTAGAAATATGTATAGACATCAAATACATATATTATATATAATATATACATAAATTAGATGTATATGAATAGACATACATATTTAGAAAGAGGGTCCACAGCTTTAACCAGATCCACTAACAATTAAGAATCGCCATTCTAAAATCTCAATTGCCTGGGGACTGGGCATCAGTGACAAAGGCCCCCCAAATCACAGGTATGCATTGGGATAAAAGTGACTGGAGCTATCACTGCAGCCATCCAAAGCGTAAGCAGCATCATTCAGCACTTGTTTTACCAGAAGACGTCGTCTCAGGAACAAATTGAATCGCTTTGCAGACTGTGAAACAATCAACAGAAAGTTAGCAAATCCTGCCTGACATTAAAGATCCCCAAAACACAGGCATGCAAATACACAAACCTTCAGTATGATCACTCAAGACAGAGAGAAAGAGAGAGAGAGAGAGAGAGAGAGAGAGAGAGAGAGAGAGAGAGAAAATGGGTGTGGGGGGGCAGTTAGAACTGGAGGGTGGGATTAAGTTAAGGAGGGAGCATGATGTAAGGAGCACTGGGTGTTACATGCAACCAATAAATTATTGAACACGACACCTGAAACTACTGAGGTACTATATGTTGGCTTACTGAATTGAAATTTAAAAATTAAAAAAAAAAAGTTTGAGGGTGGGAGAAGCAGGTAAGAGGGAAAGAAGAACAAATATAGGAAGAAAACAATAAAGAATAAAGGAAAGGTGGAAAAAGAGACTTCATAGTAAATTACCCTGTTATTTATACAGTAACATTAAATAAAATGTACTTGTGGAAATGATTTAAGGAAGAAGGGAGAGAAAAAATAACAGTGAAGGAAAACATGAGAAGAATGGAAAAGTAAAGTAAAATATTAAGTATGCTCATATATATCAAGCAAAGAAAGTAAAATCACTACAATTCTACAATATGGTATGGAAAGTTCACTTCACAGTATAAAATATTTCACAGCCTCCCAAAATACTGGGGTAAAGAAAGGGAAAGACATTTGGTTATTTAAATGCTGAGTTGTCTTCAATCTTCAGTCACTATGACTGTTATTTTTAAAACACCAATGTAATTACTTAAAACATCTGGGAAAATCAATAGCTGAAAGAAAACCAAACAATGGCACAAAAAGGCAAGTGCTGTGTGTATTTTAAAATATAATAAAATATAAATACTCGAATAAAACTGTCCATAAAATGTTTCCGTTTTGGTCATGGAAAAAGTTTTGCTGAAACTGTTGTGTTCTTAAATAAGCTAGAGACCTAAGCAAAGATGACTACAGGAGTGAAAAATCCCTGCTCTATAAACCAAGGACCAATTATGTATAGCTGATTAATACCGCTGCTACTTCAGAACACAACAGACACAAGATGGATGCTGGTCAATGCATAAAGCATATTTTATTTTATTTTATTTTATTTTATTTTATTTTATTTTATTTTTTAATTTTATTATTTTATTGTATTTTATATTTTATTTTATCATTTTAAAAATTATTTTATTTTTTAAATTTAAGATTTTATTTTTTGTGAGAGAGAGAGAGCACAAACAGGGGAGAGCTGCGGGCAGAGGGAGAAACAGACTTGCACTGATCAGGGAGCCCGATGCAGGGCTCAATCCCAGAACCCTGGGATCATGACCTGAGCAGAAGGTAGATGTTTAACTGACTGAGTCAGGCAGGCATCCTGGATAAAGCACATTTTAAACTGCATTTTTCTGCTGGGCTGACATTTTTCCTCTTAGCACTTTGACTTTCTTAGGATCTTTCATGAGATCCACAAGTTACTGCTATTCTCCAGTGTTTTTTCCTAAATTCATCACAGAATCATTAAGGGAAAGGAAAGAATTGTGCACTAAGGGGTCATGTAGGACCACATTATAACTTTCATGGGCTCTGTCTGGCCTATTTGCTTTCTGTCAGCTCCTTCCACCATTAAAAACAATTTTTTTCAACTTAAAAACAAATAAATTATGGGAGCCTGGATGACTCAGCCGGCTAAGTGTTTTTCTTCTGCTCAGGTTATGATCCTGGAGTCCTGGGATGCAGCCCCCAACTGGGCTCCCTGCTCAATGGGGAGCCTGCTTCTCCCTCTGTCCTTGCTACTCCCCCTACTTGTACTTGTTCTCTCTCTCTCTGACAAATAAATAAATAAAATTTTTAAAATTTTTAAAAATAGAAAGAAAAAATGAATATACATATGTATATATATTCATATACACAATTATATTTATGGGGTTTTTTTGTTTCTTTAATTCTGATTTTAGAAGAAATTAAAATTAAAACATTTCCATGGGCTCCAAAGTGTTGCGGGCCCTAGCAGGCACAGTGCCCATTGTGTCTATACAATAAGCTGGCCCATGGGACACTTGGGTGGCTCAGTCACTTAAGTGTCTATCTTTGGCTCATGATCTCAGAGTCCTGAGCCTCAAAGGCTCCCTCTCAGTGGGGAATCTGCTTCTGCCTCTCCCTCTGCCCTTCCCCCTGTTCGTGTGTGCTCTCTCTCTCTCAAATAAATAAATAAAATCTTAAGCTGGACCTAGGGTCATGAATTAACTAAGTACTGTACACTTAAGAGCTACTAAGAGTGCAGGTAACTTTAAAAAGTTACCTAGATGATTGCTAAAAAGCCTTCTGTAATAAATACATCAATACCAAGTTAGTTTGTGGCTTTCCCTATACGTCTCTTCACAATATAAAAACCAGTCCAGTGAGATCAATACCAGCAGTTGATCACGAAAACATACTGACTCAACAGTTAATAATTTTTAAACTTAATTTTAAATATATTACAAATATCACCACCAAAGGACTTGATTACAAAAAGATAAAATTCTGATCTAGAGATAAAAATTATAGAATTAATAACTTTATTATATTTTTCCATTGTGTGATAAATTATGTTTGCTTTTTATTAAAGAATGGGTAACACTAGAGCTAAATAAGAGGGATTTTTTAAAATCATTGCTATTCCCTTGTTACCTTAGTAACTATCTGATGTATTTATTTTTGGCTTTCTCTAAGCACTGAATTTTTTAATATAGTAAATTATTATATGTAATACACACATTTTTCTTGCCTTTTTCAGAATATTACCATAATATTAAAATAAATTTTCATATATTATAAACTTTTCATACAAAGTTTTCTCTATGTAATTTCAATTCATTAAATTTAATCTTCATATGAAGATACTTTGGAGACCTTGCTCAAGGAACAGAGCTGATTAACTTGCATTACTGGTGTCACATAGTAGGAGCTGTCAATGGCATCTTTCTCTCATTATGTGTAACTTTGATCACTCATCTGCATTTCTCTTTATTTATGTATCTCTCTTTTCTCATACCCTTCCTTGGCCATTTTTGAATGTCTTCAATAGGCCAGCTACTGACCAATACAGGCACCACTCAGTGTGGGATAGCAGGAAGCACTTGAGAGACTGCCAACTCCAGCTCCTGTCTCCACTACTAGATCACTGGTGACAGATGAGCAGGGGGTGCAAGTCCAATATCATACACAATTCTGGAATATATACTGTAAGCGAATGAAAGTCAGTATAACTCATGGAGTTGTGATACACCAAGCCACTCAATGCTCTCAATTCCTAAGCAAGACAAAGCGCAATTGCTCTTGAGACTTCGATTTCAAATTTAAGTCTACATTAACCCTTGAGGTTATGGATGTAGATAATCTACCAACTGTGAAATTCACTGAGTGGACCCTATACAAGTCCTAAACTGAAACAAAAACCACAGCAATTAAAAACAGTAGCTACCATAACTTAATTTCTTTGTGCCAAACACTGGGTACTCTACATGCTTAATGTTATCAGGTAGATTCTTATTAATTATCAGCAGATGGTAATAAAGACATATAACCATCTAGGTACACAAATTATACACCCTTGGTGTTCACCCAATAAAGTAAAAACAAAAAGAAATCAACTACCAGCAAATTCTTATGACAGTGGTAAAATATTCCATCTCAAAAAATGTTTGTCTAAATCCTAAACAACTGCTAAGTTTCTGTTGAGTTTTAATATTGTATATGTAAGTTTCAATTTAGTAAATAGAAGTTAATTTGGAGAATCCCCAGTTATGTATTACCATATCTGGATATAACAATGTTTGTGGATTCAGCAATGGACTTTGCTTTGACAGTGTATGTGTAACTTTCTTGAAGAATGCTTTGAGTGCATTTCATATTCCCAGCTCTGTGATCTATATATTCCTATGCTTAAACTATAGCTTCCGAATATAAATAACAGCCATGTGGAATTTCCTTTCTATCTACTTTTCTAGTTTGAAGTCTTAAATGGATTAATCAGACACAGAAATATTTGCATATACTTGCAATGGACCTTAAGAATGTACAGTGAAACACCAAGCTTTAAAACTGTTCCTTGAAAATCACAGAATAACAATTAACCATGTAGCAAAAAATTTAAGGAAATGGATATTTGCACATAAAAAGAGAATCCAATTTATGAGAAGAATGCTAGGAAAATGACAAAAGATTCTAGTCTTACATGGCAAGAAAAATCAAAATTTCAATGTCTGAATTCCTCAATTTCACCAAGAAGTAGACAATCCTCCCCCTTTTTTAAAAAGATTTTTATGTATTTATTTAAGAGACAGGTAGAGAGAGAGAGTGCACAAGCAGGAGGAAGGGAAGAGGGGGAGGGAGAGAGGGATTCCAACCTGATTCACCTCTGAACATGGAGCCCAATGCAGGACTTGATCCCTCATCCCTGAGACCATGGCCTCAGCAGAAATCAAGAGTCAGATGCTTAACTAACTGAGCCTCCCAGGTACCCCAACACTCCTTCTGCAGTAACAGGACAAATAATGTCAATGTTTACTCTCATTTAGTCATTTTCTTTGTTTTGGTTTTGGGGGGGTTTTGTAGAAGAAAAATTTTGGAAGTTTTTTTCCAAACAGAATTTAGGATGAAATTTCTGGTGAAGATCCATCTAGTGGAATTTTTTTTTTCCCCACTCTGAAGACATTTGAAAGCAGACAGAACAGATCTCTAAAATTGAAGACATGCATAGTATTATGACTTCTTGGGAATTTACTGTGAAATGGGATTTTATGAATCTCTAATATTCTTATGCTTAAGACTTCCCCTAACTATTAGTATATCCATTGCTTCATAAGAAAGAAATTTTTGAAGTTAAAATTTAAAAACATATATTATTTTTATCAACTATGAGTATATTTGGCAAAATTGGCTAACACTACTAACTATATATATGTAAATCTCAATCTTAAATACACTAATGACACATTTGCAAAAGGCCCCCAAATAGGTGCTGCAATACACTGCTGAAATAGACCAATATGCAGGAATATAGTTGCTTCCTTTTCTCCAAAAATTCAACTAATATAATGTTAAAATATTCATTATTCTTTTATGTAATAACATATTTTTTATTTTTTAACTAGTAAGAATATATATGTGTATATATGAAATATAATAATAAAATAATATTTTTTTACATTTTATAATAATATAAAGTGTTCACTGATATATTTATTTTCTGGTCAACATTATTACTCTTTTCCGGATTAAGCCTCAAATATATTTTGACATGAGGGGAGCTATGTTAAAAAAATTAGTTATTCCAAGTGTCAAATATGCTGTGTATGCACCCTAAACAAAGAACAGACTGGCGCAGAATTTTACAATGAATATTCTAGGGAGGCTCCTGAATATGTTACACTAAATACTGTAACAACTAATATAGAAAAAAAAAAACCTTAGAGTAAATATTTTCTAATACTACTACCATTTTTGTTAACTGAGACCGCACAAAAGGATGCTCACATGTCGAATAAGCCTAAAATTAAGAGGTTAAAAAAATGTGACAGAGAGCCTGTCATATAAGTTTCCATTTCATATAAGGAAACCTCACTTTTCTCAAGGCCAATCTGACTTCCTTTGTGAATGACCCCCCCACAGTGGAAGCCCTGGTTCTTCTGCCATTCTATGGCCTTGGTACCCACACTACCCACTTACTGCCCATGCTATTCACACATAATACAGTGTTATAAGATATTCATATGCTTTAGTCTTTTCATATATATGTACAAATATATATATAGTATATATTATATAGAGAGGTCTAATTGAAAATTGAAAAAATATAAGATTATCAAAAATATAAAGTATCTATGTACAAATCTAACAATACATGTGCAAACCATATACTGAAAATGAAAATGTTGCTGAGAGGGGTTAAAGAAGATCAAAATAAAGATATACTCCATGTTCATGTATTGAAAGATCAGTATTGTTAAAATACAAATTCTTCTCAAATTTACCTAAAACTCTATGCAATATCAATCAAAATACCAGTAAGATTTTTTTTAAATCATCAAGGTGATTCTAAAATGTATATGGAAAGACAAAGAATCTCAAATAACCAAACAATTTTGATAAGGAAGAACAAAGAAGGAGTAACGCTCTGCCTGATGTTAATACTTACTCTAAAGTGGAAGTAATCAAGACAGTATAACACTGGCATAAGAATAGACAGATGATAGGACAGAATAGAGAGTTTAGAAGTAAACTCACATACATGCAGTCTACCAATTTTCCACTGAAGTCTCAGTGTAATTTATGAGAAAAGGATAGTCATTTCATCAGATAGTGCTGTATTTATACTAAAAATAAACTTCAATCCTCACCACAAATCATCTACAGAAGTTACCTCCAAATAAATCATAGGCCAAAAGTAAAAGTTAAAACTACAAAATAGGAAGATCTGAGAAATTCTCTTACTTTGGTGTAAATAAATGTTTCTTAGAACACAGAAAGCATGGATCATATAAAAAAAAAAGATGAGAAATTAAACTCTTAAAGCCTTCAAAATTTGTTAAAATGTTTTAGGTAAAGTCACAGACTGGGAGAAAATATTTGCAATAACAACAGCTGACAAAGGTCTTGTGTACAGAGCACATAAAAAATCTTTTTTTTTTTTTTAAAGATTTTATTTATTTGACAGAGAGAAACACAGCCAGAGAAGGAACACAAGCAGGGGGAGTGAGAGAGGGAGAAGCAGGCTTCCCGCAGAGCAGGGAGCCTGACGTGGGACTCGATCCCGGGTCTCCAGGATCATGACCTGAGCCGAAGGCAGTCGCTTAACCAACTGAGCCACCCCGGCGCCCCATAAACAAATCTTTCAAGTCAATAGGAAGTTAACTTGATTTTTAAAAATATGCAAGTGTTGAAGGATACTTCACAGAATAAGATATATGAATGGCCAATAAGCCCATTAAAAGATGTGTAACATCATTATTTATCAGGGAAATGAGAATCAAAATCATATGTTACCACTATCTTCCATCAGATCACTAAAATTAAAAAGCTGACAATGTCAAGTGCTGGTGAGGGTGTAGAGCAACTAGAACTCTCATAAATTACTGGGAGGGCAGAAAAATAGCAGAAGCACTTTTACAAATAGTTCAGCATTCATATAAATTTTCCCATATTCCTTCATGTGACCCATAAGTTTTACTCCTAAGAAATTAACCAAGATTAATTAAAATATACAGCTATGCAAACTATGTATGTCTTACATGAATGTTCATAACAGCTTCATTTATAATGGTCTTCTGGAAAACAATATGAATACCTATCAACAGGTGAATGGATAAACAATTTTGGCATATACATACAATGAAATACTATTTAGTAATAGAACAAAATAAATTGAACAAAAAACTACAGATACGTTCAACAAGATTAAATTTCTCAATAGCATGTGAAGGTCTGGATGCGCCTCAGCAACATTACGCTGAACAAAAGAAGCCAGACACAAAACAGTATATAGAATCCGAGTCCATTCACATACCACTTTAGAAACAAAGCACCAAATTATTGGTTGCCCAGAGCAGCGTTGAAACAGCAAAAGGATACTTTTTTTTTCATATTTATTTATTTATTTATTTTTTATTGTTACTAAAAAAATTTTTTTTCCAGTGTTTGAAGATTCATTCCCCATTCCCCACACCCAGTGCTCCACGCTTTAGGTGTCCCCAGTACCCACCACCAGGCGCTCCCATCCCTCCACCCCCCTCCCTCCAAGTCCTTCAGTTTCTTTCTGTGTCCAAAGTCTCTGTTGTTTCATTTCCCTCCCTAGATTACCCTAGTTCCCATTTACTTTCCTTCTCCCACTGTCCTCCAGTATACCCCTCATGTACCGCAAGTAAGTGAAACCATGCGATACTTGACTTTCTATTCTTGGCTTATTTCACTCAGCATTATCTCTTCCAGCCCAGTCCATGTTGCTACAAAAGTTGGATATTCATTCTTTCTGATGGAGGCATAGTATTCCATTGTATATATGTACCACATCTTCTTTATCCATTTATCTGTTGATGGGCACCTTGGCTCTTTCCACAGTTTGGCAATTGTGGCCATTGCTGCGATGAACATTGGGGTGCATATGGCCCTTCTTTTCACTACATCTGTATCTTTGGGGTAAATGCCCAGTAGTGCAATTGCAGGGTCATAGTGTAGCTCTATCTTTAATTTTTTAAGGAATCTCCACACTGTTTTCCAAAGCGGCTGCACCAGTTTACATTCCCACCAACAGTGCAAGAGGGTTCCCCTTTCTCCACAGCCTCTCCAACACTAGTTGTTTCTGTCTTGTTAATTTTGGCCATTCTGACTGATGTAAGGTGGTATCTTAGAGTGGTTTTGATTTGAATTTCCCTGATAGCTAGTGACGCTGAACATTTTTTCATGTGTCTGTTGGCCGTTTGTATATCTTCTTCGGAGAAGTGCCTCTTCATGTCTCTTGCCCATTTTTTGATGTGTTCATCTTCTTTTTGGGTGTT
>PITA01001088.1:0-11811 GCA_004023965.1 Spilogale gracilis
CAGTTGGTTGGGCGACTGCCTTCGGCTCAGGTCATGATCCCGGAGACCTGGGATCGAGTCCCACATCGGGATTCCTGCTCGACGGGAAGCCTGCTTCTCCCTTTCTCAGTCCCTCTGCTTGTGTTCCCTCTCTAGCTCTGTTTCTCTCTGTCAAATAAATAAATAAAATCTTAAAAAAAAAAAGAAAAAAAGAAAAAAAGAAAGGCAAAAAAAGAAAGAAAGAAAGAAAGAAAGAAAGAAAGAAAGAAAGAAAGAAAGAAAGAAAGAAAGAAAGAAAAGAAAAGGAAAGAAAGGCAAAGTGAGAGAGAAGGTACACAGGGAGAGCACAGAAATAGTCTTACACCATCCCCTTGACTGTGCAGCTGTTTGTGATCGGCCGGCTCTGGTAAGGCGGGGAATGTCCTGGGCCTGGACTCCAGCTGTCTCTCGCAGTGGCTGCTGGGCATACGGATAGGTTTTCCGTGCCTGGCTTCATCTTCCTCAATTGCCAGTGGCCTCTCTACCAAATTCTTCTCTCCTCTTTGGTGACCAAGTCTCATCCCTTCTTTCGCTGCAAGGTCTTTCTCCCATTTGTCTTATTTCTATTTGCACTGTTTGCTGACTCTCAATTGAACTTAATGAAAAAACTTCTCACCTAGACTTCCTGCCTTCATCACCTCCTGTCCACACTTCCTTTGCATTTCCTACCAGATCTGTCGTTCTGAAAAACAGATCTGATCTGCTCAAGGGCATCTGTTATTCAGAGATCTCTGCTTGCTCCCCATTGCCTGTAAAATAAAGTCTGAGACCCGAGATCCTCAGGCAAGTGTCCAACTTATCCCCCGTTGTTACCATTCACACATCCTGCTCACTAAGACAAGTATTGCTTAGCCGATATGGAATGCTGGATTGGAAAGAAAGAGTTTGGGGGTAAATTGGACAAAGGAACCAGACTTGCAGGAACCTGGTAGAAAGGAGAAACCATTTGGTATTTTTACTATTTCCTGGGTCTTCCTAAATGTCCAACCAGAGGGTAATGGTGATGTATGAAATCTCTGCTTAGGGGGCGCCTGGGTGGCTAGATGGTTGAATGTCTGCCTTCAGCTCTGGTCCTAATCCCGGAGTTCTGGGATCGAGTCCCACATCTGGCTCCCAGCTCGGCAGGGAGTCTGCTTCTCCCTCTGACCTTCTCCCCTCTCATGCTCTCTCTCACTCTCTCTTTCAAATAAATAAAAAAAATCTTAAAAAAAAAAGAAATCTAGGGGCGCCTGGGTGGCTCAGTTGGTTAAGCAACTGCCTTTAGCTCAGGTCATGATCCTGGAGACCCAGGATCGAGTCCCACATCGGGCTCCCTGCCCGTCGGGAAGCCTGCTTCTCCCTCTTTCACTCCCCCTGCTTGTGTTCCCTCTCTGGCTGTGTTTCTCTCTGTCAAATAAATAAAATCTTAAAAAAAAAAAAAAAAAAGAAATCTCTGCTTAGGATACGGTATATACTTATAGTTTAAATTATGTTTATGGTTCAAAACCAGGGAAATATGCCTATAAGAGAAACCACAGATCATTTATATGATATACTTTACTATGAAGCTATCTAAAAATCAGATTTTTTTTAAAGATTTTATTTATTTATTTGACAGAGAGATCACAAGTAGGCAGAGAGGCAGGCAGAGAGAGAGGAGGAAGCAGGCTCCCTGCTGAGCAGAGAACCCGATGTGGGCCTCATTCCCAGGACCCCGAGATCATGACATGAGCTGAAGGCACAGGCTTTAACCCACTGAGCCACCTAGGCACCCCAAAAATCAGATTTTGAAGAATACTTAATGAGATTGTAAAGTCTTAAAAAAGTAGAAAAATGTATTATTATAATGGTTTCCATGAAAAGAAAGCAGACTAAAATGTATTACAAAAATATATTAATATGTAGTAGGGCTCTAAGAGACTTGTCATGCATTCTTTATAATTTATTGTATTTTTCAAATGTTCTGCAATAAGCATGCTTTATTTTTTATTTTACAATCAGGAAAAAATAACATTTACAAGTTTAGTCATAATATAAGGAAAGGCAATTTGTTATAATGTTAAATTTAAAAGGCAGAGGACAAAATTATGTCGAGACCTCAACTGTATTAAAAAAATATTTTGAAAAGGCAGGAATAAAATACACATAAGTGTTGGCAGTGGTTATCTTGGGGTACTTTCTTTAATATAAAGTATTATTTTTATTATGGGAAAAATGTTTTTTTTTTTTAAGTTTTTATTTATTTGACAAACACAGCGAGAGAGAGAACACAAGCAAGGGGAGTGAGAGAGGGAGAAGCCGGCTTCCCGCAGAGCAGGGAGCCCGATGTGGGACTCGATCCCGGGTCTCCGGGATCATGACCTGAGCCGAAGGCAGTTGCTTAACCAACTGAGCCACCCAGGCGCCCCAGGGAAAAATGTTTTATTTAAAAATTTGTTGTGACACTATTTTAGTTTCCTTCAGAAAAACAGAATCAATAGTATTAATCAGTTGATTATAAGGAATTGCCTTTCAAAATTAGGGAGGCTGGTGAGTCCCAAATTTGCAACATTGCCTTGCAGGCTGGAGACCCAGTGGAGTTGAGGGTACAGTTCCAATCCAAAGGCAGTCTGCTGGAAGCTCCCCCTTGCTTAGGGAGGCTGCTCTTTTTTTTCTAGTCAGGCCCTTCAACTGATTGAACGAGGCCCACCCAAACTGTGGCTGCCAGTCTGTTTACTCAAAAATTAAAATGTTAATTACATCCCAAACGCCCTGAATACAAAATTGACAGTTGACATATAAAATGAACCATCAAAGACAGCAGAACCATTAAAGTATTCTTGCCCCCCAAATAAATCTGACTCTCATCAATCTTCTAGATCAGTTTACATGAACAACAGGGGATGGAAGAACATATTAAAAGACACTATGGGGGGGTGCCTGGGTGGCTCAGTTGATTGGGCGACTGCCTTCGGCTCAGGTCATGATCCTGGAGACCCGGGATCGAGTCCCACATCGGGCTCCCTGCTCGGCGGGAAGCCTGCTTCTCCCTCTCTCACTCCTCCTGCTTGTGTTCCCTCTCTGGCTGTGTTTCTCTCTGTCAAATAAATAAAATCTTTAAAAAAAAAAAGACACTATGGGAAATCAATTATTCGATCCCACACAAAATAAATGAATGTCCTAAAAAAATTGAGGAATGGTGAGAGATGAAAAGTGTCTCGACAGGCATATCAGGTACATGTGCTTCATGGAACAAATTTGGATCCCGATTTGAATTAGCTGATTATAAAGAGACATTAACGAGAGAATCTGGGAAATTGCACGTTCACTAGATATCAGTTGATATTAAGGATTTTTTCCTTTATGTGTTAATAGTATTATCGTTATATCTTCTAAAAGAAGAGGTCTTGTTTTTTAGAAATATGTAATGAGGGGCACCTGGGTGGCTCAGCTGTTAAGCATCTGCCTTGGGCTCAGCTCATGATCCTGGAGTCTCGGGTTAGAGCCCTGCATCTGGCTGCTGCTTGGTGGGTAGCCTGCTTCTCTCTCTCTCACTCCCCCTGCTTGTGTTCCCTTTCTAACTGTGTTTCTCTCAGTCAAATAAATAAATAAAATCTTAAAAAAAAAAAAAAGAAACATGTAATGAGGCACTTACACATGGAAAGGTTTGACATCAGAGCTCCGCGTTAGGCTAACCTAGCACATTTCAACAAGGCATCAGTAAAAAAGGATCTTCCGTGCGTTGACAATTGTTGGTACTGGGGGATGGGGGAGTCATTACATTATTTTCTCCACTTCTGTGTATGTTTCAATGTTTCCATCAGTTTTTTCACCTCTACTTCCAGCCAAAGGAATGAGAACTCGTTGTTGTAAGGCTCAAGAATGATCTATCCTGGAGTGTAGACATTCCGTATTCTATGCTCTCACATTCTTGTAAAGGAGCACATCAGTGAGACTTTCCCAGCTCGCAAAACTGCAAGTCTAGACCAGCATTCTCCCTTAGAAACAGAATGCAGACCACATATGTAATTTAGAATTTTCTAGGCCATATCAGTGAAAGTAAGAAGAGGGTGCCTGGGTGGCTGAGTGGGCTAAAGCCTCTGCTCAGGTCATGATCTCAGGGTCCTGGGATCAAGGCCCGCATTGGGCTCTCTGCTTGGCAGGGAGCCTGCTTCCTCCTTTCTCTTTGCCTGCCTCTCTGCCTACTGGTGATCTCTCTCTCTGTCAAATAAATAAATAAAATCTTTAAAAAAGAAAAAATAAAGGGGCGCCTGGGTGGCTCAGTTGGTTGAGGGACTGCCTTCGGCTCAGGTCGTGATCCCAGAGACCCCGGATAGAGTCCCACATCGGGCTCCCTGATCGGCGGGAAACCTGCTTCTCCCTCTCTCACTCCCCCTGCTCGTGTTCCCTCTCTCGCTGTGTTTCTCTCTGTCAAATAAATAAAATATTTTTTAAAAAATAAATAAATAAATAAGAATATCAAAGAATATAGGGGGACTAGACAGATGTTTAACCGTGCAAAATTCCAATGCATAGTAAGTCAGTCCTAGAGATTTAATGCACGGTCTAGTGAATGAAGACAACCACCTTGCATTGTAACCATCAACTATGCTAAGAGACTAGTGAATTATTCCAGCCCCCAGAAAGAAAAAGGCAATTATGTGACATGATAAAGGTGCTAATTATCTCCACAATGACAATCATAGTGCCACATATAAAGGTCCATGATGTGCACCTAACCTGTTGTACACCTTAAGTTTACACAATGTTCTATGCCAAACATATTTCCATTACAAAGTCAATTAACATTAATTGGTTCATTGAGCATTTTACGTTTACTTCCTTTCAACCTCATTATCACCATATATAACAGAGCTTACCCTTTGTTCCTGTATTTCAGGGAGGGAAAGTGGAGGACAGAGAGGGAAAGGAATTCTGCCAAGATGAGGGAAGCAGGACTCATGCCCAGACAGCGCCCACTTCTCCATCAGCCATAGGACACATAGCACATAAAGCCTCGAGGGTCCACAAAATTGTTTTCATTTTCATTTATTTTCTAATCAGATGAGAAATGAAAATAATGATAAAGAGGATATAATAATGAATTCAGTTTGGATTAGATTCACCTTTATTCCGACATACCCATAAAACGTCATGTTTAATGTTTTTTTTATGGAAGGAAGAACCCTGCAAGGCGAGGGTGCCCATAAAACCAGGTCCTATAACCCCAGGCTACTGGGCTTAAAGCACTAGGGCTCCCAACTCTCTGAACCCCACCTAAGACTGGATACCTGCGTGGGCTCAGGCAAGTCACCCTTTCTCCACCACAGGCTTCTCATCTGTAAAATGGGAATAATAAATAGTGTGCATTTGTCTATAGCCATGAGGATGTCTCCAGCAACTGTGCCCAGCACCTTAACAACAATGCCTGATGCGCAGCAAGGACTCCCGTACCGACTGCCGCGGCTGATCTCATTTGTTGCAGCCTTGAGGTCCAAAGCGTCCAGACCCCACAGCGGCTGTTCCTGCAAGAGCCAGATGGCTGACAGGCTCAGTGCAGCAACACCTCCTCAGGTGCACACCAGAAATTCCAGAGCATCTTCACGGCAGCCTCGGGAGAGATTCCGCCGTGTTCTCCAACCAACCAGGGCAGACGCACACTTCTAGAGGCTACTAGGCTCAGGGATCACCTCACCCTTCCCCGCCCCCCTGGGCCCTTTTCCATCTTAGCTCTGTTTCTGCAGGAAGCAGGACAGAAAGGTCTCAGTCTTTTTTTTTTTTTTTAAGATTTTATTTATTTATTTGACAGAGAGAGAGACACAAAGAGAGAGCAGGGGAAGTGGGAGAGGGAGAAGCAGGTTTCCTGCCAAGTAGGGACTCTGGGATCAAGACCTGAGCCTAAGGCAGATGTTTAACGACTGAGCCACCCAGGTGCCCCGAGAGGTCTCAGTCTTGTGTGAGTCTGAAGAAAGAGCCCAGATGTGGAGCTCTTGGGAACTGGCTTTGCAGCCCACAGCTCTACCAGGACAAGCTGGGACAAGTCTCTCAGCTTCTCCCAGCCCCAGAGCCCTCAGCTGGACAATAGGAACACATAACAAAAGTAGGAGTAGGGATGCCTGGGTGGCTCAGTCCATTAAGCGCCTGCCTTCAGCTCAGGTCATGATCCCAGGGTCCTGGGGTCAAGTCCCACAGCAGGTTCCCTGCTCAGCGGTGAGCCTGCTTCTCCCTCTGCCTCCGCCTGCTACTCCCCATGGATGTGCTCACTCTCTCTCTGATAAATAAATAAGTAAAGTCTTTGAAAAAAATTAATAACATAGGAATAATACTTGTAACCATTATCCTTATGGTGCAGTACTAGAAGCATTAGGGCTTTGGGGGTCAGAGTCCTTTGGATCAAACCACAGCTTCTACCCCTTGGCAGCACCTGACCTTGCCTTTCCAGGTCTGGGTTTCTCATTTAGAGAATGGGAAGTAATAAGAGGACCTACCTCAAAGGGTTATTGGGACAATAAAATGAGATACTTAGATCTAAAGCTCTTTGCAGCCCTGGATACACACTATGTGATCTATAAAGATCAGCAATTGGTTGCTTTAATTGTAAATGTGCTTCTTCACGAGTCCTTTGGCCTGTAATCCAATATATCAACTGCACACAGAAGATGTTCAATGAATAGTTGTGGAATGAAAAGGTGAATGAACAGATGAGTGAATTAATGAACAGACTTGCCATCCTTTGCAACACAGAACTCAATCCAGATCTTCTTCAGGCAAAATTCCCCTGATCTAACGGCAATGGGAATTCTTGCAGCCTCAAGACTTTGAATTTCCTTGTTTCTTCTTGACTAGATAAAGCAGTTAAAAATATGTCCCCAGGGGCACCTGGGTGGCTCCGTTGGTTAAGCATCTGCTCCCTGAACAATGGAGAGCCTGCTTCTCTCTCTCTCACTCCACCTGCTAGTATTCCCTCTTTTGCTCTCTCTCTCTGTCAAATAAATAAATAAAATCTTAAAAAAAAAAAAAAAAAGAGTCCCCTCTCTCACCTTCCCTTCAAAATAGGGACCCTAATTCCCTTCTTTTCCTTGACTATGAGCTGAATTTAGTGACTCAACTTCTTTCTTTTTAATAAAAGATTTATTTAGATTTTTATTCAAGAGAGTCAGAGAGCATGAAGGGGTGAGGCATAGAGGGAGAAGCAGACTCCCTGCCGAGCAGGGAGCCCGATTCGGGGCTCAATCCTGCGACTCCGGGATCATAACCTGAGCTGAAGGCAGATACTTAACCGTCTGTTAACAGGCTGTTAGGGAAGCAGGTCCCCCGGCCCCAGTCAAGCCTTCACATGACTACATCCCCAGCCATCAGCTGGACTGTCACCTAATCAGAGACTCTGAGCAAGAACCACCCGTCTGAGACACTCCCAATTCTCTGCCCCCCAGAAACTATGAGATAATAAGTACTGTCTTAAGATGCTGTGTTTGGGGATAATTCATTACACAGCAATAGATAACTAATACTAATATTTGCACTTATATTCTTGAGAAAAGGTTTTGAATAAATGCTTTTCAAAAAATACCTGACTCATGGAAACTTCTGACAATTCGTTCTCCATATTGTTTTAGCACTCTTCAGAAAGCCTGAATCCACACTTTCTTAGACCACGCCCACCGGCTAATTAAGGATCTCTTCCTCCCTTGGATCCCAGGTGGGATGCATCATGGTGTCCTTAGCATACCAGTCTTCAGGGTGTTGGTTGGCACCGCCAGATCCCCAGCTGGGTGGGAAGAGTCAGGTTTCGTGATAAGGAGGCCAGTCAGTAGCTCATATTTAGAAGAATCATCAGTTTCAGGGGGGCCCATCTATATCCTTACTGCCAGTTCCCATGTTGTGCTAACAGCTGCTAATCCTTTCAGCTTATTTAGAGACAACTTGAGAATCCTTCCCCTGCCTAGCCAAGGCTCTGCACTCACTGGAGAGAACTCTGATTGTCATTTGCATCTGGAAAATTTCTACCTAATGTGGGAATGTGCGTGGAAAGAGTGTTCATGACTGACCAGGTTGAGAACTCCAAGCTGATAAAGACAAGCTAGCTCTTCTTTTTTAAATAAGATATTATTTATTTATTTATTTATTTAATTTTTTTATTTGATGGAGAGAAACACAGCTAGAGAGGGAACACAAGCAGGGGGAGTGAGAGAGGAAGAAGCAGGCTTCCCACTGAGCAGGGGCTTGATCTCGGGACTCAGGGATCTTGACCTGAGCTGAAGGCAGACTCTTTTAACGATTGAGCCACCCAGGTGCCCCAACCCAGCTCTTCTTCTTTTTTTTTTTTTTTTTAAAGATTTTATTATTTGACAGAGAGAAACACAGCCAGAGAGGGAACACAAGCAGGGGGAGTGAGAGAGGGAGAAGCAGGCTTCCCGCCAAGCAGGGAGCCCGAGGTGGGACTTGATCCTGGGTCTCCGGGATCATGACCTGAGCCAAAGGCAGTCGCTTAACCAACTGAGCCACCCAGGTGCCCCACCAACCCACCTCTTCTTATATTACAATGAGGACTTTAGCCATCAGGTTGTCCTGAGGGCATGGCCGGTGTGGCTGTGGCCACCAGGTTCAACAGTCATTTTTTTGTTGTTGTTTAAGATTTTATTCATTCACTTGAGAGAAACAGTGCGCACACATGAGCCTCGGGAGGGGGGCCCTGTGATAGTCCAAGCAAGAAGGGACAGAGGCTGAGACCCAGGTGAGGGTGGTGTAGGTGAAGAATGTGAACAGAGTCCAGATTTAACAAGAACTCTGCACTTGACTCTTGTCACAGGATCCCTGCTACAAACTGAGCATGGGTTTAGGGACCTTGACCTCTTTTTGTAAGATCTTCCTTCAATTCCAAGTCCAGTTTGGTAGTTAATGTTGTTGGACTCCAAGAGGGATCAGAGGAGGATAAGTGAAATCCCACCAGTCCTCAGAAGTTATGATCCCGAACTCAGAGGAATCTTCCCCCTGGCCTCCCAAGTCCTCAGTCTAGGATTTTCTCTTCTCTAGATGTGGCTCATGGCTAAGTCTACTTCTTAGTATTTCCTGAATTAATCCAGTCTTCTCCAGTTCCACAAAGGAGGAATTTTTCCTTGTTCTCTTCTGCTCTGTGCTCTTGGTTCACCTGGGTTAAGGGTAAGCCTTGGCTTTTGCTCTGGATTATGATTATTGATTGGTTTGCCTGTCTTCCCTAGCAGACCATGAGTTCCTTGAGGGCAAGGACCTTGTGTACTCATCTTTGTGTCCTGACCTTGTCTGCAGCCACTGGCACATAGCTAAAAGACTGCTGAACTTGGGACGCCTGGGTGGCTCAGTCAGTTCAGCACCTGCCTTCATCTCAGGTCGTGATCTTAGGGTCCTGGGATCGAGTCCTGCATCAGGCTCCCTGCTTAGTGGAGAGTTTGCTGCTTCCTCTCCCTCTGCCTCTCACCATACTTGCTGTCCCTCCCTCTCTATTTCACTCTGCTCTGCTCTCTCTTGCAAATAAATAAATAAAATCTATGTTAAAAATTTCAGATTAGTTAAAGTCTTTTCTCAATTGCTTAGACTCTTTTGAAAGGTCTTCCATTATTCTTAGGATAAAATCCACCCTCTTTTCCATGGCTTACCAGGGCCATATGGCTACCTTCTGCCCACCTCTCCAACTTTCTCTCCTGCCCTGCCCCAACTGATCATTGTGTCCCACACACTGACCTTCTGTGCCCTAATACACCAAGCTTTTTCCCCACTCAGAGCCATCCATTCACTCAGAACATATTTATCAAGAATCTTCTGTGTGCCAGACATTATTTTTGCTGCTGAAGATAGAGTGGGGAATAAAATGCACACAAGTCCTTGCCTTTGGAAAGCTTATATTTTAGTGAAAGAAGGCAGCCTATAAACAAGAGAAGTAAATAAACATAGTACGTTGGAAGGGAATCAGTACTAAGGGGGAAAACAAAGCAGAGAGAGGGGAGTAGAGACACTGGAGGGATTGGTTTGCAAGTTTCAACATGGGACCCAGAGATGGGCTTAAGAAGGTGATATTTGAGTTCTGAAGGGGGCAAGGGTACAAGCCATGCAGATATGTTGGGGAAGAGCCTTCTTGGCTGCAAGGATAGCAAGTGCAAAGGCCCTGAGGCTGGGGCACACCCACTTTGTTCCAGGAACAACAAGGAGGCCAGGACTGGAGGGGAGTGAGAGATGAGATCTGAGAGGTAACAGGAATCCTAATCAGAGTCACTTGAACATGAGACTGGTGTAAGAACTTCGGCATCTGTGGAAATTTCCACCTGGAACATTCCTCCCTGACTGTTTACCTGTCTGGCTCTTTCCCATCCTACAGATTTCAGAAAGACTTTCCTTGGCCACCCTCCTGCTTCACTTTCACAACACTCTCTTTTCTTCATAGTAAGTACTGAGATATGCAATTGTGTAATCTATTTTCACATTCTTATCTGCTCACTATAAGACGAACTCCATCAGGGGCAGCAGTCCTGTCTGCCACATCTGTCCTCAGAAGCCCAGTGCTAGCAGACTACCCAGCACTCAGTAAGTCCTCAATAAATAACTTGTGGAAAGAGAGAAAGAGAGAAAGAGAGAAAGAGAGAAAGAAAGCAAGAAAGAAAGAAAGAAAGAAAGAAAGAAAGAAAGAAAGAAAGAAAGATGGAAATCAGAAAGAAAAGAAAAGAAAAGAAAAGAAAGAAAGAAAGACAGGAAGAAAAAAGTTCTGTAATTATTATTCCCAGCTTGAACCTTCTGATGTATGAAGAAATATGTTTTGGTGTTGGAGGACCATCCCTAGGAAATCTGTGGGCAAAAAGCTTTCAGATAGACTAAGAAAAGAAAAATCAGAAACACGCCACATTGAAAAACTTGGGAATTAGAATGGCCTGAGCTTCCAAAAAGTAACATTAGAAGCTAGAAGGCAGAGGAACACAGCCTTCAAAATATTGCATGAAAAACATCTTTAACACACAAATCTGCCTCTAGCCATCTATCAAGTGACACCATTTCAGATATGCAAACGTTCAAAGCATTTCACCTCGCATGTACTTTTTCTCAGAAAGGGATTGATGATGTGCTCCACCCAGATGAGAGAAAAACAGAAAGACAAATATCCAGGAGCAAGGCAAGGAAAGCTTCCAAGCTGATGGCACAAGGAAGACTCAGCAAGAACCCCATGCAGGGGCTCAGTCCAGATGGGAAGAGGAGGGCGGATGACTCCGAGATTGAGGTCTCCTGTGGAATTCACACATTATGTACTCCGTGCAGCAGGGCTTAAAGAGAAAGGGAATTTACTGAAAGAGTATTAGGTGATGGGTAAAATCCCACAAGGGCTGGAGAATGTCCAGCTAGAAACAGGTAGAAACTAGAAACAGCTCCTCCACCGGGCTGTCAGCTGGTATAGTGATGGTGACACTGCTGCTGTCCCCAAGCAGCAGGCACTGCAGCTTGCCGAGATGGCACTAATGGGTCCCCGGCACAGGTCACTGCCCTGTCACGCACTGCTGCCCCACTGTGACTTCTTCTATCAAAAAAAATGGTCCTTGAATTTTCTGCTTCTGCATCCCGGCAGTTACCTATTGAGATGTGTGCATCTGATGCGCGATGTCCAAGTTGAGTGCCTTAGCTGCAAGAGGCTGAGAAAATGAGCTTCTAGAATCTTCCATTTTTCTGGTGGAGGTTCTGCTTCCCACAAGTCTCCTAAGGGGAAATTCCCCAAATACAGAAAGGGTTTAGCATCTGGGCAATGAGGAAGAATGACAAATAACCACTGTAGAAGTATGGAAAAAATTAGTGATATGGAAATTTAAAAAAACCAACAACAAA
>PITA01001088.1:19827-105182 GCA_004023965.1 Spilogale gracilis
TGCATCCTTGTAGCTGCTACTTTACCCTTCTCTCTGCTTCTGGCCTTGCTCACTGCAGTCTATCAGAATATTCCTTCCACTGTTTATTTCACCATAAACTTGAAGTCGGGTTATCATATCTCTGTTCACGCCGTCTAGCGGCTTCCCAGCTAACTCAGGGTCAAAGCCAAAATTGTCACCATGGCCGACCAGGGCTTGATCTGTCTCCGCAAGGGCTCTCTGATCTTACCTCCTACCATTCTTCCCCTACTCCCTCTCACACTCCCTGACAGCTGCCTGGGGGCCATCCCTCCAATTATGCAAGCATTCGCCTGCCTCAAGGCCTCTGATCTTGCCCTTCCTTCTGCCTAGAATTCTTTTTTTTTTTTTTTTTTTTTTTTCTGCCTAGAATTCTGTTCCCCCAGATAGCTGCAGGGTTTCATCCCTCAAAGGTCTTCTCAGCAGAGACGGTGACCTTTGTCTCCCTCACCCTGCTTTCTCTCTCCTCCTAGCATCTCTCACCACCAGATACATTCTATACGCCTGTTCATTTGTTTGTTTATTATCCGTGCGTCCTCTCAGAGAGTAAACTCCATGAGGGCCGCTGTGTCTCTGTGGGCTCAGCCTGGAGCAGAGCCATCCTGGATGAACAGAAGTTAAATGGAAGAATCCTGACCCAGGAAGGGCCACAGTTTCCCTTGAACCCTGGGAAGCTTGGGACCCTGAAGCCCCCTGGAATGGGAATATGACCCTCTTTTCCCCAGTCTTGGAACACTGATCTTTAATTCCCTCACTTCACACTGGGGGAATTTCCAGACTATAAAACTAAAAGCTGAAGGTCTTGACCTTTTAAACTCCCAAAGCCTCAAGATCAGGAACAGGGAGATGAGTCCTAAAGCCGGGTCAGAACAATTTTCTTTTTCTCGTATTTTTCTTCAGAGCGTCTGTCATCATTGGAAATTGAGCCTTTAAAGGACCATCTAGCCACAGGGCTCTTTCTGCATTTTCTGCCTGTTTTTTTGAAAAGCTCTTTCTTCTGATTTTCTTTGGGAACACCCACCCTTCCCCCGCATTCCGTCAGTTCAAGTGACTTGGTTGGCCTAACCCTCAAGAGCTCCAGCAAGGGGCATGCCGACAAGACCTACACTCGTCAATCTGCTTTATCCCCTGGCTGCTTGAGTATGACCATGGGACCCCATCGAGACAAAAGCGAATCGGGACCAATTTAAGTCAGTGGGACTGCTGGAGAAATAGAGCATCATTTTTCTGCCATTTTGTTTTGTTTTGTTTTGTTTTAGATTTTATTTATTTATTTGTCAGAGAGAGAAAGAGCACAAGCAGGGGGAACAGCAGGCAGAAGGAGAAGGAGACTTCCCACTGAGCAGGGAGCCTGAAGCAGGGGTCGATCCCAGTACACTGGGATCATGACCTGAACCGAAGGCAGACGCTTAACCAACTGAGTCCCCCAGGTGTCCCTTCTGCCAGTTTTAAGAGAGAACAAGATATAAGCTTGGAATTGCTGGTGCCACTGCCACAGCTAGGGAAGAGCCTTCTTATATAAGAATATAAGAATCTTTATATAAGATTACATATAAGAATCTTATTGAGCCCCTGGATCAAGCCAAACCCGAAGTCCACAGACAATTCCAATGGACCTTGCCCAAATCAGCTTGAGCTGGATTTTCTGTTACTTATCACCAGGAGAGCATTACCTTTTTATTCACTCTTCCAACTCACTGTTCATTCCTTTGACTCCTCTTCTGCTAGTAGGAGTTGTAACTCTAAGTCAGACCTCAGGGCCTGAAATGGAATTCAAAAGCACTTCCTGCTCAAAACCAAAACAACAGGATGAAGGAGGGGAAAGGTCAGCCCATCCAACATTTGGATGCTTGTCAACACAAAAACAGAACTTCTAGTTTTTGATCTGGTAATTTGGGGATTCTGTCAATGCCAAAGGTCTTGAGTCTCATGCTTTCCTCAGAACTAACACTTAATAGAAGTTGTGCAGAACTTGGAGACAAGGACCCTAAATACATTTGCTGAAATATTTGTACAACTTCCTCTTAATCTACTTAAGTGACATCATTGTTTTTAGAGCATTTTGAGCTATTTTTCCTTTTTAAAATAAAAAAAACAGAGGTAGACACGTATCTAGGCTTTTGAAAAATATTTCACCTTCATTTTTTTATGGAAGTGAAAAATGTCTTAGAAAAATAAAACGTTACAGGAATATATAAAACAGGATATGTCAGTTTCCCTACAAGCTGACTCTCTAGAGATGGCCACAACTGAGTTTGTTGGATATCCTAGCACTTACTAAAACATAAATTTCCTAGACCCCAATGGATTATACCATATATATGGTTTGTGACTTTTTCTCTGATATATCATGAACAATTCACCATTGTCTTTATATGCCCTTTTAAAGGGTTCCATCCTATTTCATTGTGTTCAGGGATATGTCTGTTGTCTGAGTTGCCAGCATGCGATAGTTCTGATTTTATAGAAAGTCTGTAATTTATTTTTCCATTCTCTTTTTGAAGGGGAATTGGGTTATCTCTAATGTTTGCTGTAATAAATAATGCTATATTTGCCTCTTTCTGTGTTTGTTTGCTTGGGGGAGTATATAGAATTGATCTCTAAATGCAAATTGCTGGGTCAAAGGTTATAAACATTAAAGTTGTTTTTTAAAAATATATTATTTATTTATTTGAGAGATAGTGAGAGAGTATGAGCAGGGGGTGGGGGAGGGAGAAGCAGGCTCCCCACAAAGCAGGGAGCCCATGGGGCTTGATCCCAAGATCGAGGGATCATAACTTAAGGTGAAGGCAGCCGCTTAATCAATTGAGCTCCACAGGTGCCCAACATTAAAGTTTTAATACCTAGGAGCTTTCATTCTCTGCAGAAGTTGTACCAACTTTTACCAATAATGCACGAGGGGGCTTTGGCTGGTAAACTTTTTTTTTCCCCTCACTAATAAAAACCATCAGGAGGTGTCTTAATCTGTCTGAGCTGCTAGAATAAATTACTGCAGACCAGATAGTACGTAAACAACAGAAATTTCTCTCTCTCGGTTCTAGAGACTGAGAAGCCTAAGACCAAGGTGCGGGTAGAGTGGGTGTGTGGTGAGAACCTGCTTCCCAGATCACATACTCCTGTCCTTCTACTCCCCCCCCCCCCATTAGGAGGGACAAATGAGCTCTCTGAGATGTTTTATAAGGTACTAATCCCACCTTGGAGAGGTCTGCCCTCATGGCCTCCCAGAGATTCTACCCCCAAGTACCATCCCACTGGGGATTAGATTCCAACCTATTGCTTTATTTGGTGAGCACACAAACATTCAGTCAACATCGTAGGATCATGCTTCTTCCTTCCCTGAGGGCCTGGTCAGAATTAGCGAATACCGTGAGCCATTCGCTGTCATTTCACCTCCATTATACCAGCCAGAAACCAAACTCAAATTGATTTGGAGAAAAGTTGACTTTATGGGGTAAATGGCTTCAGGCGAGGCTGGATTCAGGTCTCAGATGTTGCCAATGGAACTCAGTTTCTGTTTCCCACAGGGTTGGCTTGCTTCTGTTCTCAGTCATGCTTCCAGCCGCTCCGGGCTCTCTCCTTTCTTTTTCTTTTTTTAGCTCTTTCCTTTTATTTTCCTTTTAAGATTTTACTTTTAAGCAACCTATACGCCCCATGTGAGGCTCAAACTCACAACTCCAAGGTCAAGAGTCCTGTGCTCCGTGACGGAGCAGATTGGCACCCCCAGGCTCTCTCCTTTTAGGGGCACAGTGGTTGCAAGGAGCTCCAGCAATCCTATACTCCGAGGTTCACGTTCTGCACAGGGAAGGGCTGAATGGTTCCTGGGGAGACAAAGCTGATGGTCACCCTGCCTCCAGGGCTGTTCTGGGGTAAATTCATTCTCCATACTGCAGCCGGAAAGGGGCCCTCCAAATGGAACAAATCGGAGCCTTGTTTAAAACTCTTTGGTTGTTCTTTGCCTTCAGGGTAAATTCCACCCTCCTTAACAAGGCCTCCAGGACCTGGCCTCTCCCATCCCCCACACTCCCTAGCATTCCTTAGTAAAGCCAGGCTGCATTGCCTAGTTGTCCAAATATGCCTTGTCCTCTCTTCTACTTCTTGGCTTTTGCATAATAGTCTTGGTGATTTATAAAGAAGTTACCAACCCTCAGGAAGCAAGTCAATAGCCCCTCTGCCCTCATCTCTCTCTCTCTTTCTCATACACACACATACACACGCGTAACCAGGCAACTAGGGGTCATCTGCTGACATCATTCATACTAGCCAATGGAAACTCATTCCTTCCCCCGAAAACCACAATCAAGGCGTATGGTGGTGCTTTTCTTCTGTCTGACTTGCCCAGGTGCTTTTCCCTCATGGCCCTGCAGAGAAAGCATGGGGTGCCCCTGCTCCTTGGGAATTTTAAGTAATAAATCCTCCTTTCGAAGGCAGTTGTCTCCATGTCTGACATCTTGGCATACCTGATTAAAATCAAATCATGGAGGGATGCCCAGATGGCTCAGTTGGTAGAACATGAGACTCTTGATCTTGGGGCCTCATGTTGTGGGTAGAGGTTACTTAAAATAGAATTAAAAATTTTTTTTTAAATTTTTAATCAAATCTTGGATACATTTCACAGTAGTTTAATAACCTTTAACTAGCTGTGTGACCTTGAGCTCAAGCTCTCTCTGTCTTGAGTTCTCTCTCTCTAAAATGGGGAAAAGAGTACCTACTTCAAAGATGTAGGGAGGGCTGCCTGGGTGGCTCGAGTCGTTTAAGCATCTGACTCTTGGTATCAGCTCAGGTCTTGGTCTCAGGGTCCTGGGTTCAAGGCTTACACTGGGCTCTATGCTGGGTGTGTGAAGCCTACTTAAAAAATTAAAAAAAATAAAATGTAGGGGTGCCTGAGTGGCTCAGTCAGTTAAGCATCTGCCTTTGGCTCAGGTCATGATCTCAGGGTCCTGGGATCGAGCCTCTAATCTTGCTCACTGCTCATCGGGGAGCCTGCTTCTCTCTCTCCCTCCACCTCTTCCCATGCCCATGCTCTCTCTCTCTCTCTCTCTCTCTCTCTCAAATAAATAAATAAATTCCTTTTTTAAATGTAGGAAAAAATTGTGAAAGACTTTGAAATGGGAAAAAAACAAAACAAAACCAAATCATCAGTGGGTGATGAAATCACCCATTACAGTCATTGCTACCTTCCATGGTCTTTGAGATATTTTGCAACTCTGTAAGAGACTGACAGTAATGCAATAATTATGGAATAATTATTATTAATAGAAATGCAAGTATTGTATCTGGTGAAATGCAGCTGATTTTGCCCTGAGGATATTGACCAGTTTTGTCAGTTTTGCCATCTATTGGTACATTTCAACATCCTCTTCCCAGCTACCACAGGTAACACTTTCAACTTTCCAAAGTTCTATTCCCACCCATAGTATCTGAGGGGTTCCCTCTTGACATAATGAGTTCAATAAAGTCTTTGAGGATGTTCACTCTGTCTAAGTCAGGATTTTACCTTTTTGGAAAACGATCCTATCATATGCCATCAAGACGTCCTAGAGATCCACCTGCCAATGGGGTGGACCAGGCTTGCAGAAGAGTGCCTCGTGACTGGTCTTAAGTGCAAGACACTTCTCTTCTTGGCACTCGGCAAGAGAACCTTGAATTCCTAACTCTCTGTTTCTCTCTTCTCTCTCTCTGCTAAGTTTGTGTTCTGTTTTTTGTTTTGGCTCATATACAGCCAATAAATTATTCCCCTTTTGTGGCAGCAGTAATGGGGAGTTTGATTTTTATGGTCAGAACATTTCACAATCTCTGTAAATGGGTTAATGGATTGTAAGAGATCTATTCTCTGTTGAGAGAGGCAGAGAATCTGGCTCCTTGGTCTTTCTGTTTGTTTGAGCTCAAATCAATTAAGACTTTTATGCCTGCCAGGAAGGAAAAGAGCTCTTTGATATCCAGACCAGTGAGTTTTACATGTTTTTCAGTTTATTCTTGACCCTTGGCTACAGTTGTGGGTCTGAAGCAAGAGGCTTTTATGTTTGTGTATCTATAATACAGAAAGGCCCTTATCTCTTTTGTAACTATGTAAAGTTTTCCTATCTTTAGCAGATATTAGTAAATCAGATTATGAAGTCTTCTAAAGTAAAGGAGCTCTTTTCTAAATCTCATATTTTTAAGAAGTGTTATATTTCTGAAATATGAATACAAGGAGGAAATTGAATGTCTAATACGTCAATGTGTGACAAGTAAAACCTATTATTCTTATAGAAACTCAGAAATGTTTTCAGGATTCAAGTCCATGGACGAAGTAGGGAGGCTGAAGGGACTCTGTTTTAGAAAGGCTCTGTCTGCTGTTTTTCTGCTAGGTGCCACTGACCCACGTTTTGCTTCTCAATAAGCCAAAGAAGCTTTGTTCCCCCTGCAAACGGGGGAAGCAAGAAAGTTAGTTGTCCTAGGCCGGAAACACCTGATAACACCTAAGATGAAGGAGATCCCAAGTACGACTCAGGACATCAGCTTCAAACAAACCTCTGCTGACGCGGGGCCTCTATACCCCCTACCTTTGGTAATTTCTGGACTAACACCTATTGTTCACCTCTCACTTGCCTTTGATGGACCCTACCATGGATTCCCAGACGAATATGTACCCTACACCCATTTCTAATATAAACCCCCAGCCCCAAGCGATGACGAGACTCCTTCTGCTTTCCTTTCCTTTCCAAGTCTCCCAGACACCCAGTCTGCTATTCTCTACCTGTCACTTCTAGTCAGCAAACTTTCCACTTTCTCTGGCTCTTTGATTTCTCTCTTCAGGAAGCCAAAGACCCTCTTGGCTGGTCCTGTGGGACCCTCTCCTGGGTCCTGGTACTCAGCCAGCCTGCATCACATACGTAAGATAAACCTTCGACAAAAAAGGTTAAGCTTAACAATTTTGCTTTAATAAAAACGATATCTGATTTACCAGTGTGAGTCGAACAGTGTATATTTTATTCTACTTGGGTTTGTTTATCCTGAATTGATTCAGGCTTATTAATCAAATAAACTAACTTATTTGTGCATAACATTTACAAAATGAAGAAATGTAAGTCTGTATTCAACTAAATTGGATCACTCTGACACTTTATCAGAGATCATGTCTTACTGTCTGCCACCTAATAGATAATTTCCAAGGTCTTCTGATGACTGAAAACCTTCAACTGATAGTAAATTGAGTTATTTAATGGATAATCATTGATACCCAAGTAATTTCTAAGATACAATAGTAAAATATTGTTTACTAGGCATAATTCTAAATTTATATACTCTATATGTGTCTTATATAAAGGTTATATTCTGAGTCTTTTTTTTTTTTTTTAATTTGACAGAGAGAGATCACAAGTAGGCAGAGAGGTAGGTAGAGAGAGAGGAGGAAGCAGGCTCCCTGCTGAGCAGAGAGCCCGACATGGGCCTCGATCCCAGGAGCCGAAGGCAGAGGCTTTAACTCACTGAGCCACCCAGGTGCCCTGAGTCATTTTTAAAAAAAATTTATTTATTTTATTTGAGAGAGAGAGAGAAGGAAATAAGCAGAGGGACGGGGAGAAGCAGACTTCCCACTGAGCGGGGAGCCGGATGCAGGGCTCGATCCCAGGACCCTGGTTTCATGACTTGGGTTGAAGGCAGACACTTAAACACCTGAGCCACACAGATGCCCCTAGTCTGCAATTTTTTTTTTTAGAGTTTATTTATTTATTTGACAGAGAGAAACACAGCTGGAGAGGGAACACAAGCAGGGGGAGTGACAGAGGGAGAAGCAGGCTTCCCGCAGAGCAGGGAGCGGGATGTGGGGCTCAATCCCGGGTCTCCAGGATCATGACCTGAGCCAAAGGCAGTGGCTCAGCGACTGAGACACCCAGGTGCCCTATTCTGAATTATTTTAATGAGTTTTTTTTAAAGATTTTATTTATTTATTTGACAGAGAGAAACACAGCCAGAGAGGGAACACAAGCAGAGGGACTGAGAGAGGGAGAAGCAGGCTTCCTGCCGAAGCAGGAAGCCCGATGTGGGGCTCAATCCCCAGTCTCCAGGATCATGACCTGAGCCGAAGGAAGTCGCTTAACCAACTGAGCCACCCAGGCGCCCCTTAATGAGCATTTTTAACAGGGGTAGGAGAGATGTGTGGTTATAGAAAGATGCATTGTAAGTTTCGCTCATCTGCTAGAATCCTGGGGTACGGCTGACAGGTCTTCATCTGCCACCCCACATGCCCCAGTATTATCTGTGAAATGGAAGTCACTTACTTTGGTAAAAAGTAAAACTTTGGTTAAAAATAAAAATTCATATAGGTACCAGGCTGGCTCAGTCAGTGGAGCGTGGGACTCTTGGTCTTGGGGTTGTGAGTTTGAGCCTCATGGGGGGTATAGAGATTACTTAAAAATAAAATCTAAAAAAAATTAGATAAATAAAAATTTCTATAAGTGGTCAAGATTCCACTAGGAGCAGCTGTTACAGAGAAATACAATTTAAAAAAATATTTTATTTATTCATTATGAGAGAGAGATTGAGAGAACTCGTGGGAGGAAGGGGCAGAAGGAGAAGCAGACTCCCTGGGGAGCAGGAAGCCCAATTCAGGACTCAGTCAGGACCCTGGGATCATGACCTGAGTGGAAGGCAGATGCTTAGAGGACTGAGCCACCCAGGCCCCCAGAGAAATATAACTTATATGTGAGCAGAGGTTGTTAGGCTTTAAAAAAAAACCCTTGGGGTGCCTGGGTGGCTCAGTTGGTTGGGCGACTGCCTTTGGCTCAGGTCATGATCCCAGAGACCCGGGATCGAGCCCCACATCGGGCTCCCTGCTCGGCGGGAAGCCTGCTTCTCCCTCTCCCACTCCCCCTGCTTGTGTTCCCTCTCTGGCTGTGTTTCTCTCTGTCAAATAAATAAAATCTTAAAAAAAATTTTTTTAAAAAATACTAGAGGTGCCTGGCTAGTTCATTTGGAAGAGCACGTAACTCTTTATCTTGGGACATGGAGTTTGAGCCCCGTGTGGGATGTAGGGATTACTTAAATAAATAAAATTTAAAGAAAATAATAAGAAAAACACCTACTGATTTATTTAAAGATAAAACTGATGCACTCATTGCATGTTAACACACCATCTTAATATTAATATGAAAATTGTTTTGGTCTCATGGGTCCCCTGAAAGAGAAATGCTATGCTCAAGTAAAGTTTCGGTTTGGTCCAGAATATGAAAGAAGACTTACATAAACATATATTTTATTTCCTTTAGTTTGTGATACCTGAGTCTGAAAAGAAGCTATGAAATATGTTAAAATCAGGGGTCCCTGGGGAGCTCCGTTGGTGGAGCATCTGACTCGTGATCTCCGCTCAGGTCGTCATCTCAGGGTGGTGAGGTCCAGCCCTAGACTGAGCTCTAGGTTTGGCGGGGGGTGGGGGGGGGCAGGAATCTGCTTGGGATTCTCTTTCCCTCTCCTTCTGTCCCTCCCCTGTCCCTCCCCTCCCCTGGTGTGCACATGCATGCACCTTTGCGCATACCCTGTCTCTCAATGCCTCTTTGGGCACCTGGGTGTCTCAGTGGGTTGAGCCTCTGCCTTCGGCTCAGGTCATCATCTCAGGGTCCTGGGTTTGAGGCCCACCTTGGGCTCCTACTTCCTCCTCTCTCTCTGCCTGCCTCTCTGCTTACCCTGTGATCTCTCTCTGTCAAATAAATAAATAAAATCTTTTTAAAAGTTGTTAAAATCATAGTAGAGTTCATTCGATTGTGACAGGCTCGCTTCCTTGATTTACTGATTTGTGTTTTCACCTGCCCTAAGGAAGGTTATTCTTTACTTTCTGCCCAATTGCCTAGCTTGCAAAGACTCCTTGACTTACTCATTTTCTATGACTCACTTTGATTTTATTATACCACTGATTATTTAAGGGGAAGAAAAAGAACAAAGATTCCTCGTTCATGAAAGAGGTATTGTTCTTTGCCCTCCTGTTACTGTCTATGTTTATTTGCAAATGGTTCATTACAGGTACTCAGGATCTTAACTCAATGTCTGGATTTCTGATAACATTTCTAAATTTTTACCTTCCAACACTGGATCCTAAATATAGAAAAAAGTAAAATAAAAATGTCAAGACATCCTCTCCACCTGAAACTACCTTTGAGATTTTACCATCAGATTCCTGAAAAACCACAACGATTTGTTCTTTCAGTTTCCAAAAAGCATTCTAGAAATAATTAGATTTGCTTGAAGAGTTGCATGGGAAGAGGTGTCAGCTTTCTGTAGGAAAGATGTCAGCTTTCTGTAGATTAAATCTGTATAGATAAAATGTTATATCTATAACAATTTTCAGGGGTGCCTGGGTGGCTCAGTCAGTTGAGCATCTGACTCTTGATCTCAGGGTCGTGAGTTCAAGCCCCATGTTGGGCTCCATAATGGCTGTGGAACCTACCAAAAAAAAGTATAGGGGCGCCTGGGTGGCTCAGTTGGTTGGACGACTGCCTTCGGCTCAGGTCATGATCCTGGAGACCTGGGACCAAGTCCCACATCGGGCTCCCTGCTTGGCGGGAAGCCTGCTTCTCCCTCTCTCACTCCCCCTGCTTGTGTTCCCTCTCTGGCTGTGTTTCTCTCTGTCAAATAAATAAATAAATAAAATGTTTAAAAAAAAAGTATATAAATATGTTTAAATTGTTTGCCTTATGAGAAGTCCCTGGGACAATATCCTTGCTCCCCGGAGTAGAAATCACTCTTATTAACTGGTTCTCTTAAGAGCTAGAACAGTTATGAGTTCTCCTACATCAGAGTCCTGGCAGTGCTTTGCCTGATACTGGCAACAACAGCAGAGTGTCTCAGGAGCTCGGATGTTCTTTAAAATGTTTACTCACTGTAGTCTTCCTTCTTCAATTTGGATCTAGCATGGTCTAGATCCAGTGGGTTGCACATCAGATCTGTAGACATCTATAAGATTTCTAGGCCCTACTCTAGACTTACTGAATCTCTTTACTTGATATTCTTGGTATTAAAAAAAAAGTTTATGTCTGAGGATTAATGTATGTTATCTCTTAATATATTTTCCTCTGTACCAGTTATGTTCATCTATTTTGTGAATCAGATGTAATGTTAGCAGACTTCTTTGAAAATAAACTTAATCATTATATTTAGAGTATTTTGCCTAAATTTTATCCTTTTTCTTTTTTTTAAAGATTTTATTTATTTTGACAGAGAGAAACAGCCAGAGGGGTAACACAAGCAGGGGAAGTGAGAGAGGGAGAAGCAGGCTTCCCGCCAAGCAGGGAGCCCGATGTGGGACTTGGTCCCAGGTCTCCAGGATCATGACCTGAGCCGAAGGCAGTCGCTTAACCAACTGAGCCACCCAGGTGTCCCAATTTTATCCTTTTTAAAAAAGATTTTATTTATTTATTTGACAGACAAAGAGAAAGGGAACATAAGCAGGGGGAGTGGTAGAGGGAGAAGGAGCCTTCCTGCCAAGCAGGGAGCCTGATGCAAGACCCAATCCCAGGACCCCGGATCATGACCTGAGCCAAAGGCAGCTGGTTTTTTTTTTTTTTCCAAAGGCAGATGTTTAACCAACTGAGCCACCCAGGCACCCCCTAAATTTTATTCTTTTTGGAATGGCTTGGTTATCTTAGTTTAACTTGCTGGAAAAAACTCAATTTCCTTGTCAGTTTCATGGTTCTTATTTTGAACCCTCATCAAACCTTTCACATTGGGAAAATATCAGTAGTAAGTTAACCAGAGCCATTTTGTTTTGTTTTATTTATTTATTTATTTATTTATTTATTATTTTTTAATTTAGTTTTATTTTTTAAAGATTTTATTTATTGACAGAGAGAAACACAGCCAGAGAGGGAACACAAGCAGGGGGAGTGAGAGAGGGAGAGGCAGGCTTCCCGCCGAGCAGGGAGCCCGATGTGGGGCTTGATCCCAGGTCTCCAGGATCATGACCTGAGCCGAAGGCAGACGCTCAAGCAACTGAACCACCCAGGCGCCCCAGCCAGAGCTGTTTTAAATCATTGTCATCTGCAATATCTCTGAGGCTTGCCCGAAGACCCAAAGACCTTTTGTGTTTCCATCAAAGAACCCAGTCCCAGGGCTTCATGGAAAAGGACTATAGCAGATACTTCAAACTATTGGCACTCAAACTTGAGTGGACTCAGCTTAGACAACTTTGAGACAACATTTTTACCAGTGGGATGAGTCAGGATTTCCAGGACTCTATAGTTGAGCAGGTGGCTTCATGAAACTCCAACTCAAGAGCCAGCTGAAGAAGAATTAATTACACAGGACTGAACGAACTGACAAGGGAAAATTTATGGTAGTTATTTGTTTGGAAAATTGTTGATCTTGTAATGTTCTGTTTTCCAGATTCATAAGGAAGCACTTGGTCTTTCTTCTCAAGCCATCTGTTGTCCGGAACAACTCAGTTGATTTTGCTGTTGTAAACTGAACTAAATCATTTAAAATATCTGACTCTCACTGACCTTACAGAATCCAGAAACTCTTACTGTCTTCTTACTTTTCATGGTCTTGGTTATTTGCATGGCTTTGATAAGAATGTGTCCTATTTCTTGCCAGGATAAATTGATTGTACATCAAGGCACCAAGTGTCAGAGAACGATCCTCATCAAATCACGTATGACAAGACATTTTAAGGAATGAAATTTGGCTCTATTTATGGAGCTCATCCCTGCAAAACTCCCTGGGAAAACTGACCTGTTCCTGGCTTACAGGTGCTGAGGTATGATATTCAGAATATTTGGGGACCTCACAAAGAGAAAAATTCACCCAAATTTATCGATGACAGGTCAGAGAAATCTGGGTTAGGTTTCTTAACCTAGGAATTAAAAATAACAGAGCCTTTTAAATTCCAGTTGGAGGGCATCTGGGTGGCTCAGTCGATTGAGCCACTGCCTTCGGCTTAGGTCATGATCCCGGAGACCCGGGATCAAGTCCCACATTGGGCTCCCTGCTCGGCGGGGGGCCTGCTTCTCCCTCTCTCACTCCCCCTGCTTGTGTTCCCTCTCTGGCCGTGTTTCTCTCTGTCAAATAAATAAAATCTTTAAATAAATAAATAAACAAATAAATAAATAAATAAATAAATTCCAGTTGGAGATTCCTTATGAAAACGTCCAGACAAAAGTTAATTGTGTAATTATTTAAAACCATGTGGCTTTAAACTTTGCAAAGCAAATTTAGGAGGTCCACATGACAAAGTAATGCGCTCACTGCACCTATGTAAACAATCAGACCAACTCTCATGAGACCAGCCTTATTTCGTGATCAAGAATAATTTTTCTTTGAGATTATCATGATCATAAGGGGTTGGCGCAGACCATTGGGACAAGTTGGAAGGACCTTGAAATTCAGTGAGCATCCTGACTGGCTTCACCTTACCTCTGTCTTTCATTATCACTGAGCTACTTTATAGCTCAAAACTGTAGTAAATAGGGGGCGCCTGGGTGGCTCAGTTGGTTAAGCGACTGCCTTCGGCTCAGGTCATGATCCCGGAGACCCGGGATCGAGTCCCACATCGGGCTCCATGCTCGGCGGGAAGCCTGCTTCTCCCTCACTCACTCCCCCTGCTTGTGTTCCCTCTCTAGCTATGTTTCCCTCTGTCAAATAAATAAAATCTTAAAAAAAAAAAAAACAGAACTGTAGCAAATGGTCAGTAATGTAGATGAGTCTTGTCTATTGAAATGCAAATTGCTTTTGGTGGAGTGCAGTTGTCTTGGGATATTGACCAAACTTGCCAGTTTTCTATTTGTTTATGGATTAATTGTATTGCTCGTTTTCTCCTTATAATGGTGGAATACTTTGATTTTTCCCCTGCGCTAGTCATAATGTCTAAATGGTTCCCTCTTTATGTTATAGGTTCCATAAAATCTTTGCTACAGGTTCATTTCATATCCTTAGGAGAGTCAAAATTTTATCTTTTTTGAAAATTACCCTTGGAGTTAATGTATGTAATATGCATAGAACAAGGCCTGACAGCCAGTAGAAGCTCAATAAATGTTAGCTTTTTTTAAAAACAATATTTTATTTATTTATTTGACACAGAGAAACACAGCTAGAGGGAACACAAACAGGGGGAGTGAGAGAGGGAGAAGCAGGCCTCCCGCAGAGTAGGGAGTCCGATGTGGCCAGATCCTGGGACTCTGGGATCATGACCTGAGCCAAAGGCAGAAGCCCAATGAGCCTGAGCCTGAGCCATCAGGCACCCCAATGTTAACTTTTTTTAAGTGAAGGATTCAGGTTATCCCTCCTGCACAGATGAGAATAAGATGCAGAGAAGATAAGCAAACTTGCTTAAATGACACAGCTTGTTGGAAAAACAGAACTAGAAGTCAAGTTCGTCTGCCTTCAAGCCCCTGTTTTCTTGTCCCCACCTCCTCCATCCCCTTGCCCTACCCACAGTCCTCTCTGGCTGTGCGCTGCTGACTCCCATCCCTTCTTCAGGTTTCAGAGTTGGAGTCTTTCTGGATCCCTCTGGGCTAGGTTAGCAGCTCTACCTCCAACCTTGGGTCGTCCCCTATGAAGCCCATGCTGTAAATATGTTGCAACCATCAGTGTCTTTGTCTGAAGGATGAGCCCCATATGACCAGGGACCAAGACTGTTGCCATCACCATCCAGCCCAGAGCTGACATCCAGCAAGTGCCCAAGTCTGAGTGCCAGAGGAAGACTTCACGGAGGCATGGCATTTTCTCCCCCTGACACAGAGAGCGGGGATGCCTTCCTGGAACTGCCTGGAACCCTTCAGCATCTCCATTCTGCCAACTCAACACTCCCCGGGCTCCTGTCAGCTGGAGGCAACATCAGGCCTGAAGAGGATGCCCGGAGCCACTAGCCTCTCAGGACTTGAGTTTCTGGTTTTTTTGTTTTTGTTTTTGTGTTTGTTTGTTTGTTTTATGTTGTTGTTGTTGTTGTTTCTTCTTCCAAATCAAATTCCAGAAATCCAGATTTAAAAATAACCAAGAAATGCAATCTTCTCCACCAAGCTCGGCAAAAACAAACCCTCCACAAAGACCAATGTGCAGCTTCGCTTCACGCTTACTCATTTGCAGATGCCAACTCAGCTCTGTGTTGAGTGGGGAGGAGGAGGGGAGGCAGGACTCCTTGGGGCTGGAGGGCAAGGGCACGGAGGCCCGGCACTGGCTGGGCTGGATGGCGGAGCGACCCGGCGGGGCAGGCACACGCCCTTGCGGGAAGACAGCTGCCTGGGACCGCTGTGCAGTCCCATTTTCCTTGGAGTCCCAGCTTGCTGGTCCCCAGCCCTGGATCAGGCAGAAGATCAAAGCAACCCTGGAAAATGGTCTCCATTAGTGATCCAGAATTCATTCTCCTTCCCTGGGGAGACATCAGCTTCTGCTTCAGCCTGCCTTTCCCCATCATTACTTAGGGAACTGGCTGGTGGTCATAGGGAGTAGCACTTACACTCCTGCTAACAACAACCTCAAACTCCCTCCTCTTTTCTACATGGTCTATTTTTTGACCTGTCATCTTTCTTAATGCCTATTTTGTGGGCGAGAAAAATGTATGATGGAAGAGAGGAAATTCAGGACCAGGGAAGGCCTGGAAAACTGTCAAATTTCGTATTTCCTCCTCCTTTGAATCAGCATTTATGTCCCTCAATGGGGTTTTCCTGCATATGCTTGTATAACTCCCTTTTAAAACAATTTTTGCTGTTTTTTCCTCTCCCTGCCCCTGGGTAAGTTATTCCAACAGCTACTTTCCACCTCAAAAGAAAGTAGTGGACAGGAAAAAAGAGGTCGTGTGGTCTGTTGGCTACAACTCCAAGTGGAGCTTGGAGACTTTGGTTCTATTCTGAGCCTTTTTGGGAACAGGATGAAGGAGGGGGATGCGAGCCTTGCCCTCCTATGGGACTTCCCTGGACCCAGTGCCAACAGGAGGAAGCTGCTTACTCTGGACCAGAAGGGGCCGGAAGGAGCATTTATGAAACCTGTAAAGTGCCAGGCTCACTTAATCCTCGCAACTGGGTAAGAGGGGTTTTGTGATTTCCATATTGGATCTGAGGAAGCCGAAGCTCAGAGAGATGGAGTGAGTTGCCCCAGAGGAACACGGCTTCTGAGCAGGGAACACAGCCTGACTCTGATTCTTTGGTGTGAGCCGTTTCACTGAATTACTCGATTTATTGAGCACCTATTACATGCCACTCCCTGTTCTAATTGGGTAAAAAGATCCATTTTTTATGGAGCTTCTATTCTCATTGGGGTAGGCCAGAAAAAGGAGGTAGACAGGAAATAAACATAATAAATAAGTAAATTAGGTAACATGTGATGTCTTCTAGGCTGAGGACAAAAGAAGAAATAGAGCAGGCTAAGGGTATTGGGAGGGCTAGAGACACAGTTTTAGATTTACACGGGTAATCAAGAGAGGCCTCCTGGAGGAGGTGACATTTCTGTGAGGATTTAAAAGAGAAATGAGAGCTGGGGGTGATGTTTGAGGGAAATTATTACTGTCAGAGTGAACAGTTGAGGCAGTGCCAAGACCCTGAGGTGGGAGGGTCTGACAAACAGCAAGAAGGCAAGGGTGAGCAGAGGGAGCAAGGATTCTTTACACAGAAAAGGGCCGCTCTGTTGTGTTGTGAATAGACCACTGAGGGGTAGGAAAGAAGCAGGGAGAGTGGGTAAGGGCTGTTGTAGTTCCAGGTGAGAGACTGGGTTGGGAGCCATGGAGTGGTGATTGGATTCTGGGTTTATTCTGAAAGCAGAGTCAGCGGGATTTCCTGACAGATTAGATGTGTGGTGTGAGAGGGAGACACATCCCGGCATTTTCCAAGGTTTCTGCTGGCAGGAGGAAGGTTTTGAGTGGGGCAGATGTAGGCAGGGAAGGAAGATCAGGAATTTGGTTTTGGACAGAATGAGTTCGAGGTGTGTGACTTCTCTCCCTATGGGGCCAACTCAATATCATCCAAGAGTAAGACCCAAGAGGCCCACTTATGAGGGGTCTCCAAACTACGCAGCAAATTTTAGAGTTTCCCCAACATGTCTTCCTCTTTTTTCTTTAGAAGGCTTTATTTCTTTATTTGAGAGAGAGAGAGGGAGAAAGAGCTGGGGGAGGGGCAGAGAGGGAGGGACAGAGCAGACTCTATGCTAACGGGAGCCTGACTTGGGGCTCAATCCCCAAACCCCAAGATCATGACCTAAGCTGGAATCAAGAGTTAAGCACTAACCAACTGAGCCACCTAGGAGCCCCGGCATCACCTTCCTCTTAAACATCTCTTTTTAACTCAGGGGTCCATGAACTTGGATGGCAAAAAAAATTACATCTTTTCTGCCTCCAGTAACGTCTTACTAGAATTTCACGTTTCTTTTGGTTATGAATGTAGGCAACAAAGCCTAGTAGACTTAGCAAAACCAGCAACTGTTACCAATAAGAATCACGGATAGTTTCATTTTATATAATTGGTGCCACAGATTATCCTCAAATGTCTATTATCTTCATCACTTCTTTGAACTTATGGTAATTATTAGATGCCTCTATTATCTTATGATTTCATGCATTAGCAAGCACATATATTACTATATCATAAATTTGAAATTTTTTTAAAGATTTTATTTATTTATTTGACAGAGAGAAATACAGTGAGAGAGGGAACACAAGCAGGGGGAGTGAGAGAGGGAGAAGCAGGCCTCCCGCCGAGCAGGAAGCCCGATATGGGACTCGATCCCAGGTCTCTGGGATCATGACCCGAGCCGAAGGCAGTCGCTCAACCAACTGAGCCACCCAGGCGCCCCTCAAACTCAGGGTTATTTCTAAATAGTAATCTATTTCTAAAGCCTGTGTTTATGTTACTAAAACAAACTGGATCATATGTGGAGCCTCACATGGCCCTCTGAATTAGCACAGTGTCATAGCCCAAGGGTGGGGTGGTAGTATTTAAGAACTGAAGACTGGAGGGGCACCTGGGGGGTGCAGTCAGTTGTGTCCAGCTCTAGATTTCAGCTCAGGTCATGATCTCGGGGTCTTGAGATGGCGTCCTCTGTTGGGCTCTAGACTCAGCAGGGAGTCTGCTTGAGATTCTTTCTCCTTTTCCCTCTTCTCTCTCAAATAAATTAAAAAAAAAAAGAATTCAGGGTGCCTGGGTGGCTCAGTTGGCTAAATGTCTGCCTTTGGCTCAGGTCTTGATCCCAGGGTCCTGGGATCGAGCCCAGTGTAGGATTCTCTGCTCAGTGGGAAGTCTGCTTCTCATTCTCTCCTCTCTCTCTGAAATAAATAAATAAAATCTTTTTAAAAAGTGCATTTGCCATTTCGGTGACCCTATCCTTATCTCTGAGGTTGCGTTCATCCGCTCTAGCAAAGATAACACACCCGGCACCAGAGTTGCGGTTGGTGTTGCTGGGTGGTGGGGTTTATGGCAGTCCACTGTCCTCTTCCAGGACCATACTGGCGAGTTCCTCCTCCATCACTCATAAGCACCTTCAGTCTTTTATCATCTTTCTCCAGGACATGAGTAGCCTCCAGGAGTAGCCATCTGTGAGTCCAGTCTTTGAAACTGTCAAACACCTGATATATTGCACCCATCAGTTCATTCTCGTCCTCTCATATCCCATCCCAGCTCACCACCAGTGAAAATTTTAACAATGGTGCCATGATTGCACACGAGAGGACTCTGGAACTCCACAAACTGTCAGTGGTCCGGTCTTCATTGTCAGACAACAGGCCGGTGATCCAGCTCTAAAATCCCGATTTAGTTTGTTTCCTAAAACCACTTTCTGTAGCCACTCATATAGGTTGGGTTCTCTGTGAAACAGACATGGAGTCTGAAATCTGTACAGTAAGACGCTTTTGCAGGGGGCCCGATGGGGTTGCTTTCAGGAAAGGTACCGGTGAGTGAGTGAGCGAGGGGAGCAGAATCCAGCAGAGGGAGAAGCTGAACAGCGGTGGAGTTGCTCTGAAGCCTCAGAACTTGGGGAGCTCTGGAACTGAGATGGATTTTCAGAATGTCCTGCCTAAAGCAATGCATTGACTCTCCCTCCTGCACCAGTCATTAGATACAAGATGCCTTTAGGGCGGGGGCCTGACCTCGGGCAAGGGACCACTCTGGCTGAGCTGGGGGAGGGAGTGGCTCAGCTCTGACACAGGGGATCTGAGAGAACACCCCAGAAGGCTCTGCGGAGACTCTGCCTTTTTATCACATCCATGTGCAAAGGTTCCATGCACATGTTAAATATTGGATAGATAGTCTGAATATCTTTTTTTTCATTTGTCATCTGTTAACTCTCGGTGTCATGTGTTGAGCAGAATTCTTTAATTATGATGTAACCAAATCAATAGAGTTCTCTCTTTAATTTGTCCCCATTCCCGAGGTCACAAAGAGATCCTCCTACATTATGTTTTTTTTCATTAAATATATTTTTACCTTTCAAATTTAGGCTGTTAGTTCTCCTAGAGCCCACTTTCAAGGATATTACGGGGCGGGGGGAATTATTCCTTTTTTCCTCCGTGTAATGAACCAGCTTTCCCTATGTGTCTTCATCTCTCTGCTCTCTGGTTTCTGCTCTCATCACTGTCTTAAGATGCCACATCTGCAGAGAATCATGGCCCTCTTAATACTCTTCAGGGTTTTTAAAAAAAATCTCCATTCGTCTTGCCCTCCATACAGCACTGGGTACCTTGGACCATTTCCACTTCTTGCAGCTCTGTGTGCATGACCTTTCCAGACTTATTATTCTTGTTTGCCTTTTCTTCCTTCATCCTTTCCTCCTCTTTCATCCCTGGGGCTTTGTGGGTTGACTTTCTCTTGCAGCTCCTAACAATTGGTGTAATTTAAGGCTCAATGCTTGTCTTTATTTTTATCCTGTGTAATTCTATCTTCTTTGAGAAATCCCTTCATTTTCAAGGTTTCAGTACTTCCAGGTGTGTGACTTCCCGACGGGCAGGTCCAGCCCTGACCTCTCTTGTGAATGCCAGTCAAATTTCAAACGGGAAACTGGACATTTTTCATATGCATAGATTTAAATCAATCTTCACCTGGCAAGTAATGTTATATAATTCACCTATATTTTATACATTTCCAGATCCTCCAACAATCTGGCACAGTATCTTCTAAAAAGTAGGTGTTCAACATGTATTTATTCAAAGGATGAGAGGATCTCTTATGTTTAGCCATATTAAAAGTCAGAGTCAAATATTTTTATTCATGGCTCAAAAGAGTCACATAAATTTCAGAGGGAAGTTCAGCCATGAGTCAGGTTATCTTCTTCTTCTTTTTTAAGATTTACTTATTTGTCAGAGAGAGAGAGAAAATGAGCAGGGGGAGTGGCAGGCAGAGGGAGAAGGAGAAGCAGACTCCTCACGGAGCAGGGAGCCCAGTGCCGGACTCCTGGGATCATGACCTGAGCTTGAGGGCAGATGCTTAATCGATGAAATCACCCAGGTGACCCAGTTTAATTTCCTCCTTTGGTAAGAGAGTGGTTCTATCCTGGTTGGTCACCTCTTCCAGTTTCGTATGCCGCTCTCTCTGATAGAGCAGGGCATGAGGAAAAGAGCCATAGTCAGTGCATGGTAGTGGAGTCTGAGAGACCTGCGTTGAAATTCCATGCTCTCCACTTACAAGATCTTGCTTTCCTTATCTATCAAAGTGGGTAAGAACGCTGAGGTCAGATGGCTATTACAGATGAAAACAGCACATGGAGGGTTCTTTTCACCCAAAAGAGGCTAAAGGGAATTCTGAGTTCCCTTCCCTTCCTTCTTGCATCCCTCTCCCGCATTCAGCCTCCAGATGAAGACAGAAATATCCGAGCTCTCAGGATAAAGGGCACCCTGCAAGGCCAAAGGGAAAGTTGGACTGCAAGTCTTAGTAATCTACACAACCTTTCCCAGGTATCTGTCAAGCTGCATCGGGGAACTACAACTGTCCCCCACTTTACAGATTAAGAATTCGAAGCATCAAGTACCATCCCAAGAGCATCCAACGAGCATTTTACAATTTATGGCAGTTCAGAGCTCAGACTCTGAGGAAGAGATGGGCAGTGGAGGGGATCATGTCAAACCGTCCATCCACCATGATCTTTTCCAGTGATGTGGGCAGCATGTTCATGCTGGTGCAAGGATGAGATCCCCTGTTTGTCTCTGGAACCCTTCCAGGCCACCTCCTTGTTTTTCCACCCTGCAACTCCTTCTTCATGAGTTTCTTAGTCCTCAACCCTATTTGTTTTGGCTTCTACTATGAGGTTCCTCTTCTCCACCCTCCTCTGTGCTGGATGGTCCTCTGAGCTTGACTCATGCTCCTGGTTCTCAACAACCATACCGATCTAAGCCACTGCTTGGTCTTTGTGCTTTGATCTCCCACGCTGCTCCCATGGCTAAGAAGCAGACCATCGGTCAGATCTGCTGGAGGTACCCCACCTCTCAGCAGGACCACGGGGGTCAATGGTGGCCTTCCAGTTTCAAGATGGCAGAACCACAGGGCGCCTGGGTGACTCAGTCGGTAAGCCTCTGCCTTCGGCTCAGGTCATGATCCCAGGGTCCTGGGATTGAGCTCGCATCAGGCTCCCCGCTTGGCGGGAAGCCTGCTTCTCCCTCTCCCACTCCCCCTGCTTGTGTTCCCTCCGTAGCTGTGTTTCTCTCTGTCAAATAAATAAATAAACGCTTAAAAAAAAAAGATGGCAGAATCAGGGCACTTCTGCCTCCATCACTAAAAAGCACCCCCCAAAAACAGTGGAGGACATGAAAACAAAAGTATTGTTTATTAAACCAGGAGAAAACAGCAGCCCCCATCGCACGGGGATCAGGAACGTGGAAAGACCAAGGGCTGAGCACCCAAGGTAGACATCAGAGCCTCCTCACAGAAACCGGGTTAGACTGTAGGCAGACGGTGCGTCTTATGCATTTCCTTATCCTCAAGGCTTAGCACAGGACTAACCAACCATTCAACTCATCGTCATTCAACACTTATTGAATGAATTACATCATTCTGTATATATCGTATAATAGTTACCCGCTGATGAAGGCATACTTTACTGCAAGGAGAACGGTTAGAAATGTTTTTTCTGCTGCTAACTGAAGCTGCCATTATTCGCCTTAGAGAGAGGCCCCTTCCAAACCCATGTGCTGAGAAAGAGAACTTTAAGCAACACCCTTGCCTTGATATTTAGCGTTTCATCGTGTCAAATATTTTGAAAAACTCACTGAATCAGCTCTATCGTTAACTCGGTCTTCGTCTTACATTATTTTAATGTGAACTTAGTTCCTATGGCGATCGGGACTCGATAATTACACGAAGCCCTTTGCCATTATTAGTAAGGAACCAGGTAACCGTGCTGACATTTAATATTTAATTGTTTTTGATCAGCATTAATTAGTCACAGATGCACACCAGATTCCCATTGAATTAAATTCTCTTGGGAACACATTGCGGGCTCAGGGATTCTAACCACATCAAAAAGTAAATGTTCAACTTTAAAAGCTGGGCCCTAGAGACCCAGGCATCCATGGAGAGGAAATTCCAGATGTCTTGCATTCTCCCTCTTTCGTCAGAAGTCAACCTCCTACTTGCAGCCCCGTGGAATCTAAAACCTCAGGGTTCGCGGGGGACTTTGTAGGCTGAAGTTACTCTTACTCCCTTATTCCAGCAGCTTAACCCTCTTCCCAGAATCATTCCCATCTGCATACACACACGAGTAATTTCTCCAACTCTAAAAACCTGCTACGGACTCCACTGTTTCTCACACTTTTCCCCTTCTCTTTGTTCCTCTTTAAGGAAACATGCCTTGAAAAGATTGTGTGCACCTGACATCTCCAATCCCGTGCATCCTGATCTTTCTCAGACCCACCATCTGTTCAGTCTTTGGCTCCGACCCCTCAAGAAAACTGTCCTTGTCAATGTAACCCAAAGAACCACCTTGGTGAGAAATCCAGCGGCAGGGTCTTCATCTCCCTTCAACCAAGCGGGTCATATTCTCTTTCTTGAAACAGTTTTTTTATGGTTTGGCTTCTAGGAAACCCTTCGTGTTGGGTTTCCTCCCATACATGGTAGTTCCTTTTGATTCCTGTGTGCTGCACCACCCTCTGCTCCCCAGCTGAGAACGTCATAGGCTCAGTGCTTTCCTCTTCCCTTTTCCTCTGTCCACACTCATCCCTTAGGTGGTCTTAGAGGAGCACATTTATGCATTCAACTTCCCATTTTTTAAAAAGATTTTATTTATTTATTTGACAGAGAGAGAGAGATCACAAGTAGGCAGAGAGGCAGGCAGAGAGAGAGGAGGAAGCAGGATCCCTGCTGAGCAGAGAGCCCGACGCGGGCTTCGATCCCAGGACCCCGAGATCATGACCTGAGCCGGAGGCAGAGGCTTTAACCCACTGAGCCACGTAGGTGCCCAAACTTCCCATTTAAAAAAAAAAGATTTTATTTATTTATTTGACAGAGAAAGAGAGCACACAGGAGGGGGAGCAGCAGGCAGAGGGAGAGGGAGAAGCAGGCTCACGGAGCAGGGAACCCAACACGGGACTCCATCCCAAGACCCTGGGATCATGACCTGAACCCAAGGCAGGTGCCCCACACTCCCCATTTTTATCTCCAGCACTGACCCCTCCCCTGCTTACTCTGTGTGCCCACTGGAACACGGACTTAGCCTGGGGGCCTTAGACATCAGAGCCTGAGGCCAAGCTCACACTTGGGAAAGCCCTGTTAGAGGAGGGCAATCCCAGGGCAGAAGTGAGGAGGGGACTGAGGCAGGGAAGGAGGGAAAGGAAACATCAGGGGGTGCATTTTCTAGCTAGCTTTCTGTTCACTAAAGAATCCGGCTAGGGGCTCGTAACACTGGCACATCTCCAGAGAAAGGCCGGGGATGGGGGTGGGCGGTGGTGTCAGGAAGGACCACAGCACCTCGGTGTTGCCTCTCAGGAAGGAGAATTTTTACTTCTGGCCTGTAGAAGGAACTAGAATTTGTCTGTTGGCTCCTTCTTTTCTCCTGTCTCTCACTCATCAAAGTTGAGCCCTGCACGTCAGGTTGTGGTCCCTAGCTTTTTTGACTCCTTAGGATGCCAGTGTTCCCAGCTCTGGTTTAGAACTTAATCTTGGCTCAGACGTGTTCAGAGGGGCCAGAGACTCAGTGTCAGGACATGTGGGTGATGTGTGGGGAGCTGGGGCGGGTCCTGGTGCAGCAGGGAACTCATGCTGGGAGAAACTGAGGCAGCCAGTCTTAGGAGGAGGGCATTTGCTCTGAAGGCCAGGCCCTTCTTTGAGGGCAGGGCCAAGAGTGGGTGGGGAGGATGAGGGCTGGGGAAATATGGGGGAGCACGTAAGTGGGTCTCCCAGGCAGCCCCAAACTTAACCTCGTCAGAACTGAATTCCTTCTTCTGTTGCCCCACACAAACTCCTTTCTTCCGTTTTCTTCTTCTTTTTAAGATTTTATTTATTTATTTGTCAGAGAAAGAGAGTGAGAGGAGAGAGAGAGAGAAAGAGAGAGAGCACGTGAGCACAAATGCAAGAGCATGAGAAGGGGTGAGGGATAGAGAGACAGAGGGAAAAGCAAACTGCCTGCTGAGCAGGGAGCCTGATGCGGGACTTGATTCTGGGACTCTGGGATCATGACCTAAGCTGAAGGCAGACACTTAACCCACCAAGCCACCCAGGTGCCCGTCTCCTGCTTTCTTCTGTCTCAGCTTCAATTCCTACCTTTCCATTTGCTCACACCACAAACCTTAAACTGTCCTTAAGTCCTCTTTCTTTTTTCCTTGAACCCACATCCCATTCATCAACAAATCCTATCAGCTCTATCTTCAAACTATATCCAGCAGCTGACCTCTTCTCATTGCCTCCTTTCCCATAGTTCTTAGATGATTACAAGGGTCTTTCTGTTGGCTCTTGGCTTCTGCCCTTGCCCCCACATTCTGTTCTCAACACAACAGTCAGAGTGATGCTTTTCAAACACAAGTAAGATGGTCACTCCTCCCCTCAGGCTTCTATGTCTTTCTGTCTCACTCAGAGTAAAACCAGGCTTTGCTATTACCTGCAAGTTTCTGTACCATCGGCTTTGACCTCCCCTCCTGCTTGCACACTCTGTCCCAGCCACACAGTACCTTTGTAGAGTCAAGCAGAATCCTACCCCAGGGCCTTTGCACTTGCCCTTCTCTGCACCTACAAGACCTTCTCCTCAGTATCTGTGTGGCTTGCTTCCTTGTTCCTTCAGAGCCCTTAACCTTGTGTTCCACTGCTTCTCAGTTGGAGACAGCTCCATGGAGGATGGGGCTGAAGGATGCAAAAGACAGGAAAACAGGAGGGAAGAAATGATCCCTTCAGGAGCTTGTTGGAAAGCCCAAAGCCATTGCAGGGATAGTTTGCCCAACCAGGGGACCTCCTGTGTGGGGAAAAAGTCTCAGGAAAAGAAAGAGTTGAAGGGGGAGTGGAACCTTTTCAAAAGGCCTTGAATGCTAAGTAAGGGAGAGTTGTTTATTCTACGGACAAAGGCCTCCAACGGGGAATCAAAATCAGTTCACTGAAGTTTCCACTGAAAATTATCTTCCAGCCGGGAACTCTGAGTCAGAGTCTGCTCTCGTGGTCTAAACATATCCACGAAGGAAGCAAGAGAAACCAGCACTGAGAAAGGAGCAACAACACCGAGAAAAGAATATGTTCCTGGGAAGAATTTTCCAGGCCCTTTCAGGAAGTTGACAAGAGAACATAGTCTTCCGCAGAGCCAGTGTTGGAGAACTTACACATCCCATGAGGTGGCAACCGGGGGTTTGGAAATGGGATTTCAACCCAGCAGGAAGAACAGGGGAAGCTTGATGTCGTCTTCTGGTGCTCTCGGGTCAGGCCTCCCTAGCGCCACTGCTACCCTCTCTTGATGCCTGCCTGGGGAGGTCAGAGGTCAGCGACTGTGGGCGCCACTGCCCTCTGCTGGATGGGCTGCCATCCTCCTGAGGGCCTGTATTTGGATGCGGGTCAATGGTTAACCTTGGATCCTGGGTCCCTTCGACAGTAGGAGGCAAGCTATGGGCTCAAAGAGAAAAGATAGGCACCTATATTTAAAGATCTGCATAGAATTTCGAGGATTTGTGGAAAGGTCCTGTGAAACCCGTCCATCAGCCTTCCAGATAAACGTATAACTTTACTTTTTCTTTATAGATTTATTTAGATTTCTGTTAAATTGAAGTGTAATAATTGAGCCACAATGTTACATTAGTTTCAAGGGTAGAATGCGGTGATCTGACAAGTCTGTACCTCACGCTGCCTGTGGCCCAGTAAGGGCACTTGCCGTGTCACCACACAATGCTATTACAATAGTTTTGACCGCATTCCCTATGCTGTGATTTTTTTTCATCCCAGGGATTTACTCATTGCATAACCGGAAGTCTGCATCTCCTACCCATTTTCCTGATTGTTCTCTGTGTTTTGGGGTCTGTTTCTGCCTTTTTGTTTGTTTGTTCATTTGTTTTGGTTTTTCTCCATTCCGTACATAAATGAAATCATATGGTATTTGTCTTTCTCTGACTTATTTCACTTAGTGGAACACCCTCTAGTTCTATGGACGTTGATGCAAATGACAAGATCGCATTCTGTTTTATGGCTGAGTAATATTCCATTGTATACAGACACCGCATCTTCTTGATCCATTCATCTATGGATGGACACGTGGGCAGCTGCCATATCTTGGCTGCTGTAACTAATTCTGCAATAAACACAGAGGTGTATATATCTTTTCCAAATAGTGTTTTCATTATCTCTGGGTAAAGACCCCGTAGCAAAATTACTGGATCATATGGTAATTCCATCTTTAATTTTTTTTTAATATTTTATTTATTTGACAGAGAGAAATACAGCGGGAGAGGGAACACAAGCAGGGGGAGTGAGAGAGGGAGAAGCAGGCTTCCCACCGAACAGGCAGCCCGATGCGGGGCTCAATCCCAGGACTCTGGGATCATGACCTGAGCTGAAGGCAGAGGGTTAACCACTAAGCCACCCAGGCGCCCCCATCTTTAATATTTTGAGGAACCTCCATACTCTTTTCCTCAGTGGCAACACTAACTTATTCCCATAAAGGTGTAACTTGCGAAACAGAAAAACCTAAGTGCCCGTTAGACGTCCACCTATTTGGCTGTGAGATAGGGCAGAAACAAAAAACAAAGTTACCCAGTCTCTTTTCTGCCAAGAATGCCTTTTCCCATCTTTGGATCCCATATTCAGAAATATTTCCCTACCAAACGAATTGCATTGACTAAGAAGTCCCCAATTTCTTGTTAACGAAACAGAAGAGGCAAATGACAGCTGATAACTTCATTATGGCTGAGTTCATACAATCCAGGCAAAAATCAAAGCTGACATGACATTCAGTTGGCCAACGGAGCTGTCCTAGGGACAAATACATGGCTTTGGTTGGCCTTTGAAATAGCAACACTCAAGCTATAATGATTACAAGTGCATTTGTCTCAAACGCACGCTCTTCCACAGATCCATTTCTGTGCCCCTTCAATGTCGCTTCAAATGCAGGTAAATGCACCTTCCAGTGTATCTTTCCAAGCATTCCCTTAGACCCCAGCTCTCTCTCTGAGGTCAGTTCTAACCCACACTGACCACAGAACAACTCTCAAGTCAGCTCTGGTCTCTTGAGCTGTGTCCCACCCTGGCCTCCAGCCTCCGAGACAGGACCAGGTGAGAACACAGGGTACCTGGCATGGCTAGCGCTAGAGATGTAAAAAGAAAAAGAAAAACAAACAAACAAACAAACAAACCAACAGGGTGCCTGGGTGGCTCAGTCGTTAAGTGTCTGCCTTCGGCTCAGGTCCTGATCCTGGAGTCCCGGGATCCAGCCCGCAGGGGCTCCCTGCTTGGCGGGAAGCCTGCTTCTCCCTCTCTCACTCCCCCTGCTTGTGTTCCCTCTCTAGCTGTGTTTCTCTCTGTCAAATAAATAAATAAAACCTTAAAAAAAAAACAGCCTCATTCCTGCTTCTCCATTCTTTCAAAAAATATTAGTTAAATGCCTCCAGTATTATCGGACACTGTGTGAAGCACTAGGGATATAAAGACAATGAGACACGTGAAGTCCCTACTTTCATGGAACTTGAGGTCTGGCAGGAGAGAAAGAACAGGGGAGGGGGTGGAGAGAAGAGGAGAAAAGTAAATAAAGAGAGAATGTGTTTTTTTAAAAGATTTTATTTATTTATTTGACAGAGACATAGCAAGAGAGGGAACACAAGCATGAGAGAGGGAGAAGCAGGCTTCTCACTGAGCAGGGAGTCGGATGTGGGGCTCAATCCCAGGACCCTGGGATCATGACCCGAGGTGAAGGCAGATGCTTATCCAACTGAGCCACCTAGGCACCCTGTGATCGCAATTTCTTGGAATCTTGGAATATAACCTTATTTGGAAATAGGGTCATGGCAGATGATATTAAAGATTAGATCATATTGGCATAAGGGGAATCCTAAATCCAAAATGACTAGGATCTTTATAAGAGGAGTTAAAATTCGGAGGCAGGAAGATACAGGGGGAGATGACTGGGGGATGATGAAGGCAGAGACTAGAGTTACATGACAACCAGGCAAAGGATGTCAAGGATTCCGGGTGATCTCCAGAAACTAGGAAAGAGACATGGAGCACATTTTCCCTCTGAGTCTCCAAGAAGAAACTGATCCTGCAGACACCTTGATTTTGGACTTCCAGCCTCCAGCACTGAGAATAATGTTCTATCGCTTTAAGCCACACAGGCTGCAGTACTGTGGACATAATGTTGGCAATGGCTCCCACTGCCACTAACTCCAATGTATTAAACTCCCCCTGTCCCCCTTTGGGTGTCCCCCATGTTTCCTTCTGGGACCCTGGCTGCTAAACCCATGACAGATCTCTGCTCTGCCCCTGTTCTCTATCTGGCCACCCTCCCCTTTGTTTCCTTCCAAGAAGGATGCGAATGAGGGGTTGGCACACTATTCAATCCAGTACACTGTTTTTTTGTAAAGCATTAATTTTGCAGTGTCTTCATCATTTTCTCTTTCAGGGACTCTTTCATTCCATTTGAATCCCCTACTCCTCCTGTACTATGGATTCAGAACATACGATCAAATAGTATAAACACTTGAAGAAGCGAGGATTATCTTAATGAGAGGCCCTGACACACTGATCAGATTGGCAACAATTTTAGAGTGTACAATCACTTTAGGATAAAGTCGTCAGTATCTAGTCAAGCTGAAGATGAGCATATCCTATTGTCCTCCTTAGTTACATATGCGATAAAAATGTATGCCAGCATGCATAAGAGTACATGTACAAGAATGAGAAGTATTGTTGGTAAGAAGCCCCTAATGGAAACAACTCAAATATCCATGGACAGAATAAGTAAACACATTATGGGTAGAATATAACGGAGTGCGGTATAGCAATGAGACAGGGATGAGTTATACACACAACACGGGTGAATCGTGAAGCATAATAATGAACAAAAGAAGCCAAATACCATAAATAGAGACTGTATGATTCCATTTATATAAAGTTCAATAGCAGCAACATTAAACCATATTATTTAAGGATATGTGCTCAGGTGACAATGCTTAAAGAAAAGCAAGGAAATGAGTAACATGAAAGTCAGGATAGCGATTATACTTGCAGGGAAGGAAAGGATGTGATTGGGCAAAAGACTCACTCAGACCTGGGTTTCAGAGACACTAGCAATTTTCATTTTGCAACAATTTATTTGACTTCTAATACTTCTCTGTAGGCTTGTTAATATTTCACACATGCACAGGTAAAATAAAGGAGAGGAGCACCTGGGCTTTAAAACCAGACAAAGATACTTAGAGGCTGTTGGACGACTCTGGACACATAGCTCAACTGGCGAAACCATCTAAGATCCTCTAGGGTAAAGGAGATAGGAACCAAAAAAAATGTGTATCTCCTTTAAAGAAAGGAATCACTTTTAAATGAAGGGAAATTGAAAACAAAACCAAAAAACCTCCTGGAAACAAAAAGACCTTTATTTATGCAGGTGCTATGCTGTAAAATATTCTAATCTGTGTTGTTAATGAAGCTGGATTTACAACCTAGTAAACTAAACAAAGAGCTTATGTTTAGCTGAGTAACCAGTTGAAGGTGACATCTAGACGATTTAAGTGACAATTTTCACTCTTTCATTTTTCTTCTATTCAGTGTAAAAAGATGCCAGCTCTCTCGCTGTGAAATTGTTTTATTACAGGACTCTGTCTTTACCCATTTGAAGTGCAAACTTCATCTTTGTGAAACTTGTTCCATATGGTTGGGAGAGGTCCCAGCCATAATAACAGTGACTTACACAAAGAGTTCCAATTAGGAACCAAGAGATACTTTAGGCAGTTTGGAGTTATGCAAATACTTTGACATGACATTGTTAACTTTTGAAGACTTCCTTATTCTGTGTTTGTGACATAAGGAGTCATTCGTCTTGTATTTTCCCTGCTCCAGCCCTGAAGTCTTGGTCATGTTTCTAAGGGGTCCTGGTATTTACAAGCCAAGATCCAGCCTTGTTTATTGCAACTGAAGTGTCATTGCTTTTCCTTTTTTCTTTCCTCTTTCTTCTTTCCTTCGGTCCTTCCTTTCCTCCTTCCTTCCTTCCTCCCTCCCTCCCTCCTTCCCTCCCTCCCTTCCTTTCCCTTCCTCCCTCCTTCCTTCCTTCCTTCTTTCTTCTCTCTTTTTCTCTCTCTTTCTGTCTCTCTTCCTTCCTCCCTTTTTAAATTTATTTCTTATTTTTAAGTAGGTTCCACGCCCAGTGTGGAGACCAAAGTGGGACTTGAGCTCACAACACTGAGATCAAGACCTGAGCTGAGATCAAGATTTAGACACTTACCCAACTGAGCCCCCAGGTGCCCGGTGTCATTGTTTTAGACCCTCTCCTCAGACAGGATCAGGAAATATGCCCGGATATATTTTTATTTATCTCTATTGTATTAAAACCTTGAGTTCATACCAATACATTCAATTCCAATGCAAAAGCAAAGAGTTCTTGCAAGGGTTCCCCCATTCCATGCTTGTAATTCCCTTCTCCAGCATTGGAAAACCTATTTTTAATCATTTCAAATGTTAACTAAGTTTACAACGAATGTATTGGTGTTTGTTTGTTTTTTACTGTCTATGCTCCACACTTATATTGGTCTTTGTTCTCCAAGAGCTACGAAAACTCCAGAGTTTTCATTTCTTTTATTCAACCAGCAGGTATTTATCAAACAAATATTGTGTCAGATAATGTTGTAGCTGTGGGGATACAGCAGTGAACAAAACATTGTGCTGGGAAAGGAACCATGGAAAGAGAAAAATAGATACAAGGCTAGGAAATGGCAAAGCTGGGATCTAAACCCAGACAGCCTGACTCCAGAATTCATGCTATACCATCTGCCTCTGATTGCTTTGTACGTTGCTCTCTGGCTTCCACAAAAGTTATAACTCTCTTGAATCCAATAAAAATGCCTGTTGGTTTCTAAATCTACACAATGTAGAGCCTTATGCATCTTCCATATCACCTCTCTGAGACTCAGTTTCCAAATTTGTGATAGTGAAGATACTAATTTCAACCTGTTGTGAGGATAAATGGAATTATATGAGAGGCCTGGTGCTATTTGTGACACATCACAGGTATTTGGTGAATTTAGTTTTTTTTTTTTTCCTTTTTCAACACAAATGCTATATACTATACAATAACCCAAGAACAGTGGATTTTCTTTCTTTCTTTCTTTCTTTCTTTCTTTCTTTCTTTCTTTCTTTCTTTCTTTCTTTTTTAAGTTGGCTACATACCCAACATGGGCCTTGAACTCATGATCTTGAGATCAAGAGTCTCAGGCTTTACTGACTGAGACAGTCAGGTGCTCTGAGAGATTTTTTTTCTCTAACTTATTCAATCAATCGTTCACTTATACATTTACTCATTCTTACACCCATTCAAAAAGCATTTATTGAGAATCCAATATATACCAGGCTCTCTGCTAGTCATTTGGGATACAAAAATGGCACAGACATCATTCTCAAAGAGCTCCCAGTCACATCCAAGAGATACACAAAGAATTACAATTCAATCTGGTATGTAGCTCAGATGAGAGCAGGAAGAAGAGTGGTCATGGAAGGAAGGGACTCTGTCATGGCAAGAACCAGTACAGCACTTCTACTGTTAAAGTTGCCACGAATAAATGAACAAATTAGTGCTTCAGTTCAACAAGCACTTCATAGAAGATCCTACTTACTGTCCAAGGCATTGTGTTCTGAACAGGGAGTGTGCAGATGAAGGGGAATGAGCTTCTAGTTTTCCTGGGAAATAACATCTATAAAGAGATGTGCTAATAGAATGTGGAGAATTCTGGGTGCCTGAGTGGCTCAGTGGGTTGGGACCTCTGCCTTCAGCTCAGGTCATGGTCTCAGGGTCCTGGAATTGAGGCCGCATCCGCATCCAGCTGTCTGCTCAGCAGGGAGCCTGCTTCCTCCTCTCTCTCTGCCTGCCTCTCTGCCTACTTGTGATCTCTCTGTCAAACAAATAAAATCTTTAAAAAAAAAAAAAAAAGAGGGTACCTGGGTGGCTCAGTGGGAAGCCCCTACCTTCAGCTCGGGTCATGATCTCAAGGGTTCTGGGATGGAGGCCCACATCGGGCTCTCTGCTCGGCAGACAGTGTGCTTCCTCCTCTCTCTCTGCCTGCCTCTCTGCCTATTTGTGATCTGTCAAATAAAAAAATAAAATCTTTAAAAAAAAAAAGAATGTGGAGAATTCTGTGGGGTACCCAGGCTGCTTGGACAATAAGAGGATAGCGAGAGTTCTATGCTCTATTAGTGGATAAAGGGGGCTCTAAGATCTATTAGTGTAGGCTTCCTAGAATGAACTCCTTGAATCTTGGATATACATGGAACGTCACTGATAGCTTCTAATCGGGATTAATATGGTCAGATTTGCATTTGTTGGTAGGATGGGGGAGGCAAACGGGGAATTTGCCCCGTTTGGTTAAAACCACCATCACCAGCAAGGAGGCTGAATTATGAACACGAGGCTTGACGTAGACGTTTGAGCTGGGAGACAGAATGTGAAAGAAGTGGTTGCAATCACTCAGGGGGAGCATGTAGAGGGTAAAGGGAATTGGTGAACTCCTTGGAACCCACCCACACTCTTTTTAAGCAGCTGGCGGAGAAAAAGCAACCCTGGAAGAACACCTAAAGATTGGAGTCAGGAGCAGAATTAGGAAAGGCTGTGTCCTGGGAGTCGGATGAATAAAGAAGAGGAGGACCAGGAAGGAGGGCGCAGTTGTGTCCAGCGATGTGTAGAGGTGCCAAAGCATCCCTATGATCTGGCCTCGGTGACCTCTGCCAGAGCAGTTTCCGTGGTCGTGGTGCAGGCGGGAGTCCCACTGCAATAAGCGAGCGAATGAGGGAGTAGAAACAGTCAAGTGAGTACATGAAAGAATAAATCAAGCGCTGTGCCCTCACTTGCTCTGGGAATTTCCAGGGCCAACGTCGGGAGCTCGTGCGGAGGAAGGGCCTTCCCGACAGAACTGTCTGGACGCCGCCTGGGAAGCCTCTCGGCCTCGCAGCCCTCCGGTAGGCGCGGCTCCAAGGTCAGGGTCACCTCGGGCCTCCAGGCAACCCGTCACCCTGACGACCAACTGGGAAAAAAAAAACAACCACCGGAAAGGGCGGAAGCATTCAGATCATCTCGCGATATCTGTCAGGCCGGCACCGGCCCTCCGGGCCTAGAACCCGCGGCCCGCTATCGCGAGACTTGCCTGCAGTTGGAGCGCGGGGCCCGACCTTACGGAAAGCGGGAGCTGCGGGTTGGGAACATGTCGGATTCAGAGCTCGGCAGGAAGTGGGATCGGTGCATGGCGGATGCGGTCGTGAAGATAGGTAAGGGGCTTCTCGCCCCTGGCAGGCCCGGCAGTCGAGCGGCCGGCTCCAGGCCCCGCTGACAGGCCGGCGGAAGGCAAGCTCCGGGGCAGGTCAGGCCGACCGCCCTGATCCAGCTCCTCGGGCCGGGGCGAGTTGACCGAGCCGGCCGGGAGGCCATTGGGGCGGCGGGGGGCCGGGGCCGGAGGAGCCTGGGACCCCGCGCGAGATGGGAGGAGAGGAATCGCAGCTCCGGGGACGGGGGTGGGGGCGGTCGGGGCTGGCAGGTGGCAGGAAAGGTGCGGAGCTTCTCGAGTAGAAAGCGGTCTGCAGGGCACAACGTCTTGCCAGAAGCTGGACATTCTCCTCCCCGGTGCCCCATTTCCCGCACTGGGCGTGGAGCCCGGTCAGGGGTCACGGTGCTCGCCAGCTGAAACAAGTGCCTTCTAAAGAAGGTCATGGGGAGCGTTTTATAGACACTGCCAGACCCTAACGAGCGTCGCTGTCAGTCGCAGTCATTCCCGAGTCGTAACCTGATTTATTGGCATTAGAAATTGGAGACATAGTGATCTGGAATGTGAATTGCCTTGGGAAGTAAGACACTGGACACTTTTTGGTTCTTGGTGTAACTCCGCGGAGCCTTAACACGTGCTCAGTGACGACACAGATTATGAAGTCATTGCATGGAGGGGAGGGGAAAGATAAAAGGTCATTTATTGAGCATATACTAAGTGCCAGGCAGCGTGCTAGGTGTGCAACTCAGTACATTTCTCTCATACAGTTCGAGAAATTGAGAGTCAGGTGAAGGGATTTGTCCAGGATGGAATAAGTGAAAAGTTGCTCATAAGTGGCAAATCTGGAAATTTAACTCAGGCTTTCTGGCTTCAAGTCCCCTGCTTTTTGTTTGATACTAATCCTTAGCAAATTTTGATGTTTTTGTATGGAAAACTTGAGTATTTAGGAGGATTTAGGATTGTGCCCATTGATTGCCGGTGTTGGAAAAGAATGAAGATGTTTAGTGGGGATGAGTTCTGGTGTAGTCACTGCTGTAGCAGTGGAAGGGAAGGCCCTTTCTGGGTTTTCGTGCTTAATAGAAATTGTTGAGAAGGAGTTAATAAGAGGAGTATTTGAACACAGCTGTAGCTTCACCCTTGAATTCACTTACCAGCTGTGTGAGTTGGGGCAAGTTGTTGAACCCCTCCTTCCCCGTTTCCTCATTCGTAAATTGACAATAGCAATTATCATCTCTCAGAGTTGTTAGGATTATGAGTTAGTTTAAGTAAAGGCTTCGGTATGAATCACTTATTAAAAATGGGTTATTCTGGGGTGCCTGGGTGGCGCAGTGGGTTAAGCCTCGGCCTTCAGCTCAGGTCATATCAGGGTCCTGGGGTCAAGGCCCGCATCCAGCTCTCTGCTCAGCAGGGAGCCTGCTTCCTCCTCTCTGTGCCTGCCTCTCTGCCTACTTGTGATCTCTCTGTCAAATACATAAATAAAATCTTTTTTAAAAGAATGGGTTATTCTGTAAGGGATCCAAGAAATACAGTTTTTGTTACTGTAAACTGCTCACATTTAGGAGAGATTTAACATGTGCCTTTAAATGATCATAGTAGGTACTAAGCAACATAATGGCAGTAGTTAGAAGTGGGAGGCAGACAGCTGAGTTTGAAGTCATCACTCTCGCCCTTCCCCCCAGTCTTCTCTAGCTTTGTGGCTTTGGGTGGGCTCTCTTCCCACTATGAAATGGGGATAAAAAGACTAATTAGGGGCGCCTGAGTGGCTCAGTTGGTTAAGTAACTGCCTTCCACTCAGGTAATGATCCTGGAGACCCGGGATCGAGTCCCACATCGGGCTCCCTGCTCGGCAGGAAGCCTGCTTCTCCCTCTCTCACTCCCTCTGCTTGTGTTCCCTCTCTGGCTGTGTTTTTCTCTGTCAAATAAATAAATTTTTTTTTTTTTAAAGACTAACTAAAAGGATTAGGAGGATTGAAGGATAATAAAATATGTAGGAGACAGCACAGTTCCTGGCATTTAAATGGTCAGCAAATGTGGTCATAATAATTGTTGATCCTAATATTGTGCCACTGAGCATCTCCTGAGGGAGGGAGTGGCGTGGCTGTCATTTATGAGTGGGACCTTGTTGGGGGAGGGGCATACACTGGGAAAATTAATCAAGTGAGGCACAGTAATACAGGATTACAGATAAAAGTTGAAATGAGTGATTCAGGCTCCTTCTGTTGTGGAGCTGTTATAAATCCAGTGTGTTCATGGGCTGAGGTCATCCAGTGACAGTTTGCAAGGAAAATGGGCCTCCATCCGACCTTTGGAGAATGACTTAGATTTGGATAATCAGGGAGGGTGGGAAAACTGGAACCCAGCTGAACTTTTATAGAGCAGGAGATTGAAGTATGGAGAGGTTAAGAAGCTAGTTGCGGAGGAGCAGGGATTAGAACCCAGGCATTGTAAATCCAGTACCCCCGCTCCCTGAGGAAGGCTGGTTTGGGTGGCATCGGAACTGTGAAATGTCTTGGAGAAATTCCACTTTATCTCAAGGGCTCCGAAGTTGCCTTTAGCTTTTGCACATGCGCGCGGGGTATTCAACACAGCTGTCCTGACGACCTGTTACTTTCTGCTTCTCAGGCTCGTTATTAGGTCTAAGCTGGTAGGGAGTCATGGGATGGTTTTAAGCAACAAATACTTACTGAATTCTGGGCCAGTCTGTGGGCAAATAGAGAAGCAGAGAAGGCATTTCACTTCCCTCAACAGGGAATTGATGTGATATAAATGGAATTTTGGTATGATTGTTCTGGCAGTGTTTTATACAGAACAGGTCAGGAGTCAAGGAGGCCGGCGGGGCCGTGGATGTGAAGTGATGAAAGTCTGTTCTTTTAGACCAGAGGGGAATGGGTGTATTTGAGAAACGTCCAGCTTTGTTCCCCATTTATAAAATGGAGACGGTAATTCCCATCTCCTAGGCTAGAACAGTGCCGGGTTCATAGTAGGAACTCAGTAAATGCTATTTTCTTCATTTTTCTCTTCAACTGGTTAACTTTGCCTCATTCTGTTTCTTACGAAGATGACTCCAAGGTTAGAATGTGGTTAAGGGGTGATCTGCTGATGGGAACTTGGACATAAAACAGCAGGGGGTATGTGCACCTTCTTGGAGGAAGTAAGGAAGGACTGGAAACTGATCATGGGGGAGGGTGGGAGAAAGACCAATGAGAACAGTGATCATGATTTTGGTCGCTTTTCTGCTTACATGATTGAATTGTCTGAGAATGATGATGAAGTTGAGTAGGGAGTTTGAATTTTGTGGGAGAAGCTGAGTTCAGATTTAGAGGATGTTGTCCCTTTAGTAGTGGACTTAGGGAAAGGGCATAAGAGGGATGAAGCACAGAAGTGATACCCGGGGAGCCTTTATAGTCTGAGAGGTCTTTGAGCCCGCGAAGATGAGCACACTCTGTAGTGAGTGAATTGATTCCTGTTCCCGTCCGCAGTGATGTTATGAGACTCTTCTAACCTCCTTGGCTGCTCGCTGTCTGGTCCTTCAGAATGGAGGTGGAGACTCAGAATGGCCGCCTGCCAGAAGATAGATAGAGGTTTTATAGAAGATGTAGGCAGGGAAGTAGGGGCCAGTGTAGGCTTTCAGCCTCATACGGGTAGTTTCATGCTCTGGCTTGATAGAGACCAGGGAAGCCAAGATGAATGGACAGCTCCCTTTGTGAGCACTTCTCTGTGTTTGGCTGCCCTAAACCTGAAGGGTTTTTGTTCTTTTCCCACTCGTTTGCTGAAAAATGACTATTTTCATTGCAGATGTTTCGCCTCGATGTAGTACAGCTGAGTTAAAGAGCATATAAGCTTGTACTTAGACAGTAGTTCTTTTAAAAAGAGTCGCTCTTCACGGGTCTCTTATTCCGAAGCTTGAGCAATGTCTCAACAGAAAAGTCTGTGATTTCATCCTGTAGGAAGAGCTACATTTATTCATAAATACCTTTCCCCTGCCCTTCGCTGTCATAAGGAAAGCAGTTTTATTTCCCTCGTTAATTTTGGTTTTAAAATATCTATTTATCTTGTGTGTAATAGGAGTGTGGTAGATAGGTGGTTTCTAATATGGTTTGACCTAATATATTGAGCCCAGGAATCAAACAAAACAAAACACATGCCTCCCTGTAATAGATACAATAGGCCATTGTTCCTTACACATCTGTTTCTTTCAGCTCCTGTGCCTTTCTTTTCCTTTCTCCCCCTCACATTTTTACCCTTCTCTTTGGCCTGTGTTCTTATTCCTGCTACTCATATACATTGGCTAGTTCCTCCATAAAGTTTGAGATTAATGTATTTTTTATTTTTTTTTTTTTTTTTTTTTTTTTTTTTTTTTTTTTTTTTTTTTTTTTTTTTTTTTTTTTTGATTTTTTTTTTTTGGAGATTAATGTATTTTTTAAAAATAAACTTGTTAGCGTTGAATAAGTTCCTAGGTGTCCTGCTTATTCTCTATCATATCACTAATTTTTCTTAATAACACATGGCACCGTCTGGAATTTGTGATTTGTTTCTTTACTTGATTGTCCATCCTCACTAGAATGTGAACTCGTAAGACCCAGAAAGTTTTTGTTCACTGTTGATCCCCTAACCCCTGGCACAAAGGAGGCATACAGTAATTCTGTTAAATGAATGACATGTATTGCTGAGAATTTTGCAGACTACAGTGTCTGCCTGTATTTGCTCCTCAGTGTGTGTTTATTAACTGAATGAATTCGCATTTAAATTAAAAAGTCAAGTCAGGTAGATTTCATGTGACTTTCTGCTAGTTCACATGTTGGTCCTGTGTGCCTGTAATTTTGGGACTTTTACCAACTTTTTATTTCATCTGGGGATGTAAGTTATTGTCAGTAGATCTTTATAATAAGGTAGTATTAGAAATGTTTGGGAGTAGTCAGCTAAGAAACATGAACCAGAGAGCACTTTTGTATTTAAACAAGTAGAGGGTGGTGTTGGTTTAAGTGGTAGTGCCAAAGCCTTATTGCAGGAAATTAAAAAGGAGTGAAGAATATTACATTTTATGAATGGCATGTTCCATTAGTTTTTATGTGAATGCGTCATTAATGGTTTTTTGCTAATTTTATGGCTTTATTTTTAAGTTTTATCAGATTTATTGAATGCTCTGGTTTTCTTTCTGCATTCAGTTCACGGACTGTGCCTTTCGTTTTCTTTTCTTTTTCTTTTTTTTTTTTTTTAAGATTTTATTTATTTGACAGAGAGAAACACAGCGAGAGAGGGAACACAAGCAGGGGGAGTGAGAGAGGGAGAAGCAGGCTTCCCACTGAGCAGGGAGCCCGATGTGGGGCTCGATCTCGGGTCTCTGGGATCATGACCTGAAGGCAGTCGCTTAACCAACTGAGCCACCCAGGCGCCCCTGTGCCTTTCGTTCTCCTTTTACATACCGAATAATTTGTCTTATGTGTACCCACATGAATAAATCACACCTTGTTAATGAGAAGGCAAGATATCTTGCCAAAATAGAGGGCTTAAAAGCTCTGGGACAGAGCTGGTGCCCTCAGCTTATGCCTGTCACTCTGGACTAGATAGGCGGTTCTGTTTTCTGTTTCCTTGGGAAAATAAGATTCCAAGAGAGGAGAAAAACCCAGTTATGAGACTTCGGGAGGTGCTTCCCTTTGATTTGAGAATTTCTAAGCCCTGCAGATGTGGGTCATGGAAGCACTGCCATTGTCTTCAGAGCCTTGTTATACCTCTCTCTTGTATGCTGGAGGTCCGTGCTGGCCGGCTGTGACCTCATGACCAAGTCGATGTCTGTGTGACAGTGGCCAGGGCCTCAGAGTGGCAGATTTCCACGAGGAGGCTTGGAGGAAAATCTGATTCCAGTACTTCCTGAATTCATACGGAGGGCCTGGGATCCCTAATGTGACTTGCAAGGTTGTACAGTGGACCGTGTCCCTCTTCCCCTGGGAGGCCAGAGTCCAGACTATCTAGTCTTACTGACCTGGAATTGGCCAGGAGATCCCAAAGAGGGGAAGGAGATGTCATGGTTGGGGCAGGGTTGCCCAAGGCTGTGGTGCTTTCCTGAAGAAGGCTGTCTCTGCAAGCTAGGTATATTCAGCACAGCGGAGTTTCCATTTTCTTGGAAATGAGGAAAAGCTCAAGGAAGCCATGAGCTTTGGGAAGCAACTCTAGAATGTGTTGCATTCATTGGACTCCAGGGCATTCACAGGCCTTTTCCTTTTGGTAGAGTATGTGTCTCTTGATCTTGAGGTCCTGAGTTGGAGCCCCACATTGGGCATAGAGTTTACTTGAAAGAAAGAGAAAGAAAGAAGGACCTTTTTGTGCCTCCATTTCCTCATCTATAGAACAGTAGCATCTTCCTCAGGGGGTGATTACAAGTAAGGATAATATGAGATCTTCTCTGTAGAGCGATTAGGACATTACCTGTACTTGATAAATATTAGCTGCAGGCATGTGAATGAAAGCTGGCAGTCATAAGTTAACAATAATTACCACCTTTGCTTTCATCTTGCTGCTGTGGGTACTATGGAAACCTGATGATCAGTTTAGATATGTGATAGTACTTGTTTATGTATACTCCCCCCCCCCCCCATTTAATGCCAGACATTATGGAGCCTGGAGGGTGCAGTGCACACATAATCGGTACCAGCCTTACCCTGGCGGGGCTTACCTTCTGGAGGAATGTGCAAAGAAGGTGGTGACATCGGAGTTCTACCTTGGAGAATATGTAGGCATTAGTGGACCAGGTGGAGGACTGCATTCTAGGCCTTGGAAACTGTCCAGGTGGTGTCCCAGGGGGCAGAGAGGCTTTGGCTTCTGCAGGAAATGATGATGGCTTCCATTTATCGAGTGCTTAGTGTGTGCTGCCAAATACTGGCATTTTCCGTTTTAGATACATTATCACATTTAAGCCTTATAGCCTTTTGGGGTATTTCCCCCTTTTTTCCCCAATTTTTTTTTATTGTGATAAAATACACATAATGAAATTTACCATCTGACCCATTTAAGAATGTGCAGGTGAATGATAGTACATTTGTAGTGTTTTGCAGTTACCGACACCATCCCTCTCCGTAACTCATCTTGTGAAACCAAAACTGTACCCATTTAACACTGACTCCCCATTCCTGCCTGCCCCCTGCCCTGCCCCGGCCCCTGGCAACCTCCGTTCTCTCTGTTCACTCTGTGATTTTAACTTCTTTAAGTACCTCCTGGAAGTAGAGTCCTACACTCCTTGTCTTTTCGAACCTGACTTATTTCAGTTTGCGTAATGCCCTCAAGGTTCATCCATGTTGTAGTATATATCAGAATTGCCTCCTTTTCAAATCTGAGTAAGATTCCATTGTGTGTGTATGTGTGTGTAACATATTTTGCTTTCATTCACCTGTGGACCGACAGATGCATTCTCCATTCCCCCCTGGAGTGCCCCAGAGTCTATCCCAGTTATTTAACATCCTCACCAATAGTTGTTTCCTTCCTGCCTTTTTTTGACAGTAGCCATTCCAATGGGTAAAAGCTAGTATCTCATGGTAGTTTTGATTTGCATATCCCTAATGATTAGTAATGTTGAACGTCTCATGTACTCACTGGCCATTTGTATATCTTCTTTGGAGAAATGTCTGTTCAAGTCCTTTGTCTATTTTTGAATTGGTTTATTGTTGTGTTTTAGGGGTTCTCTATTCTTGATATTAACGTCTTGTTGGATATATGATTTGCAGATATTTTCATTTATTTGAGAGAGAGCAAGGGGAGAGGCAGGGAGAGAGTGAGAGAGAGAATTCCAGGCAGATTCCCTGGTGAGCACGGAGTCCAATTTGGGACTCGATCTGTGGATGCTTAGATCATGACCTGAGCTGAAACCAAGAGTCAGATGCTTAACCAACTGAGCCACCCAGGCACCCCATCACAGGATTTTGATAAGGATTGCGTTGAATTTGTAGATTGTTTTCGGTAGTGTTGACATGTATTAACAAACAGAATACTGCTTATTAGTTTTTAATACTATTTGTATTTATATTAATGAAATTTACATTAATACTGTTAGTATTAATGTCATTTATTCTATTACCATAGAATACTATGATATGGATATGCCACATTTTGTTTATCCATTTACCAGTTGATGGACATTTCGGTTTTACTTTTTTTATTTTTAAAGATTTTATTTATTTTTGCGAGAGAGAGAGAGCACAAGGGAGCAGAGGGAAGAGACAGATCCCCGGACACTGGGATCTTGACCTGAGCCAAAAGCAGATGCTTAACTGACCGAGACACCCAGGCACCCAGTTGTTTGTACCTTTTGGCTATTATGCATAATGCTGCTGTGATCAAATATACAAGTTTCTATGTGGAGGCCTGTTTTCATTTCTCTTGGGTACGTATGTACCTAGGGGTGGGCTTGCTGGGTTGTGTGGCAAGTCTTTGGATAGCATTGAGAAAAACCGTGGGCTGTGAAGGTGAAGAGTGGCATGGTTGGATTTCTGATTTCAGAAAGATCACTGAAGTGGCGCAAAGAGAATGAATTAGAAAGGACCAAGATGAAGGCAGGGAGATTAGTTAGTACGTTATTGCAAATTCATGCTGAAGATGAGGTGATCTGGTTAGAGGAAACCAAAACTGAGATAGGAACAGAGAAGTGGGATGGAGACCGATGTCACAGTGCTGCACAGCGGTCCTATTTACAGGACTTGAAATGCTCGCCCTCAGGAGGAGTCAGGAGGATGCCCCGTCTATGGAAATGGAGGTGATCTTGGCCTTGACAAATAGGAGAGGCAGGAGGGGAGCCCAGGCAACATTTTGCAGTTTATTCATTTCTGGTACCTCTTGGGATAGGTCTTTGGTTTTATGCAGCTCAGTGAACAGAGATGAAATTGCTTTGCCATGCGTTCATTTTCATGAAAAGAAAGGGTTTGGCCTTGTTTCTTCCTTGTTAAGAAAGTAGGGCGGTAAGTGACTTAGCTGGTGACCTGCCTTAGAATTAATCAGCAGATTTTGTGTATTCATCCAATAATCAATTAGGTCTAGTGAAATTAATTGTGAAGGCCCTTTTCATGTCAGAAAAATACTATACTGATAGAGGCCACCGAATAAGGTCATGGAAAAAGAAAGCAAATTCTTGTTTGTCTGTAAATATCAGTTCATCTGATAACTGTGGGCTACCACAAAGTATTGGTGGCTCACCAAAAACTGCTTTCTGGTAGGGCCTGTGTTTGTAAGCTGATCCGTGTCCATTTCCTGGAGTGATATCACTCAGGCTAAACTGAAATACTTCAAAGGTTTTTTGGCTGTTTATAGGTTTTGAGTTTCAAATTAGTACACGTTAATTGTTGAATTAGTAGCCATATTTTCTTTGTTATATGTACTTGTAAACAGTTTTTGAGAGCAAAAATATTTTTTCCGTCCGTGGCAGCAGTATGAATAATGGAACATTATGATCTTGCTAGAGGGGAATTTTGTGTTCGCATTATAGAATAATGTAATTAGGCACTGTATGGAACTTGCAAACATATTTAAAATTTTGTTCTGGCTGTGGTTTCATGCTTTCCTAAAATGTGGCCTGAAACAGTTTATTAGCAAATATGCTGAATTGCTTTCTCTGGCAAGTGCATTTCAGTATTGAATCCAAGTGAAAATACAAATATTTACTTATAAAAGTCTTTTTGGTGTGGTAATATTTTTACTGTGGCCATTGACCCACTAGTAAAATGTGAGGCCATCGCTAGATTGGATCTTGTTTATTTAAAGACCAAGAGACGGAGCGGGAGAGGAAGCTAGCTCTGGAAGTGAATGCCTGATGTCTGCCCCTGTACCTGGTCCACTAACATCTTACCTCTCTATCTACCCTCCTGGCAACCTAGCCAGGAAGTTTATATACTCTCTCTCTTTCTAGCGAGAAAAATAATGCTCAGTGGTATTTGTAAAAACTGAGCTGATTTTATTTATTTTATTTTATTTACTTTATTTTTTTTTAAAGATTTTTATTTCTTTGACAGAGAGAAACAACCAGAGAGGGAACACAAGCAGGGGGAGTGAGAGAGGGAGAAGCAGGCTTCCTGCTGAGCAGGAAGCCCGATGTAGGGCTCGATCTCGGGTCTCCAGGATCATGACCTGAGCCGAAGACAGTCGCTTAACCAACTGGGCCACCCAAGCGCCCTGATTTTAAAATTTGTATTCAAGTATAAACAATCGAGAGTCACCAGAGCAGTTTTTAAAATGAAAAACAAAGTTGGAAAAGTATAATACCTGACATCAAGACTTACTGTAGAGCTACAGTAAATGAGAGTAGGATTGGAGGAGGGAAACACATCTAGATCCGTGTCCAGAAGTAGACCTATTAGTAGATAGTCAGTTAAAGGTGCCCAGGGCAGTTTAACGGGGAATGGAAAATCTTTCCAACAAATTGTACTACAATAGCTGGGCATCCATAGAGAGGGAAAAAAAGAATCTCAGTATCATGCATAAAAATTAACTCAAAAGAATCACAGACCTAAATGTAAAGGCTAAAACTGTAAAACTCTAGAAGAAAGCATAGGAGAAAAATATCTATGACCGTGAGTTCAGAAAAGACTTCTTAGGTCACAACAAAAGTTACAAAGAAAAAATTAATACATGGGATTTAACCAAAATCTAAGATTTTCGCTCTTTAAAAGACACCATTAAAAGCACAAAAAGGTGAGTCATGGAACGGGAGAAAATGTTTGCAGTACATACATTAACAAAAGACCTGTTTCTAAGAAAATAAAGAACTCTTGGGTGCCTGGGGGGCTCAGTCCTTAGGCATCTGCCTTGGGCTTGGGTTGCGATCCCAGGGTCCTGGGATGGAGTCCCACATCGAGCTCCCAGCTCGGTGGGGAGCCTGCTTCTCCCTTTCCACTCCCCCTGCTTGTGTTTTTTTCCACTGTCTCTTTCTGTCAAATAAATAAATAAAAATCTTTAAAATAAAAAAAATATTTGCAGTACATATATCTGACAAAGGACTTACTTCCTTACTAAATAAAGAACTCTTGTGGTTCAGTTGGTTGAGCATCTGTGTTGCGCTCAGGCCCTGATCCCAGGACCAACCCCTTGGTCAGGTTCCCTGCTCAGCAGAGTCTGCTTCTTCCTCTCCTTCTGCCCTTTCCCCCCACCCCAACCCTACCTTGTGCTTTCTCTCTCACTCTCTCTCAAATACAATCTATTTTGAAAATAAAGAACTTTTAAATGTAGGTAAGAAGACAACCCCTTTGAGAAAATAGGTAAGGATTCCCCGGGTGGCTCAGTTGGTTAAGCATCTGCCTTTGGCTCAGGTCATGATCCCAGAGTCCTGGGATCCAGCCGAGCCCAAGCCAGAGTCTGGCTTCTTGCTCAGCAGGGAGCCTGCTTCTCCCTCTCCCTCTACTCCTTCCCCCTGCTCATGTACACTCACTCTCCCTATCTCTCTCTCTCAGATAAATAATTAAAATCTAAAGACAAATGGATAAAATGTTTGTAAGATTCTTCACAAAAGAAATTATACTAATGGCAAAGAAGCCCATGAAAGGATGTTCAGTATCATTGGTCATTATGGAAATGCAGATTTCAATCATAATGGGAATACACCTCCACACTCATTAAAATAGTTAAAAAGACAGCCTGCACCAAAGTTAGACTCGGATGTGGAGCAGCTGGAATTCTGGTACACTGTTGATAGGGTTGTAAAATAGTACAACTACTTCGTAAAACTGTTTGGTAGTTATAAAAAAATATATTATCATCTAGTCATTCTACTCATAGGTATTTACCCAACAGAAATGAAAACATTTGTTCACATCGAGTCTTATGTATGAATATTCATTGCAGCTGTACTCATAATGCCCCCAAACTGGAAAGAACCCAGAAGTCCATCAACAGGTGAATGGATAAACAAAATATAGACTGTCCATAAAGTGGACTATTCATTAATGAAAGGAACAAATACTAATACATACAACAACATATATACATTTCAAAATCATCTTGAGTAACAATCTAGACACAAAGAGTGTATGTTACATTCCATTAAAAATTTTTTTAAGTAGGATCCACACCCAGTGTGGGGCGTGAACTCACAACCCTGAAATTAAGAGTCGCATGCTCTACTGACTGAGCCAGTCAGGCACCCCTACTGTACTCCATTTATATGATGCCATTTGTCTATAAAATTCTAGAAAATATAAGCCAGTCTGTAATGACAAAGTAGAGAAGTGGTTGCCTGGGGCAAAGGGTGGAGGGAAGGGTGGGCTTGCCTGGGGCAAAGGGTGGAGGGAAGGGTGGGCTGCAGAGGATCACAAGGAAACTTCTAGGATTGTCAGTAGTGTTCTGTTTCACGATTGCAGTGATGGTTTCACAGGTGTATATACTTGTCAGACACTGTGAATGGCTGCAGTTTATTCCACAGAAATGACACCTCCAAAGGTGATTTAAAACCAAAAAAATGAAAAATATTCCATGTTGGTGAGGATAAAAGCAGCCAGGAGCCTCAGACTGCCTATGGGGGTCCTAATCAGTGAACCACTTTGGAAGACTGGCAGTATTTACTAAAGCTAACCGTGTGTATAGCCTGTGACACAATGATTTCATGCCTAGGTGTCTAGGTGTCCACCCGGCAGACGTGCATCCATGTTCACCAGATGACTTTGCCGGAAATGTTCATAGAACGCTACTCAGAATGGCCCCGCCTAGAAACTACCCACATGCCCATCCGCAGAGAATGGATACGTAAATTGTGGTGCCCTGATGTGATGGAGTACTCTGGCAATGACAGTGAACGACCTACATCTGTTCACAGTGTTAGGCTAACATACTCAGAATGTGATTCCACTGACAGAAGTTTAGAAACAGGCAAAACTACTCAGAATATGATTGCTCACGGATGGAGAGCTTTGAATAGGGGAGCCCCCAGCAGGCTTCTGAGGATGTTGGTAATCTTGTGTGCCCTGCGCTGGCACACCTTGGGTGTTTTTGATTTGAAAATACATCTCGTGGTGCATTTAATTGTGCAGCTTTCTATCTGTATGTTGTATTTCAATAAAAAGTTTTTAGAAGACATGTGCTGTGGGGCGCCTGTATGGCTCAGTCATTTAAGTGTCCGCCTCTTGATTTAGGCTCAAGTCATCGTCCCAGCATCAGTGGGGAACCTGCTTGGGATTCCTCCTCTCTCTCCCCCTCTGCCCCTCCCCCCTGCTCACACTGTCTCTAAAATAATAAATAAATCTTAGAAAAAAAGATGTACTGTTACAGAACAGTGTCCTTTATAAAGTGAGAAAAACAAATTGTGAAACCTCCTGCATGATGTGTGATACCATTTATATAAATGGAACGATAATAAACTTAATCCAAATTATCTCTTGGGAATTATGATGACGCTATAGGTGGGGAAGATCATTAACTTTGCTGTTTTTATAATGTAAGCGAATAAACACATAAGAACAGTTTCTGTTTTTTAAAAAAAGTCATCTAGGGGTGCCTGGCTGCTCAGTGGGTAGAGCATGAGACTCTTGATCTCGGGGTTGTAAGTTTGAGCCCCATGTTGGGTGTACAGATTACTTAAAAAGAAAACCTTTAAAAAAATTTTCTTTAAGTTGTTTATGAAGTCCATTTGGTTCCTGTAGTTGAAGATTATGAATTATCTTCAAATGAGTATGTTAGGTCTAGTTTTGTTATTTAACAGGTTAGTACTTTAAGGTGAAAATCTTTTTTAAGCTTTTTGCCAACTTTGAAATTTTATTTGTGTCTGTTAATAGAGTTTCTCGTTGGGTGACCTGTTAATGGGTTTGCTTTTGGTGGATGTGATGGCCCATTGTTGCCTTGGAAGACCCCACTCAAATAACCTCCGTGAATTCATAAACTTAAGAGGAGGAAGCTGAGGGCCTTCAGCTGGAAAAGCAGTGTGGAATAGTGAAAAGCCAAATGAGCTTGGGACAGTTTCTGGCTCTCTCTGAGCCTCAGTTTCCTAGTGTGTAGGAAACTGGTTGTCTTTTTTTTTTTTTTTTTTAAGTAGGCTCCATACCCAACATGGGGCTCAAACTCATGACTCTGAGGTTAAGAGTCACATGCTGTACGCACTGATCAGCCAGATGTCCCTCTTCATCCGTACACTCGGGATGCTTGTCCCTACAAGGTTTTGATGAGGCTCAGGATAAGATAATAATCTAAATAGATGTGAAAGCACTTTATAAATTGTAAACCCCTAGACCGGTTGTTCGCCACTAGGAGTGACTTAGCGCTACCTCCTGGGAACATTGGCGGTGTCTGGCGACTTCTATGGTTGCCGTATAGGGGACAGGGGATTGGGAGTGCTACTGACATCTAGTAGGTAGGGGACAGGGATGCTGCCAAACATTCTGCCATGCACAGAGCAGCACCCAAGAATGGTACACCCTGAATGTCAGTAGTCAAGGTTGAGAAACCTTGCCCTAGGCTTATGTAACTTCCCTGAACTTCTTACTCTCTATGGCTCCCTGGCCACAACCTTTCAGACTAATACACAACACGGGTCATATATCTGTATGGATATACTTTTTCAGCAACTGGAAATCGAGGTGAAAAATGAAGGGAAGAATAAAAAGGAACAAATAGAATAATTAGAATGATTTTAAAGAAAGCATATCCCATTATTTTTAGGGCCTTAAAATAGGGCATGCATATGAGAAGGATATGGGATCTGAGAATATGAGTCATTATCCCTGACGATGGGAAGCCGAGTAGTAAAATGGTGTGGGGCACAGCTGGGAGAGCGAGCTGATTGTAGTGCCTTTTTTTTTTTTTTTAAACTGTACAGACTTTTCCAAATTTGCTTCAGTTGGGTGTCTTCAGGTAGAATTTAGAACTGTTTGATTAATAGTTAACAATGTATATGGAAGGAATTGAAACCCAGTGTGTTTATGTCAAGTTTCTTTATCCAACCTAAAGCTGCACTGGAATGCTTGGGATAATTTATAATTATTGTAACACTGACATAATTGTTGACAGATTTGTAGACTTACTTTGACAAATGTTTACGAGTCAGAGCAAATGTTTCTGATTGTCAGAACCTACACATGTAAACCACTCAAAATTTCTGTCTGATTTTAAATGATTAACTGAAGAGAATGATTTAAGCAACACAGTTCACCTTTTACTAGGAAGCAGTCCTAAGAAAGCTGCTACTTTCTTGGCATTGTCTCAGATGATTGAATTGAAATCCCATTAGTTCGAAGACTTTTTTTTTTTTTAACCATTTTAGTACAAGCCTGTATGTGACAAACCCTGAACTCATGAGCTCATAAATATCCCGTTTTGATTAGAAGCAAAAATAGAGTATATTACTGCTCTAGTCATACCTTGTCTTGATGTTAGAATATGTGCTACCAATCTTAGGAATTCCAAGGAAAGATTGGCTGTGACCATCAAAAACCCACAACTTATTTTTCTTCTTGTTCCTACTACAACTTGAAATTCATTTTATTTCAGCTTATAACTCCTGTTTTAGAAGACTTTTTTACTCAGTTTATGAAACTTGAATTCTTGGTTTCTTTAGGTATGCAAGTCCATTGACGTGGAGAGGTTTATTTATGGGGCTTTGTAGAATAAGGGTGCCTTTAAGAGAGACTGTGGACCACTACCGGAGTATAAAGTCAGTTGGGGGCAGTTGCCTTGTCTAAGGATCCCTTATTTAAGAGTCATTACCGGGTGTGGTCACTCCCACTGCTCAGAAGTTCCCAACCCCTGACCGCAGTCATGCTGGAACCTGTCCCTTTCCATTCTGCCTAGCAGGGGGACCGGGGAGGAAGAGACCACAGTATAGAAGCTACCATTTTCCAGTCAATGGGCAGAAGAGAGTCTGTGGTCTGGACCTGTTGTGATGGCTTTCTCCTCGCGGTACCCCCATCTCTGATGGGGGCCTCTTCACACCTGTCCTTCTTGCCGCCACAGCAGGCCCGTTGTCAAGTGCTCGCTGGCTATGTTCTTCCCTCCTGCTTACCGTAGAGGCTGGGGGGCCGTAGTGTGACATGAAAGACTCTTGCTCCATCGACCTCACACTGGATGATTTGGCAAGAGGGAGCTCCTGGGAGCCTGTTTTCCCTGCCCGCTCTTTAGCCCCCCTCCCCCCAGAATGGCTGCGGTGTCCTCCTCAGTGCTTTCTTCGTGCCTTGTACCTGTTTCCATCATTGTACCTTGCACCTCGAGTTTCTAATTACAGTCAGCTCCGGCACCGGGCCATGAGTTGACTGATCGCAGAGCCCACACGGCAGCCGGCACACAGTAGGTGCTCAGGTTGTATGATTAAGGAAATGCTCACGCAGAGTGTTGGCCAGGACGTACTTGGGAACGTATTTCGTTTACTTTAGGGAGGCAAAATTGTTGTAATAGCTTTGTATATCTGTGAGGGGGCAATGAAGCTCCAGACCTCTGGAGTCAAGCTGCCTGGGCTCAGATCCCAGATGTGTGACCTGGGGCAAGTTACTTACCCTTTCCGTGTCTCCCATTTCTTGGTCTGTAAGATGGTGCTAATAAAGGAAGTTTGTTGTGAGGATTAAATAAGATAATGGGCTCCTGAAGCTTAAGCACTTAGTGAATGCTTTTCACTTAATGTTATGTAGTGTTCGGGAAAGCATTGTAGGCATTTCTTTTTTTTAAAGGATTTTATTTATTTATTTTAGATGGAGAGCATCACTTGGGGGAGGAGCAGAGGGAGAGGGACAAGCAGTCTCTGTGTTGAGCACAGAGCCCTACGTAGGGCTCCATCCCACAACCCCGAGATTATGACCTGAGATGAAATCAGGAGTCTGGCGCTCAATTGACAGAGCCACCCAGGTGCTCCTCGATGTTGCAGTTTTATAAACTCAGTTATATTTTAGATAAAGGGCATTTGGTATTAAAAGGTTATTTGATGAATGTTATAAATAGCCCCCATGTTTTTCTAGTTATCCAGATAGAAGTTCTCAGCATTTTCTTTGACAGCCTGCCGCATTGCAGCCCCCAAACCCCGGACCCACATACACACTCAATCAGTTAAGCTTGTAAATTCTTACTCTTTTTTTTTTTTTTTTTAAGATTTTATTTATTTATTTGACAGAGACAGTGAGAAGGGAACACAAGCAGGGAGAATGGAAGAGGGAAGAGCAGGCTTCTCATTGAGCAGGGAGCCCGATGCGAGGCTCCATCCCAGGACCCCGAGATCATGACCCGAGCTGAAGGCAGATGCTTAATGACCGAGCCACCCGGGCGTCCCAAGCCTGTAAATTCTGCCGGCAAAATGTCTCTTCCTTTCCAAGTGATCCTACACACCTTAGTTAGATGAGTCTTACTAAAGCACAGCTTCAGTCATCTTACATTTTCTTTTTTAAGATTTTATTTATTTATTTGACAGAGACACAGGGAGAGTGGTAACACAAGTAGAGGGAGTGGGAGAGGGAGAAGCAGACTTCCTGTTGAGCAGGAAGCCTGATGTGGTGCTTGATGCGGGGCTCCATCCCAGGACTCTGGGATCATGACCCGAGCCAAAGGCAGATGCTAACGACTGAGCCACCCAGGCACCCAAACGCCTTCTCTTTAAGACAACTCAGATGACACTTTCTCAAGTATTTTAAAAAATCTTCCCAGCTAAATGTGTTCCTCCCACCCTCTTTCTCTGGACCGGCAGAACACCATCCCTCCCAGTTTTCTGGATACCTGACTTACTCTCCTTCCCTGATCACACACTCCCCCGGGAAGAGATTCTGTCTTATTTATTTCTGACCCATGTTGAACCCTGAACTCTTGTCCTTGAGCACTCAGTAAATATTTGAACTTTTGATTTGTTCTTGATCAATCTTACAACCTTCTCCCCACTCCTGTCTGTAACCCACCAGGATGGCTTGGCTGGTTAGGAGAGGAAGGGGATGACAGTTACTGTGTGTGGTGTGCTGTTCTTCTAGGCTTTTTACACATGTTCTCCTGTGCCATCCTCACTATTCCCCGGTCCGGAGCAGCTACTATTAGATTCCTGATTTCCATATGAAGAAACTGGTGCTGGGCGAAGTTCTGTCATTTGCCCAAGGACTGAGAGGAGACATGCAACTAATAAGTAACCTAACTGGTATTCTCCTTCCTGTTTAGCCTGTCTTACCCCCAAGTCCACACAAGCTTATCACTGAAATAGACCGCGGTATAACAGTTCCCACCTTCAAAGAAGAAACACCTATGCCTTCTGCTTAATAAATGCTCATAAATGTAGTTGAAGTACATGTCCAAGGAAAAGAGATTACTGGTTTTTGTTTCTCCATTGAGTTTTTCATTGGAATCAGGAGTAGGTGACAACGTATCATCAGTGTAGCAAGATATATGTCGGGTACCCTGGATCCCTGATTCTTACACTTCCTTTCCCAAAGGTGAGAATCCAGTTACTGTATCCATGGGCATGGACTAGAAGGATGGGGGTTATTGGGAAGGAAGGGATTCACTGGAAGTACCCTTTTGAACAGTTTGGATGAATTTGGATTCATTTTATCAGCTCTCAGCCCATTTGGATTCATCTGCTCTCTGGCCCGTGCGCAGTGGGACATCCTTCCCAATTTGAGTTGTGGACTCCTTCTCACTGATTCTGAGTAATTTCAGGCTCTTGTTACAGCTCCTGAAAAGTCAAAAACATCGATGGTTTCTGTTGTTTTTTTGAGGAGATTAAAGGGTAGCATAGTCGTAAACTTACCTGTCTCAGTGCAGAAGACACTTTATCATATATAACATTAGATCAGGTGCCCTGCTGTTCTCCTCAACCGTCTATGAAGTCTATGCCTATGTATAAGAAAGAGCCAGGAGTTTGGAATCAGACAGCCTGGGTTTGAATTCTACTTTTTTAGTTGGGTGTACGTGGGTGAGTCACTTCCACCAAACTGTTTCCTCTTCTGGGAGACTTATAAGATCCTAGTACATCTTTTAAGGTGGTTCTGTGGATTCAATGAAATAATATATAGAAACAATATACAGTGCCTGACACTGTCAAAAATTAGTGCCTCCAAAGCCCCCTCCCCCCTTAAGGGTAATGCATTGCGTCTTTTACTGTGTTTATTGAAACTTAGTAATTCTGAATTTTTTTCCAGTCTTCCTTAAAGTAGTCTTCAGAGCATTTTCTCATTTTCCTGCATGCAATGCCCACATGTGAATTTATTAGCTAATTATATGTTAGTAAAATGTGTACCAAACCTGTTCCTTCCTTAGTGCATTCTTGGAAAGTTGTACGGCTGTCAGAATTCCCAAAGTTGGATCGTGTGCTACACGCTCTCATTTAAAAGGACACTTTGAGGGCACCTGGGTGGCTCAGTGGGTTAAAGCCTCTGCCTTCGGCTCAGGTCATGATCTGAGGGTCCTGGGATCAAGGCCTGCATCGGGCTCTCTGCTCCACAGAGATCCTGCTTCCTCCTCTCTTTCTGCCTACTTGTGATCTCTCTCTCTCTCTGTCAAATAAATAAATAAAGTAATCTTAAAAAAAAAAAAAAGGACACTTTGAATGAGTTTGGCTTTTCTTGAAGCAGAGCACCCTAGTAATGACTTCCACATTGACCTTCCCTATCTTTACTGCTTTCTGCTCACTGGCTTGCTTGTTCTGATCAGGATCTCGGGAATTGATGTCCTCCCGAGAAATTCCCTCAGATGGTCCAGCCTCCCTCTAGTTCCCGTATGTACCCTGCAGCAGTGCAGACTTGGGAGAGGCTGTTAACACAGACCGAATTTACCATCTCTGGGTCTTTGGTCCAGCCCACTTTCTTGGTTAATTCACACGACATGCCATTTACACGGGACACCTGGGGCGGTTTGTCTTTGCCTCAGAGCATTAAGTAACACAGTTTGGAGCTGACTTAAAACTTTCTTTTTTTCCTTGTAAAATGGGCCCTGAGCATCTTTCATAAATCAGGACTGTTTCGGGGCGCCTGGGTGGCTCAGTCGTTAGGCATCTGCCTTCAGCTTGGGTCATGGTCCCAGAGTCCCGGGTTCTAGCCTTGCCTGGGGCTCCCTGCTTGGCGGGAAGCCTGCTTCTCCCTCTCTCACTCCCCCTGCTTGTGTTCCCTCTCTGGCTGTGTTTCTGTCAAATAAATAAAATCTTAGAAAAAAAATCAGGATTGTTCTTGGAAATGTAATTCTCACTACTAAACTCAGTCCCAAGGGTACTCTTCTATAAAAGCACATTCTTTTGTTCTGTCATCACAGATGCATTTGATGATTGTAATAGCGTTGATCGAAACATGATTGAACGGGAAAGCATGCCCATTGTAAATAGATCAGTGTGATAGTAATCCATGTTCAAAGGATAAATATAGCTTTATGAAACACCAGATAGCTCTAGGAAAATTTTTATCGTATTTTAAGCAAAATGTTCTAGTTAGCCGTGAGTCTGAAGGAATCCCCCATTAAAAAACAAAACAAAACAAAACAAAACAAAACAAAACGCTGCCCAAACCTGAGGTATTCGTGTAAGAAACTGCAGATACCTGTGTAGAGTTGGGGGGTGGGATTGTGACTTTCAGCCGTGGCTTACCCACGGTGTGATCCTAGGCAAGCTAGTGGGTTGTATTTTAATAGAGGATTTAACTATTATATGACACTTTTGACCTATTTTGCGTTTTATTAGAGAAGTAACAACTCACTACCACTTGTTGAGCTGTGCCCTAGACACCTTACAAAAACAGCAACCCTCGGAGATTGTTTTTACTCTGTAGCCCAGCGAGTTGAGGCAGGTGACTTTATTTATTTATTTATTTATTTTTTAAAGATTTTATTTATTTGACAGAGAGAAACACAGCCAGAGAGGGAACACAAGTAGGGGGAGTGAGAGAGGGAGAAGCAGGCCTCCCGCCGAGCAGGGAGCCCAATGTGGGACTCGATCCTGGGTCTCCAGGATCATGACCTGAGCCGAAGGCAGTCGCTCAACCAACTGAGCCACCCAGGCACCCCGAGGCAGGTGACTTTAGTAATGGATGTGAGGTAGAGAGCTAGCTGCTGAACGGTGGTCGGAACAATGGTTGATGTAGGCCCATCTCGTGATGGCACCAGTCCTCTTGCCATGCCACTCAGCGGGAGACCGAAGCCCTCCTTGCTTCGGAACCTTTATCTTTTACATTTATGAATAAACTTGCTTGGCACCTGGCTTCCAGGGAATCTGCAAAACTTGCTTGGAATTCCGGAAGCATCTCATAGTCACAAAACTGCCGGTTGCAGTGGTGCTTCGGTTCTTCCTCCTGGATTTTGATACAAGTTAGAGAAATTAAAATGCAGTTGCTTCGCAGCTTTACTTAATTTTTCGATACAGGTCAGGTTTTAGCATTGATAACTGTACATTAGGCTTGTGAATTTAGGAGCTTAGTGTGAAATGTAAGTCCGCTTCTCATGATGAGCACTGAGTAATGTAGAGAATTGTTGAAATCACTATATTGTATGCCTGAAACTGATATAACACTGTTAACTGGAATTAAAATCAAAAACTTAATATAAATGAAAAATCAAAAATAAAAATAAAGTGCTAAGTGTAAACTAGAAGGAGAGCTAAATTATCGTGTAATAAGTTATTGATGAAGTGCACCCATGGTCTTTCTTCCCCTCCCCCCCATCTTTCCTAGAAATGTTTTCTAAGTGACTTAACGAGAATTTTTTTTCCTCTGTGCCCCTCGAAACAATGAGTTCCTCCTCGTGGCCTGAAAGTCCGTTGGCAAGTGCAGCTTTTACCAAGTCGGGTCTGCAGGAGCGTGGATTGCTCCAACTTGTTCTGTGTAGGGGCTCCCATCCAAAGTACACTTCTGTCCCCGGACTGCAATCCGATTGTGTAGCCTGCTTGTTAGTTCTTGCTGATTATGCTTCTTAAGGATTTGCAGTGAAGTAGAGCTTTATGCTAGGTGGATGGCGAGAGCAAAGACTCTTCTGAATAAAGTTGAAACCAGAAGTTGTCCACATGTCACAGTACTGGCCGTCAACGAATATCTATGCCCTCCCCTTCCTTACACAGAACATGGCTTCAGGCATCCACGGATGTACTGCCTTGGGTTGTTATTCTTTTAAATCTGTTACGAAATCCGCTTGGGCATAAGATACTGTGGTATTTTATATGTAGTTTACATGTCATTAGTGGGAGTGAGTTCTTTCTTGTTTTGTTATTAAAATAGAATCAGATGAACTACTGAAGGAATTGGTCCTTCCTACAAATTCGTGTCTCTCCTAGCCAGCTTTATGATGTCCTTTTGGGCACTAAGCACGCACTGAAGTGCGGGGTTAGATTGATTTGCAGTAATTTATTTTTGAAAGAATTGGTGCCAATTCTTTTTCCTCTCCAGAAGAAACGGTTTCGGAGCTTGGGCTCCTTGCCTAATGTCAATTCCATAAGGCTTCTCAGTTCTGTGTGTGTGTGTGTGTGTGTGTGTGTGTGTGTGTGTGTGTGTGTGTCGCCCCCCTCCTTCCCCTCATAACTGGACTTTGCCATGAGGAAGATGTGTACCTACAGTCAGGCATTTCTTTCTTTTAGGGTGATTCGTCATTCCAGACAGCAAGGAGCAAAAGAACAGGCTTGAGTAGGGGGAAGGCAGAGTTATATAAACTTTATTCATAGTTAAAGATTTGCTTCCAGGGAAGGTGAAAAATGCTTTGTACTTTTTCCTTTGGCTTCTTTCCTCTTAAGAGAGCTTGTCATGCAGCAACACAAAAAAGTGGCCCAAGGTGGAGAAAACGCTTCTCTTTTTCATGTTGGTTTGTTTTTATTGTAAGACAAACCTTTCATGTTTTATTGTTACGAAGTTTAAACGTGGCCGAGAGGTGCCAGTCTTTAGTGGAAACAGCTGCAGAGTGGGTGTCCCCGGATCAGGTGGGACATTCTTTGAAGCAACATGTTGCCTTTTCAAAGAAATCCAGCATGTGAGAACTTGAGCCTGTAAACTCATCAGCCACTCCACCGTCACTAATCTCGCAAATAACCGAGATGGCGAAGTTTAAATAAAACATTGGCATTGAAAAAAGTCAGTTTCTGTATTATTTTTTTCTGAAGAGAACAGTCTTGTTATTTTGGTCTTAAAAATACAGAAACGGAGGGGGGAAAGTCACTCTTAGGAAGTTAAGAGGTAGCAGCCCAGTTGGAGACAGTCTGTCTCTTGGTTGGTCTGAACTGAGGTTTTGATCTCAGACTTGCAGATGGTTGGTTGCCTTTGCTGGGAGCAGAACTGGGTGTTGGGCATATACCTGAGCTTAAGTATCTAGGGTAAAGATTTCCTGTGCTCTATTGATTGATGTTGAGACATTTCTCATCTCTGTGGTGAGCGATGCTGGTAGCAGTGGGTTACCATCTTTCTTGGTCTACTACTTGGAAAAGTTGAGCATCTGAGAGCTTTCTTTCCTTGGGGAAAAGTAGGAGAGACAGGCATGGAGTCAGAGGAACAAGAAAAATGCTGAAATATTTTCCTTTTGGGCTTTTGATTTGTTTGCCAAAACATTGCCTTCCAGATGGAGAAGACCAAAAGCTCTGATTGTAAGCCATTATGTTTTTACTGGCCTACCTCCCCATCCCATTGCCTGGTTTGAAATCTGTAAGCCGGTCCAAATCCTTTACCTCATTTTCGAGTACCAATTTACTGTCTTACTCATCTTCCAGCTGCAAGGGGGTGAGGCAAGTTGCTTTGAAATTGAACCCGGTGCCATTTTATAAACTGGGCACAACAGCAGATTCTCGCCAAGGAGTATCAATCGCGATAACTCTCCTTTCTCCGAAGCTCTTGAATCTCACCTGCCAGGTGGTCTTGTGTCTGTGACATGTGCGGGTCGGGTTAGTCTGGGAATGATGCTGAACAAGCCCTTTTGGCCTTGTGCAGACTTGTTACTGCCCTGGTCACCTAGCGTTCTGGGCTGTTGGGTGGGAAGCACCGTTTGGTTTTGGCTGTCTCTTACTTCACTGGCAGCAGAAGTCTCGACACTCCAACTTCCTCTTGGGAGGTAGGGATTGTGTCGGGGTTGAAACTGTAGGACACTCCAGTGTCAAGACCTAGTGGGGAGGGTGGCTTTGGAGTCTGGCAGGCCTGGGCCCCGTTCACTGCTCTTCCACTAATTAAACAGAGCAAATTATTGAGCAAATTATTTTCCGCATTTGAAAAATGGGGGATATTACCGTATAGGTTGTCATTTGCTTTGAAAGAGAATTTGGGGGCAGGGTGGGAGGGGAGAATGGTGGGTACTCATAAGAAATACCAAAATGTTAATTCCTTTTCCTTCAGATGATATCAGCTTTGAACAGGTTTGACTGTTGCGGTCTGTAAACTGATGGGCTTTCCCCCATGTTATAAATTATATGGACATTAGGATGACATGAGTGATTTTCAGGTACCGCATTTTAAAGTTGAGCACTAAACCTAATGCAGGGTCTGTTGGACAGGGCAAAGTCATGATTTGTAATGAAAACTCACATTTCTCTAGGATGCAGTCACAGGAAAGAAACCTGTACTGTGGCCACATCTCAGTGGCAGGAGAGAATGATCAGAAATCATTGTAAGTGGCATACTTTGTTCCGGCTGCCACCCGCTGGCTGCTTGCATGGCGGCTGACAAGTGACGTGAGTCAGCTGACTTACCTGTGCCGACGCTCCGTGTTTGGAGCAGGAGGTCAGGCTGGTGACCGGGGGAGAACTTTGGGTGTTTACCCTGCAGTAGCCTAAACTCACGGTTAGAGAAGAAGCTCTTAGAGTTCCAACAGCCACAATTGGAAAACTGTTAAAGGCAAAGTGAGAATCGGGAATCAGGTGCTTAATTATAAGGAGTTCGTTTGGGGGCTCTGTTGGACCCTGGAGGAGACTGTTTGTAAAGAGCCTCAGAATGCTCCAGAAGGTCTGAAAACAGTTGTCACATCTGAAAAACAAAGATAACATCAGACCTTGGCGCTCTTCTTTGGTGTGTGTAGCTCTTTCTATAATGAAAAAAAAGAGTTTACTTCAAAGTTTGGGACATGTATCCTATTGTATGGGGCGGAGGCTGATTTTCTTTTCCCCCTAAAGTACTAAGTACCATAGATCAAAAAAAAATTATTTTAATGGTTTTACATTCATGTTAACACTTTTTTTAAAAGATCTTATTTATTTCTTCTTTTTTTAAAAAAAAGATTTTATTTATTTATTTGACAGAGAGAAACACAGCTAGAGAGGGAACACAAGCAGGGGGATTTAGAGAGGGAGAAGCAGGCTTTCCCGCTGAGCAGGGAGCCCCATGTGGGGCTCGATCCCAGGTCTCCGAGATCATGACCTGAGCCGAAGGCTTGTCGCTTAACCAACTGAGCCACCCAGGCGCCCCTTATTTATTTCTTCTTGAACAAAAGAGTGACAGAGGGAGAAGCAGGCTCCCTGCAGAGCAGGGAGCCCAATGCAGAACTTGGTCCTAGGACCCTGAGATCATGACCTGAGCCTTCAATTGAGTTACCCAGGCACTCTTCATTTTAATACATCTCATGAAAAAGATAGAGCACTCAAAGCTCTGATCACACCAATATTATTTAAGTTAAGGCCAAATTCATTTCATTAAATATGTACTTGATTCTTTTTTTTTTTTTTTTAAGAAAATGATTAAGTAATTGTGAAGGTAATGCAGATTTAGCAAAAATGGTGATGGCGGTGCTAGAATGACCAAGGTTTGAGAAATACTGGTGAAAATGAGGGTCTAGGACATGTAGGTGGCTCAATCGTTAAGTGTCTGCCTTCAGCTCAGGTTGTGATCCCAGGGTCCAGGGTCCTGGGATGGAGTCCCGCCTTGGGCTCCCTGCTCAGCAGGGAGCCTGCTTCTCCCTTTCCTACTCCCTGTGCCCTTGTTCCCTCTCTCGTTGTGTCTCTCTCTGTCAAATAAATAAATAACATCTTTTTAGGGCACCTGGATGGCTCAGAGGGTTAATTAAGCCTCTGCCTTTGGCTCAGGTCATGATCTCAGGGTCCTGGGATTGAGTCCCACATCGGTCTTTCTGCTCAGTGGAGAGCCTGCTTCCCCCTCTTTCTCTGCCTGCCTCTCTGCCTATTTGTTATCTCTCTCTCTCTGTCAAGTAAATAAATAAAATCTTTAAAATAAAAATGAAATAAAATGGGGCACCTGGGTGGCTGAGTTGGTTGAGCGACTGCCTTCAACTCAGGTCATGATCCTGGTCAGGGGATCAAGCCCCGCATGGGGCTCCCTTCTCTGCGGGAGGCCTGCTTCTCCCTCTCCCACTCCCCCTGCTTGTGTTCCTTCTCTGGCTGTGTTTCTCTCTGTCAAATAAATAAATAGATAGATAGATAGATAATAAATAAAATCTGTAAAAAAAAAATAATAAAAATGAAGGATGGTCTTTTCCCCCCAGAAGCTTCAGTTCCTGTGAGATTTGATTGAAAATTATGTATTTAATTTTTTTTCTACCATTTTCAATCACTGTCTTTCGAAATAAATGAATAGACTTGCATCTGTTCATTTATTTCGAAAGACAGTGGTTGAAAATGCCCTATAAGTGAAAACAAGGGAAGGGGACGAATCTCCACATTTGGCGCTTTTGAAGAGACGCCTTCCCTCTGAGGACTCTGACCTGCGTCTGACATGTGACAGCCTTTGGAAATGTTCTGGATCGTTTATTTCTCTGTTCCTCAAAAAGTAGCTATCACTGAAAATGCTAAAATGATAAGAGAAGCTTCCAGCTGACGTTGTTCACAGTCGGACGTTCCAGCGCCGGCACCGCGTGGAAGAGCGCTCGGGGCGCCCAGGATGCCAGATGCCATTTGCAGGCAGGGCCCGGGGTGTCTGCGCCGGCTCTTGGCTCCTTCCCCCGCCCTGCCAGACTTGTCTAGACACAGCTGGGAATAAAGTTTCTCTCCCCTGTTGTAGGCAGAAGGACCAAAGGCATCTGTAAAGCCTCTGATGATAAGGTTAGAAAAGAGAAAATCAACTCGGTACCAAATTATTTAGGAAAAAAATGTGTTTTATAAATGTTCACATTTATATGAAATGCTCATTTTATTTTTGTTAAGTTACTGTCATCATATTTAACATGTTTTTCCTCCCTCTTTGCAGGCACTGGTTTTGGATTAGGACTTGTTTTCTCACTTACCTTCTTTAAAAGTAAGTGTGACTTTCACTACCTTTTCAACATAATTGCATGTATACGCACACACACACACAACAGGCACGCTTCCGGAGGGCAGGGCTCCATGGTTGCCACCCTATCTGTTTATGGGTGTGGGTAGGCCACTGTCACAGGTGCTAGACAGAGAATGTGGACTCAGAAAAGGTCAGAAGGGTTGTGCACCTTCAGAGGCCCCCCCTCCCCCCCCCCCCGCGCCCGGTGTTGAGTCAGGGTGCCTGATACCTTCAAAGGGATAGCATCTGAAAAGCCTGCGCTCTAAAGCCAGTGAGTCACTTGGCCAAATCTGCATGCCCAAGTACTTTTAATTAATTATGATTTTTTTTCTAAAGGAACTTGAAAATGAGTCTTGCTGGTCATAAAAACAAGTGGACCAGAAACACACATGCTTTTTGTCCAGAAATTCTCCTAAGCAAAGATCAGGCAATATCCCTTTCATTCCGTGGAAGAAATTCTCAAGTTTGGTTATTGAATTGAAGCCACAGGGATCACTTTGACCCCTTTCCGTGAAGAATGGGTGGGGAACACATGACCAGAGAATCATAGCACACGGTGCTGATGCACAGTAATCACAGTGTTGCCATAAATAAGCTTTATGACTTGCTGCAATCAAAATTCACTTGATTCATTTAAAATTGAAGCACTTTACCAAAAGATGGTATTTCTGATAAGGTTAAGAAATTAGTTAAAATGAGCAAATGATTAGAATGGATATATATAAAATGGATAGATATAAAAATTAAAAGGTTCAACCGTGGCTGCTGTTGTCATATTGCATTACTCGTTAAGACCTATTTACTTAGTAAATATTGACTGAATTGTTAAATTCAGTAATAGACTCCTTTTCCTGGTTTTTAATTGTTGATTAAACATCGATAGAAATATACGGCATGTTACAGTCATTAGAAGGAGGCATGTTGGATATTTATTAAACCCTATGTGAATGTATTTAAGCCAGAGAAAAAGCTTTATCTTCTCTTAATGGGTCTCTATTGGGATTTTCCTTTTTCTGTTCACTAGGAAGAATGTGGCCATTAGCCTTTGGTTCTGGCATGGGATTGGGAATGGCCTACTCCAACTGTCAGCATGATTTCCAGGCTCCGTATCTTCTACATGGAAAATACATCAAAGTATGTACAGAGTTGATAGTTCTCTTTCTTTTAAAAGACAGGGAATTTCTCCAGAGTGCCTGAAGCATTCTTTGGAGCGCATATAACTAATGCACATGCACGGTGTGTGTCACTGTGGCCACTGAGCTCCTGATTGCTCTTTGGCCTTTGTGATGTCGACACTGCTCTGGTGCCTAAAGTCTGTCCCTTCCGCTGTGGCTTGAGACGCACCCGTGCGCTCAGTAGAGGCTCTCACGTTTGCGAGTGGAGCGGATGGCCCTGCCGGGAAAAGCTCGCCATCTCGGTAGGGTGGATTTGTCTTAAGTATCTGTAAGTAGCACTTAGGTTCAGGATTTCAGAGTGCCCTGTCAACATCCCACATGTGCTCCAGCTAAACCTAAAGACAGTTGGGACTCAGCATTCTTCCGCTTTTTGTTGCAGAGGGTAGGTTCTCTACCCTAAGTCTCACCCGATTCTGCTGAAGTCCTTGTCTACAGGTGGATTTTTAATAACAGAGGCAGGATGAGAACCTGTGGCCCACACCTCAGGAGGGAGAAGGTAGCCTGTCTTCTGAGGCCCCTCCCATTGCCTTACTTTAGGTCATTGAATACCATCGGGTCTGGGGGCAAGGATCGTGGGAGGCTGGGTGCCCAAGGACAAGGGTGGAATTTACTTTTGTATCCCCGGGCCTGGAACAGAGTAGACACTCAAAGAAATAGAAATGACTGAATGCAGTAAACCGTGTATCCTATACGACGTGTTTGTGGCCTCAGGCTCACTAAGGCGCAGCCTTCGCAGCAACACCAGACCCCGTGCAGAGCGTCCCGTTGCCTGGATGTACGGAATCCTCCCCTTGCTCGGTCACCCTTGAGCTAGAGTCACCATGATCTGGGCAGCAGGGCAGCGAGAGGAAAGGGCCCAGAAGCCAGGAGACCGGGGTGTGGGTCCAAGGTCACCCACCACTTGCCTGCTGTGTGATCTTGAATGTTCACTTCTGAGATTCTGGCTTCTGTCTATAAAATGAGGGTAATGATTGCTGCCTACATGGCGGCTGTGAGAATCCAGTGTGAAAATGATTGTAAGCTGTGAGGTGCTGTGTCAATAGGAATGTTGGCGGTGATGGTTGAGGCCCACCAGGAAAGGGGCATTGACTTACCTGTCACTCCCCTGAAATAAGTAGAGCAGAAGGTGTACCGTCGAGTGTCCTGGTTTGGTTGAAAGCTGGAGCCACAAGGGTCACCACAGCTCAAAGGACAGTCCCCACCAAACTCAGTGGCCTCTGTCTTAGAACCTGCTCAGATCGCCCGCTGCCTGCTGGGCCCCCAGCCCGCGTATGCTCCGCCACAGAGCTGGGGGTGGTGGAAGCGGTCGGGGCCTCGGGGCTGGGCCCCTGGCCGCCCTCCGTGGTACTGGGCCATCCCTGCATCAGAGCTGGGGTGAGATCCTCACGACAAGAAGAGGCGTGGCTATGTGGCACCAAAGCCCACAACTCCCTGACCACAACTCCCTGACCCTTTACTTTCTTGGCACCATAGCAGGATTCAGGGGAGAGCAGAAAGGAACCAGAGAGGAGCTTCAGGTCTTTTCATCGTTCAGAAGGTTTTTGTTGTTCCAGACTTGAGTTGTCATGAATATAGTGGCTCAGGGGTGATTATATGCAAACTTTATGTCTCATGGCTGGGGGCTACTGTGGAAAATACTGTTGCTTTCCCACAGTCCTGTGTGTACTGCTCCACTCTGGACTTGAGTCTGTGCCTCTGGGTGGCCACCCTCCATTCCCTGCAGGGAGGAGCACAGCGAAGGGCTCTTTCAAGGTAGTCCTCTCACTGTCTTGGTTCTTGAGGACCTGCTGCGCCTTGGTGGGCCCTCCTAGCTGCCTTGCCTTTCTGCCCTTTCTCAAGATCTCCCTCCCCGTAGATTAGTGGGAGAGGTTTTCCTTACCGTCCTTCAGCAGCTGAGGAAATGCAGTCTTCCCGTCGGTAGTCGCCTGAGTCCAGGGCTGCGCTCTGTCCCCTCACCTGTGATGCAGCCCTTTGATGAGTTTTAGGAACAGGTGTCTGGGTGCTGACTTTGGGCCTTCCCCCCTTGGTTTCCCCCAGGATTAGCAAGCGCTGTTGAGGTGCTAGGAGCAGTGTTCACAGTTCTCTTGTGAAACTGTTTTGTAAAGCCAGCAGGGTGTCAGGGTTTGGGGCCCGCTGGTTCCGTGGGGGGAGATGGTTGTCCAGATGCTGTATGCACACTTCTAATCAGAGTGTCCTTACTTTCTAGGAGCAGGAACAGTGACTTAACACCTGAGAACATCCCCGTGGGAGGAAAAGAGAAACCATGTTTATTCCTCAGGAATACTGAAGTGCCCTGGAGTGAGTGTCGTTCTTCTGTAACAATGTTATCAGTAACGCTTTAAACTCCAGCACACTGTTTATGTATCTGAAATGAAGTCTGTTTCTTGTTTTGTATTTTCTCTCTGGAAATTGCAAGGTGGTGGTCTTAAAAGAAATAAATTAAAAATAGGCAGCCCAGTGCATCGCCTGCATTTCTTTGCCTTTGGTCTTTGGGCCTCAGGAAGACGGTATTTGAACTGCCAACAGCTGTAACCCCCTGGTCCCTGCCTCGGAGAGCCTTCCCGAGACCACAGCCAGTGTGCGCCCCGCCCCCCTCGTCCCCTGACAGGTCGTGTTTGCAGCCGCTTCTCCCTCTCTTAGTGCTTGGAGGTGGCTGCTGCGTTGTCTGCAGGCCGTGACAGACGTCTTGAGGAGCCTTGCTGCAGCAGCCCTTTAAGATCCATCCGTGGCCATCTGTGTGTTGTCCTCACCAGTAGACCCTGCTGGGCACGTTTTGGCCGCGCCCGCTGCCCAGGGTCAGGCGCGGCGGTGTGGAAGGGTGCTCACGGGGCTGCATCGGTGGCTTTCTCCAGCCATGTCACGTTTCCCGCAGCTTCGTGGGGCTGGACCCAGCCCAGGCTTCACCTCGGGGGACGAGCTTCGTTCTGGGGGGCAGGGAGAGCTCGTGGCATACCCATCCACCGGTCTGGAAGGCCATGTTCGGGGGTGATTTTATCTTTACACTGAAGGTGTGAGGGGTGCTGAAGGGTGAGGAGGACAGAGGGGCCACTTCTCATGCCCCTCTGTTGAGTTTATTCATCTGTTTTCACTTGCCCCAGGGAGGCTGGGCGCAAAAGTAATATTGCGCCAATTTCTTCTGAGAAAATGGAAACCTGGAGGGAGCTCAGTCTTTCCAATTGTGTTTCTGTCTCTACAATAAAGTGAAGATGGGCAGAGCTTGATCCCACAGGTCCCTTTATCCTGTACATGTTGACTGAGCATCTGTGAGCCAGGCAGTGTTCCAGGCTATAGAGATAGATAGAAAGGTAAGACACGGGCCCCTGTCCTTGAGCCACTCAGAGTGTGCTGGAAGGCCAGGCCTGCAGACTCTTGCCACCGAAGCGGAGGCGCGTAGCCGAAGTGCAGTGAGAACCAGGGAGAAGGAGCAGCTGAGTGTCCTTCAGGTACCCTGGTGGAGGAGGGATACCGTGGACCGGTACTTGAAGTTGATGTGGATGTTCGCGCCAGGTGGGGAAGCGCGGGAGGGTGGCTTGTGTGAGGGCACGGAGTCACGCGGTGCATGTGGTCCTCGGGGAATGACGAGGAGGTTCACAGGGGCCGGGAGAGGCCGGGGCACCAGGTGGGCGTAGTGTCCAACTCCAGTTCCGGAACATTGATTAGGTGGTTCCTGTAGGTATCGTAATGAGTAAATTCAGGGTAGAAATACCCTCTTTTTGTTCCCTCTATCATCCTTCACCCCTGTGCCCCTTCCAGAAAGGGGTGCTAAGCTCTGGACCAGAACAGGTGGCAATGGCTCTTGGCCCTGTGGGCTGTCCAGACTCCTCTGCTCTCTGGGCCTTTTTGTTGATTTGAATCACTTAACGCCCAAAGTGGGCCTGAGCCCAGGACTAGAAGTCATGGCCATGGCTTGCGATAGCTGTTTTTCACTCTGCCCTCTTCATTCCATGATCAAGATAACCCATGTCATTAAAAGAAAAAAAACCTTTGCAGCCTGTCTCATTTGTTACTTTTGTCTTCATATTTGCTTTAAAACTTAATCTTGGAGCACCTGGGTGGCTCAGTTGGTTGGGCGACTGCCTTCGGCTCAGGTCATGATCCCGGAGACCCGGGATCGAGCCCCACATCGGGCTTCCTGCTCAGCGGGAAGCCTGCTTCTCCCTCTCTCGCTCCCCCTGCTTGTGTTTCCTCTCTGGCTGTGTTTCTCTCTGTCAAATAAATAAAATCTTTAAAAAAAAAAAAACAAAAAAACCCCCACAAAACTTACTCTTTTCCCTCCAATTTTTCCGTCTTTATTCAGGCAGAGAGAAGAATAACAGGTCCCTTTCCAAAGAAGAAAACACACAACACAGCATGCCCAATGATTCTTTGGATAATGTCAGAGTAGAAATGGACACTGGAAGCAGGCTTCCCTATCTCGCTTTAGTTATTGGCTTGGGCACGATGTTTGGAACATCTTAAGAACGCCACTTCTGTGTTGGAGAAACCAGTTAGCTCTGTGAGGGAATGATTCTGGGCAAAGGTCTACCAAAGGAGGCATTGGCTGTTTGCTTCAGTTCCAGAGCACTTTGTAGTCCTGCCTCACAGGTCTTAGCAGAGACCAACCCAAGCACAGTGCTCAATCTTGTCCCCACTGCCTGCCCCCATCTCAAATCAACCTTCAGAAAGTTCCAGCTCATTGGCAAAGGCACACATTCTGTTCTACTTTAAGTTTCATCAGAAATTCAAGTCCTCTGGGGCTCTTTCCCCTTGTGGGGCTGAGAAACTTTGACTTTGCTTCTTGTCTGCCCTTCTGGAACCAAATACAAGGAACTTCATGGGTTCGGGGAGAGAGTGATGGGAACCCAACCGGGCACAGGATACTTGGATAAGGCTGTGGCGCCCCAAAAGTGGCCTACTCTGCCAACATATATAAATTCATACAGTCTGAGCTTGACACTGTATAATTTGGCCCAGAGCAGTATGTATTTTGAACTCATTTAGGTGAATGACTTTGGCATTCCAAGTACCCACTGGGGGAAGACTTTATCAGGCCTCATTGGCCTTAGGCAGAAGTGGGCCTTTGTTTTGGCAAATGGCCTCAGAACACACTCTTGCAGAGCTGTCTCCTTAAGCGAGTGTCATCCCCTGTCATCCCCTCTCATCCGCTTCAAAAGATCCCAGGACTCGGTTTCGAAATCACACTTATAGGAAACAAAGGAGAGATCTATGTAGATTTGCTTTTCATTTTCCCAAGCCTCACTGTTTACTTTTTTTTTTATGTAACCAAGCCATAAATACATTTTACTTGTGATTCAATCTGATTGTATTGTTGAAGGACTATTTTTGAACGTGTCCAAATAAACTCAGCAAAGTATTTCCACAAGGATGTACTCTATGGGGCTGGAACAGCCTTCCTCCTGAGTGGTCCGGAGACACAAACAAGTTTCCTGTTGCATGCTTTCTAATTACATAAATGGGAAGGAGTGGAAGGAAGAAAGAGGAAATTCTAAGTACCAAAAGGAATGTTAAGTTTAGAATAACAAGCTCATCTGGAGGCTATCACCACTTTTTTCCTTTAAGTGGGCTGCAAGCACTACTTCGTCTCCTCGGACACCAAAGGATGAGGTCACCGAAGGATGAGGTCGGGGTGAACACCGACCTGGGCAGGAAGGGGGCAGGGGGTCCCCTATTCACTGATGGACCGCTGTGTGGAGCCAGTGTGAGAGTCTGTGATTGCCGTTAAAGCCAGAAAGTGCCTTGAAGGAAGAGGACAGGTAGGGAATGAGGAAGAGGCCGGGAGGACTATACGGGAACGAGCATAGGGCTTGGAGTCAAGGAGCTGGGTCCGAGTTCCCATTCCACCACTTACTGGTTGAATGACTCCCTTCTCTGAAAAGGGAGCAAAAAAGAATTCCTGCCTTACAGACTTTGAGAGATAAATTCATGTGCTAACACAAAAAAAGGTGGTTGCTCTTTGAATCAGAACGGAGTATGTGGTATTATTAAAGGGGGGTGAGGGATTGTTGTAGGACAGAAAGGGCATCATTCTTGGGCTCAAGGATTCCAGTTCTTAGAGTCTAAATGAGCAAGATGTGAGAGAGAAAACAGATGTCTCAAATGAGTTTCTCGTAATAAAATAAAAGTAGTTAGAAGACACTGCATCTTCATGAGTAAGTAATGTCATTTGTGTTCACTCTGCCCCATGACTTCGGCATCACCCCTTCCAACAGTATGTTTACTCACTGAGCATCCAGTATGCAGCAGGAGCAGGGGGACGTAGAATGGAAACTTGAGACCTCCTCAAGGAGCTTCGGGCGTGGTAGGAAACAGCACGGGGAGTGAACATTAGTATTCAGGATAATTGGCTTCAATTGTGCGATCCTCACTTTGGAGCCTGGAGCCAGGAGATGTAAGTGGGGGAAGGCAATGTCAAGAATGCTTGGAGGAATTCGGGAGTAGGCAGAAGAGACTTTTATAGGGAAGAAACTGCGACTAGAAAAAGGAGCCCTTTATCAACTGTCAGCCAAATCATCTTTCCCTCTTCCTGGTCCAGCCAGTCTGAGCTAGAGAGAACTTCATTTGATCACTTTGCATGAATATATAATAGTATTTAGGGCTTTACATACATGCATTTAGGGCTTTACATATACCATGATGCTTTGTTTTTGTAACTCCCTATGGGAGAAGCACTCCTCTCCTCATTTTATAGATGAAATAGATTTAGAAAGAATAAATTAACATGCCCAAGCGCTGACAGCTAAGAAGTGATACAGGCAGGGCTTTTACCTGTCTCCAGAACCCAAGCTCTTAACTACTTAGTTGAAAACTTGAAACCGGGAAGGGTCATTCAAATAGGCTTGATCCAGATTAACTCCAATTTGAGACACTTGAACCAGTTGAAATTGGATCCGTTTCATTGAGTTTAAACTGATAAGAACAAGTTGATTCAATTTCAAATCAGCTGTATTTATTTAAAAAACAATTCCTATGTTTATTCATCAGAAACATAATTGTCAATCAGAGCTTCAGTTCAGTGTTACTGATGAGTTTTGCTAAATCCTTGCAAATGTAAGTAAAGCTCCACGACATTTTATTGACCTATGTGTCTTAAAAACTGTACACTTTTCACTTTTCAGTTAGGTTTTTTTTTATTCATCTTTTTTTATTTAAGGATTTTATTTACTTGACAGATCACAAGTAGGCAGAGAGTCAGGCAGAGAGAGAGGAGGAAGCAGGCTTCCCCAACGAGGGCCTTGATCCCAGGACCCTGAGATCATGACCTGAGCCGAAGGCAGAGGCTTTAACCCACAGCCACCCAGGCGTCCGTTTTTTTTTTTTTTTTTTAAAGACCTAATTCACAAATAGTAAAATGTACCCATCACCTGGTTCAAAAATGATACAATATATACCTTTTATATTGTATGCCTTTATATTTTTTATAATGTATACCTTTATATTTTACTTTTAAGAAGCTAAATATTTTTGTGACTTGATTTAATTTTACAGAAAAGTTGTGAAAAGAGGGGGCTCCTTCCTACCCTTTACCCATGCTCACCAATTATTTACACTTTTCCTCATCTACACCACTCTTGGTGTGTGTATAGTATTTTTTGAGCCATATGAGAGTAAGATGGAGACATCATGTCCACTGACACAACTATTTCAGTGTATGTTTTCTTTTTTTTTTTAAAGATTTTATTTATTTGACAGAGAGAGAGATCACAAGTAGGCAGAGAGGCAGGCAGAGAGAGAGGAGGAAGCAGGCTCCCTGCTGAGCAGAGAGCCCCATGCGGGCCTGGATCCCAGGACCCTGAGATCATGACCTGAGCCGAAGGCAGAGGCTTTAACCCACTGAGCCACCCAGGCGCCCGCAGTGTATGTTTTCTAAGAATAAAGACATTCTTAGATAACCACAGTACAATTATCTAAATCAGAGAATTAATGGGTGGCTGGCTGGCTCGCCCAGTAGAGTGTGCTACTCGATTTTGGAGTTGTGAGTTCAAGCCCCATGTTGGTTGTAAATATTATTTAAAAATGAAATCTTTAAAAGCAATAAGGGGCACCTGTGTGACTTAGTTGGTTAAGCATCTGACTCTTGATTTCAGCTCAGGTCATGATCTCAGGGCCGGGACCTAGAGCACTGTGTGCGGCTCCATGCTGAGCACGGAGTCTGCTTAAGATCTCTCTCCCTCTGCCCCTCTGCTTGAGCACATTCTCTCAAATAAACGAATACAATCTTAAATAAAAACGATAAACCGGGGAATTACCACTGATACATTAGTATCCCGTAATCCGCAGTACATGTTCAAATTTTGAGAATTGTTGCAACAATACCGTGTCCTTTCTTGGCCCAGTCCAGGATCATGCATGGTATTTAGGTGCCAAGTCTCTTTTTTTAACCCAGAACCGTGCATCAGCCTTACCTCTCGCTCTTGATGTCTTTGAAGAGTGCAAATGATGTCTTTGAAGAGTGCAAACCAGTTACTTTGCAGAGTGTCTCTCACTTTAGGTGTGTCTGGTGTTTTACTCATGATTAGATTCAGGCTTTGCAGTTTGGGCAGAGGTGTGTCGTCTTCAGTGCCCCGGATGTACGCATGACTCAACAGTAGTGGTGTGAACTTTGGTTACTTGGTGTAAGTCCTGCCTCCCCGGTTTCACAAGTGTGAATAATCACTGATTATTCTTCTCTCTAATTAATTAACTCGTGGGGAGATACTTTTGAGACTGTGAATAGCCTGTTCCCTATCAAGCCAGTGTGAGTTTTAGCATCCAGTGGCAATTTTCAGGATTCATTATTCCTTTCGACCTGGTGGCACTATGAGGAAGAACTTTCCCTTCCTCCCCATTGATTGTTCATTCATTTCTGTCATTATGGACTCATGGATTCTCATTTTATTAAATCGGTTATAAGCCGTGATTGTCAGTATTTATTATTACTCAGATTGTCCAGAAATGCCTGTTAGGAGCTCTTCCCAGCTGCCACCTGTTTACTTTAGACACACCCACTCCGTCCTTTAAGGACAAAATAGTCCAGACCCTTCCAGTATTTTCTTTACCCCAGGCTTGGAATCCCACCATTTTCCTGGGGAGCCCTAGTTCCTTTTAGAAGAGTGTGGTGGTCCGAAGCCAAGACCCACAGGTGCACGCGTGCCACTGTTCAGCAGAGCCAGGAAACAGGCGTGTGAGTGCGCGTGCGTGTGCATACGCGCATACGTGCGTGTCTGCAACCTTGAGTTTGTACTGATAAGCAAAGTCCAAGACCTAGGTCTCGCCTTAGCCCATCTCAGTTTGTGACTCCCTTATCTAACAGTGAGAATCCTGGCTTTCGGGATTTAATTTCTAGAGAGCAGTATTATCAGTGAGATTCCCCATGGCTCTTGTGTGTAGGTGTAGAGATGAAGGGAAGTATGCTGGGATTCTTGGAGTGGGGGTTAGAGTGTGAGTGCCCTCTGGCCCCTCAGTGTGGCTTCCAGTTCTCTTTCCTTACCTTCTAGCTCTTCTGCTATCTACACCTCTCGAAGCCATCAAGGCCCAGGGCACATTTGTCTTGTCATGGTGTTTATGAAGCGGTTTTATCCTTACTAGCTTTCAGTTAGGTCGTTGAGTTTAATGTTTAGTGTATTTTCAAAACCTCTAAATTAACTTGCTTTTTAAGTGGGTGGCCCTAACTTACCATTTGTATGGGTCAGTGACTTTCAACGGGAAGAAAGGCTCCCCTAAACTCTTTCTGTAGGGCATTCTCTGTTCTCTTCTGAGCCGCCGCTTCCCTGGCTCACTGTGTCATCATGAGAAAGTCACTCGATCTCTCTGGGCCTCATTGTAAGACAGTTGTAATGATCCCTTCCTGCCACACTGCGTAGGTGTGAGGCCGTGCACCCTGTTATTTTGGAGAAAAGTAGAACAGCCAGCAGAATATTACTTTATGATATAATCAACTGTGGAACAAATTATGATCAACTGAATCACTTTCCCATTTAAAATGGGGGTCTATCAATTGTGACATCACACAACACTCTTACAGCACAGAAAGGAAAGGCCTACCCCAGTTGTGGACTTGACTTCCTCTCCTCTCTAGCAGGGACTTCATGCAAAAAGTTTTACCAGGAGAAGTCCTCCTGTCGAGGAGTATAAGGGAATTACAGATCTTTCCTCAATCCCTCCAGACACCCTTCCATAGGGCCGTACAAGGTGAGCATGAGGACAAGGCACTAGGGTAGCCACATCCCTCCAGGTTTCTTGACTCCTCTCCCTGGGCCCCAGAAAGCAGACATAAAGCTGGTTTTTTGGCCCAAGCCTGTGATCTCTAAAGCTTTGTTCAGTCACAGCAGCGGAGTCTTGGGGATTTCTTTTACCTCACCAGAATCGCTGTAAGACTTCCCGTGGCCCCTCAGTCTCCAGCCTCACACCCCCCGCCCCCCCCCAGCTCTTTAGTTTTTTGGGTTTTTAAAAAAATTTTTTAAATTTAAATTTATTTTTTTTAAGATTTTATTTATTTATTTGGTAGAGAGAGATCACAAGTAGGCAGAGAGGCAGGCAGAGAGATAGGAGAAGCAGGCTCCCTGCTGAGCAGAGAGCCCGACGCGGGCCTGGATCCCAGGACCCTGAGATTATGACCTGAGCCGAAGGCAGAGGCTTTGACCCACTGAGCCATCCAGGCGCCCTAAAAGATTTTATTTTTAAGTAATCTCTACACCCAACATGAGGTTCAAACTTATAACCCTGAGGAGGTGCCTGGCTGGCTTAGTGGGAAGAGCATGCCACTCTTGACCTCACGGCTGTGAGTTCAAGCCCCACGTTGGGTGTAGAGATTACTTGAAAATAGAATCTTAAAACAACAAACAAAAACCTACAACCCTGAGATCAAGAGTTATGTGCTCCACTGATGAAGCCAGCCGGTCGTCCCCCACTTCTCCACCAGTTTTAACACTGTTTAATGCCCGTTGTTTTGGTTCATAAATTTTCAGTGGTTCCCCACTAATGCACAGAATCTCAGTCCAAATTTCCTAGCTTAGCATTCAAGGCCGTTCACCAACCAACTCCTACGTTGGCCTCCTCCTCTGCCCACTGCTCTCTCCGCACAGTAAGTTAAAGGAGGGGTGGGGGATTGAATGTCAATTCCGACACTTACTTGGGTTCCTAGAAGTTACTTACTCTGTCCATGCCTTGCTTTCCTCATCTGTAAATGGAAACGATGATGATTTCTTTAAGAGGTTATTATGAGAATAAATTCATCCACTTATGTCTTCATTACTATAATAGGAGTTTTTGCACGGTGCCTTCATCTATAATAACGTTGGATTATATCATTATTCACCCCCTTTATTCTCCACACAGCAGCCAGTGTCAAGACATAAATTGGATTATGTCAGTCATCTGCTCAGAATCTCCCAATGGCCTTTCACCCCATTTGGAGAAAAAGCCAAAGTCAATCCAGTGGACTCCAAAGACCTTGCAATTTCCCACCGTCCCAGTACCCGTCTGCCCGACTCTTCCCACCCTTTCCCTGGCACCTCTGTTCCGGTCCTTCTGTCCTTGCTGTGCCTGGACTCACTGGCACGCTCCCACCTTGAGGCCTTGAGACTGGCTGTCCCCAGCTTGTGGTCTCTGACCTCTACCTCACCCAGGTACCCCCCCCCCAAGAGCTCACGGCATCGCCCCCGTGGCCTTTCTAACCCTACACACACCTTAACCCCCTCGCTCTGCTTGATTTTTCTTTCCAGCCTTTCCCTCAATCTCACCATGGTCTGTCTTCACCTACGGAGTCTATTGGCTGGTTGTCTGTCTCCTCTCACTGGAGCGTAAGCTCCCCGAGGGCAGCGATTGGAACTTGTTTCTCAATAAATATCCGCTGAGTAAGTGAACAGGAGTCTATCAACTCTATTTCAGTCAAACTAGTTAGTTATTCCCGAAACACATTTTCCTACGGGTGGTACATTCATTCACCCAAGTTTCATCTCACAAGCCAAATGTATCCATTTGGTGGTGACTTGAAGAGGAACCGTGTTAAGAAGGATTCTGGGGCAGTGTCTGGGCCATCCATGTGTGTTACGTTCCTGTTTGCTGGAGAACTGTGGAGGCCCGTCGGCCACGCATTGGTTAAACACAGACCTCTTTCCCTGGCTTTTTCTTTCTTAGTATGGACAGCGTTCCTGGCCTGCTTGAATCTTGCTCGTATCTCAAGCCCCCTGTTCAAATCCCGCCTCTTCCAGCGAGACTTTCTTGGGCCCATCAGCCCCCTGGGACTTTGCTACTTTTCATCGTGTGTGTCTCTGGCCTTTTTCCTTATGCGGCAGGCTTTCTGCCTAATTCTGTCCCCAGTACTTGCCACGGTGCCGGTCACTTAGGAAGTGGTCACAAAAGACATTGTTTCAGTCAGAGTTTTTGGGGGAGGTGAATGATAAACTTCTGCCAATTAGCTTAACTTGGAGATTCCAAGGACAGATGAATGTAAGCTGATGCAACAACCAAGCCCTCGCCAGCTTCTTCAGGAGCCCAGAATTCTCTAGAATCCCACACAGACTGGATTCAGTTGCCCAGATTCTTTGGAGAGCATTGGATCGGGGCAGCCTGGCTCAGCTGTCCGCTCTGGTCCCACCGCTCTGGCCAGGAGGGCGGGTTCAGGGAGAACCACCCGCCTTGAGAGAACCCTGTTTATACAGGTACAGTCTCTTGTGCCTTCTTTTTCTCCCCCAATCGCCACGTTCCTAAAAAGAGGATTTTTCAATGAATTTATCTGGAGCACAAAAACTTAAAAAAAAGCTGTTCTGTAGGATATTAAATATGCATCAACTCTCGAGGAGGGAGAAAAGCTCTGTTCCCTGTGGATTCGTGTGGCCGCTGGGAGCTGAGCAGTGGAAGAAACACTGTAAGAGGACAATGGACAAGTGACATTGTCAAGGAGTTGACGCGCCCAGCGTGGGTCCCCCCACGGCAACCTTGTTAGTGCTTACCACAAGCAGCAGGGTGGGACGCCCATGCCCTTTCCCGGACAGCCTAGCGCTTTTGTTGCCACATGGAGGCAGTAGTTTGAGGACCGGGTGAAGGGAGGGAGAAAGCAAACAAATGAGGGGTGAGGGGATGGTTGGGGACAGCCCCTGGCGCCCCATCCCTGGCAACATTAGGGTGTCCACTGTTACAGCTGAGTGAGCAGCCACGCCCACGGTGCTAGGCTGCCCCCCGGGAGTGGAAAGTGACAACCACTGCGGTCAGATGGACTTAGGCTGACACTTCAACTCAGAAATTCCCAGAATTCAGTTCTTGTCTCTGATTCTTTTCTCTCCCTCCTCATCTCCCCCATTCTTAGCACTTGATCCCTCTCTTTGATTCTTGCCCTCTCTTCCCTTTCGAATTTATCCACGGGGCCGAGGGCTGTCCTCCGGGGCCTCATTCATGCTCTCCAGGCCAGCCAAGGCCACGTCTCTGCGCCAGACACTGTAGTGTGTCGCCACCTTCTCCTCCTCCCGCCTTCTCTGCACCCAAGATGGGGCCCAGAGCCCTCCGGAGCCTCCAGAGACGGGAGGAGGAAGAAGCCAGGGGACACAGCCCAGGGACCGGGCTTAGAGTCAGAATATCTGATTCTGCTCCCACACCTGCTCTTGACTCTCCTGGCCGATTTAGGCATGGGAGGGGATAATATATGAGCGGCTCCCACTTCCTGAGAGGGGAGCCCATGCCAGGCTCTTGGCTTTGTGTGATTGGCTCTCGGTAAGCCTGCAGTTGGGCACCGTTAAAATTCCTATTTCACAGATGAAGAAACTGAGGCTCAGGAAGTGTATTACTTGCGTCAGAGGATGAAGCTTTGTGTTGCAGCCTAGGTGTGGTCCGGGGACACTGACCCCGCCTCCTTTCTGCTGTATAGAACCTTCTGGAGATAGCTTCCAATTTTTGGAGCATGCACTGTTTTCCAGAAACTGTACTGAGCACTTTGCACCCATTTATTTCCTTAAGTCCTGGCTCCTCATCACAGCCTTGCCTTAAATGTCACCTCTGAGCCCTCTCCTGCAGCTTCTCCCAGCCCCTCACCCCCTCTGGCTTACTCCGTTCCTTCAGAGCACTGGAGAAGCTCATTCGTCTGTTCCCTTAGACTCTGCTCCCTGTGCAGAGCACACGCATCCCAAGGGCTGGGACCTTATTAGTCTAGTCCTGCTGTTGTGTCCTCCACTCTGTCTGGCACGGAGTAGGCATGCTAAATACCTGTAACATGAAGGAATGAGTCCTGACTCCTTGCGGAGTACCATGACCAGCTGCACTTCGCAGAGTAGGAAACCAAGGCCCAGGCAGGAAACAGCTTGCACGGAGTCCCAGTCAGTGAGTGATGGAGCAAGGATTCTGACCCAGGCAGGAAGACTCCAGAACCTTCTGTGATGAGTCCTAGAGGCCCCTCCCAACTGCAACCGTGGACGTGTGGAAATGCTTGGTCTTTATCTCTTTGAAGAGGGAGGGACTGTGCTGCTGTGGGGGTGGAGGGGTGGGGGAGAGGGCAGGACCAACCCTCTGACTGAGTGGGCTGGACACGAAAGGAAGGCCTTTTGCTTGTTTTCACTCTCCAGGAGAGTGCAGAGGTTTGCACCCCTGGCCAGGCCAGGCTGACTGGATTAGAGGAAACAGCTGGGCCGAGCCTGTGCCCTGCGGGAGGGAGCTCACATTCCCGGGACTCAGGGAGGGAGCAGCTCCCCACAGCCCAGTCACATTCCAGGTCGGTCATTTTCTTGAGCCCAGATGTTTGCTAATGAGCTGGGGAGAGAGGCTTTCAGCCCTCTAACTGACTCTGGGCCCCACATTACTCGGCCCCAAGAGGCTGGCCGGGGGCCAGCAGGCTCTGGCTTCAGGCCCGTGCCCCGTGCCAGCCAGGCCTGTCGGGGCAACTGGCGTGCTGATGCCAACCAGGTGCACCTCTGTGAGCTCGGGGACTCTGGCGTGACAGGTTCTGCCTTTCCTGCAGGGCCCCATCACCCCGGCTCCCAGTGGGGTAGCCTCCTCACCACAGCCAAGAGATGGGGAGACGCTCTGGGGCAGCCAAGAGGGTGTGGTGGGCGAAGGAGCATAGGCTCTGGGCTTGTCGGGTCTGAGTTCAGTCCGACTCTCACTAGTGGTGTGATCTTGGGCGGGTCACTCAACTCTCGGAGGCCTCGACTTTTCTCACCTCTAAAACAGGGCTAACGTTGAGACCGTGGCTAAGGATTCGATATGGTAAAGCGGGCAGAGTGCTTGGCACAATACCAGGCACGTAATGGTAGCTGTTGGTATTACTGAAAGTCCCCCTGAGCTCACTCTAGTCCGCCTGTGATGACCAGTCTTCCCCAGGCAGGGGTGACTCAACACCAAGCCCCGTGTCCTTGATTAGGTGGGTGGGATCGTTGTAGAACCTCCCTGCATTTGAGAGAGTCATGGCTGAACTGTCAAGGACTACTACTCCCCGCTCTCTTTGCCATCTGGCAAGCTCATGAGGTTACACAGTGAGCTTCTTGCAGTGTTGGAGAGACTTATTTCAAAATGCAGACATCTTTACTGCCCTCCCTCCGCTCCACAGCATCTGCACTGAGAACCATGGGGGCGAGCCCACCGGTGAGTATTTCCTGAGTGCTTCTTGAGCACCAGGCAGCGAGGCTAGGCTTTGTGGGACATACGCATCCAACAGACAGCAGCTGGCCTCATCTGCTGTGTGACTTTAGGCCAGTTACTTAACCTCTCTAGGTTTTGCTTCTTTCACTTATAAAATGGGGATAACAATACCGTTTATCTTGTATAATTATTGTGTGGGTGGCAAGTGCCTAGAATGGGAACAGATGCCCACCAAGATGCTCAGTATGTGTGAGCACTTATGATTGTTATACATACAAATACCCATCATAAGTAAGATACACATATAACATAGGATTGTTATTCTTGTCATTCTCCTGGGAACACTTATCTGTGGTGGTTAATAATTACTTCGATTCAGCCAAATACATCAGACACCTCTTTAGGCACTGGGGACACTGAAATAAACCAGCCATCACTGCCCTCAAGGAGCCTGCAGTCTAATGGAGGAAAGAGACTGCACAGCCGGCTAGAGGAAACTGGTACGGCCAGACGGACTATTCATGCCCAGGAATCACACCTGAGGAGGGAGAGGTTTATGCCACCCCAGGGTCTTGGGAAGTCTTTCCAATCTGGTGCTTAAAGAATGCCTTTGCCAGGAGAGGAAAGGAGAAGGGAACCCCAGGTAGAGGGACAACATAAGTAGGTGGCTAGGAGCCACTCGGGATGCTTGGCCTCCCAGGACAACGACCCATCTGGGGTAAAATACACGGACACGCACAACTCTGATAGAAAGCAAAATCTGCAGGTCCCTGATTGTGTCCCCGGCTACTACTTTCCAGGAGCAAAGCCTGTTTCCTCCTTCCCCAGAGAGCACGCAGAAGAGAGAGGGCACAGCCTCCACCCACCCAAGTGCGGACTGATGAGTTAGTTGGACCACCGAGGCGACGCTGAGCGCCAGGCCTGCGTTCTGTCCTTCCCCGGGAGCCAGAGGAGTGAGTCTGTTGGTCGGCGCTCCTGTTCTGTAGAGTCCTTCCGGGGCTCTCACACCCTTCTCCGGATGCCGGCACCGGTGCCTGAGCTGAGAGGAGGCTGGGCGGAGGGCGAGGGACAGCGGGGTCCCAAGAACCGGACCTGACTCGGGTCGTGCCCGAAAGCGGATTGGTTGGGCGCGCCGCGGGATTGCGGAGCCCAGACGGTCGCCTGGTGCCGGGACTCGGTGGACTGGAGCGCCACAGCCTCGGAGCAAGACCGCAACGCTCGAGTCCCCACAAAAGGGAAGACCTCCATCTTTGTCACCCCCAGGCTTGGCCAGTGTCGGGGAAACTTAGGCGATGGGAAGTTCGGAGCGCAGAGAAAGCCGGCGGAGGGCGCTTTAGAACGGGCGGGGGCGCCGGGCTCTGTGCCCGATGCCCGGGGACGCCGGCCGGGGCGGCCCCGCAGCTCCGCCGCGCCGTCGGATCGCCGCGAAGGCCGGCCCGAGGCTCGCGGGCGGGGAGAAGGGCCTGGCCGGGCGGCCGGGGCGCCCCCTCCCGCGAGCCCGGAGGGAGCGGCCGTGCGCGCCCGCCCGCTCTTTCTTTTTCGCGTCCCTCCCTCCGCTGCCCCCGCCCTCGCTCCCTATTTGGAGCGGAGACACCCCTGACGTCGGAGCCACTCGGCTCGCCTCTCCCCCGCACCGCGCGCCCGCCCGGGGCCGCAGACGGCGCGCAGCGCAGCCCAGCCGAGCCTCGCGGGGCCGCCGCCAGCCCTACCGGCCGCCTCCCGAGCCTTCCCGGGGGCGCCGGGCCTCCCGCCCCTGCGGCCCGCAGACAGCTCCGCAGGAACCCGCGGGCCCGCCGCGTTCCCGGTTACCGCGCGGTAAGTCCCTCCCGGGCCGGCACGCGGGCGCCCGGCTTCCAGAGGCTTCGGCCGCAGGGGCAGCGCTGCGCCCTCGGCCCGTCCCGCGGCCCGCGGCACCGTGCGGAGGAGCCTCCGGACACCGGCGCTGGGGACGTGGGCGCGGCACGGGGTGGCTGGGGGCACCGCTGCGCCCCAAGCCCGTCCCGGACTCGCCGGGGGTTTCCACCGCTTGGTGAGAGTTTCGGCGGCCGGGAGAGAAAGGGAAGGAGGTGCGCGGCGAGCGCACGCCGGGCGGGTCGAGGGCGGGTCGGGCCGTGGGGGCGCCGGGGCAGCGGCCGGAGCTCGGCCGCGGGGCTCGCGCATCTCCCCGACTCTGCCAGGGCCTCGCCGCGCCGCGAGCCGCTCCGCTCCGGTACGTTTCTGCCTCCTTTTTGTCTCGCTCCCTGTCTTTCTGTCTCCCCATCCGACTGCCCGTGTCTCTCCTCTCTCTGTTTCTGTCCCCCTCTCTGTTCGGTCCCTTTCTTTCTGTTTCTTCTCCCCTTCTGCCTTCGTATTCAGTCTCCTGGGTTTGTGCCTCTTGCCTTTAGGTTCTCTCTGTCTCTCCGTTCTGCCCCTCCGGGAGGGGGTGTCCCCCTGTGTCTGTGCATCTCCCTGACCCCCCCCCCCAAATTCAGGCAATCCCCCAGTGTCGGAGGCAAGGCCCCCCCCCCCCCCCAGTGGGGTTCATGAATAGTTTCCTAGACCCGGTAAAAGAAGTGAAACCCTCCCCCTACTTTCCTTCTGCCCCCAGGGCCTGGCCTGGGTCATCCCCCCCCTGGAATTGAGTCTGTGGCAGAGGGAGCCAGCTTTTCCGGGGGCTCAGTTTTCTTAAGAATTCCACCCCCGCTAGGCGGCCTGGACAACGGGCCCCGCTGCCGGCCACCTGCCCGCCCTGCTCCCTGGGCGGGGCGATTCTGATCTTTTACAAGCACAGTAACGGGGGCAGCTGCCTGCCTTGGCGTGGCCAGGGGGTTGGCAAGCATCAGGGGAGAGGGCACATTTTCAGGCTTTCTGAGGCCCTCGTCCAGCTGGAGGCCACCAGCCTGTAACTACGGGAACCCCAGGAAAACAGAGGACAAGGCTGGAGGCCAAAGGCTGGGCGCTGGCTGGGGAGGGGGTGGGGAAGCAATTTGTCAGCCCCTCACTCTTTGTTACTGTGGACACCACCAGCCTCCAGAAACTCCCCCAGATGCTGGGACAGCTTGGGTGTGGTTTGCCTTTAGTTGGGGCCAAAGAAAAGGCGAGACTGGAGCATTTCCGTGGTGACCCTTGCCCCTTCCCCCCATCCCCCCTGCACGCTGGACCTCTTTCTCCTGGACCTGCGCCTTGGAGGGGTGGGTGGGGGAGAGAATAGGTGGTCTGCATTAGCCACGGGTATACCCTCATTCTTTTAAAGTGAGATTTCAGACTGAATTTGGCTCTTTCTCTCCACCCCCAGCCCCAAGGGTCGGAGGCTGCAGAGTGGGCAGGGGTGCTGGTGAGGTCTGCACCGGGACTTCTGCTGAGCAGATGTGCAGCGGGCCCTGCAGCAGCTCATTAGCACAGATTTGTTTTGAAGACAGTTTTTGGTCTGTGGGCAGGAGGGTCTACAGGTGGGAGAGCTGTGGCCTGAGTAGTGGTGGGCTGTGGCCCAGAAGCGGGAGCTGCCTGGTAGAGGTTGGGCAGGCCTTTGGAGCATGGGCCTGGCCCCGTGTGTCCCCCCCCCCCCCCATGGTTAGTTCTTGTTCTGCCAGCGCTGAGGGCGAGGGGAGGAAGGAAGCCACCCTGCGGAGAGACTGGGGTCATGGAATCACAGTGGCCTTAAGCAACACAAGGAGCCAGACTGCCCTTGAGGGGATCTGCCTAAATAGACCTTCCCAGGCCATGCTCCCTCTTCCAGAGAGGACAAATGTGGGGCTCAGGGAGGCAAAGCACATGTTCAGTGGCTCTGTCTGTAACTATTGGGCTCTCCTGCACCCGGGCACACAGTGAGTCAATGGATGGGCTTGGGCCTGGACTTGTCCTTGGACCCCTGAGCAGACCCGGGAGAGCCTGGTGAGTGGAGCAGGGATGGGGGCTGATGCCTCATGGCACAGGTCCCTGAGGGACCTTTCCAGCTGCACCATTCAAGAAAGTCCCTGCGCTCATTCCAAGACCTGCAGGGACTGCCCCGCCCTGGCTGAGCCCAAGCGTAGGGCTGCCGCCACAGAGGCCACGCCCTCCGCACCCGTAGCGGGACTGCCTGGCAGCCAGGCCCAGCCTGTTTTCTCCAGGGTGGGTCCTAGGGGTCTGATCTCGCGGAGACTTTGCCACTTCAGTCAGTGGCCCCAGGGTGAGAGTCTGAGTGGGTTCTTCCGCGCAGCTCTCACCCTGGCCAGTCCGTGTGGGAGGCAGCGTTGGACAGTGTATAAAGCCCTTTCTGAGACACAGGGCCTGCCCAGGATCTGGTGGGAGGAGCTGAGGGAGAGGGAAGGGTGGTGGGCATCCTGCGGGAGGCAGGGGGCGTGGGGGCAGAGTTCCGGATGCCAGGCTAGCCCTAGGGGTGACATTAGTGAAGCTTTATCCCATGGCAGCTGCCCTCTGCAGACCTTTCTGCACACTCCCATGTGCCCACCTTACAGATGAGGAAACTGAGGCACAGAAAGTTTAAGTTGGCTGAGGTAGGATGTGAACCTGGGTCGGTGGCCATCAGTGGTGGAGAACCCAGAGCTTTCTCCGTGTGTACGTGGACAGGGGCAGCGGGAGGGGGTGGACTGGGGTCATCTTGTCTGATCACTTGGAGAGCAACACATCACAAACGCCACGTGCTTGCTGTGCGAATCAGCGTGTCGCCCGGATGCTGGGCCTGCAGGCGGACAAGGTGGGCAACGTGCCCAGGAGAGGTTACGGAAGCAGGAGTCGAAGCTGAGGAGAGGCTGCCCTTGTCACCAAGGCTTTGCCGGCCCTGCCCTCACCTCCTTCCAGACCAGGCTGGCTGCTTGAATCGTGACCCCATGGGCCTGTATGTCTGTGGACCATTCTAGCAAGAAAATCCTGGCTTACATGGCCTGAATATTCAGATTGCCCCCAAAGAAGACGGGCAATGATTGTCTACTTCTTACATGATATAGACTCTGCTCTATGGAGGGTTTCACGGTAGGTGTGGGTGGGCTGGAGATCTCCCTGGAAATCTGGGCCCCTCCAGTGACTGGAAGACTTCATTCCAGCCCCTGGAATCCAGGCAGCAGGGTGGGTGGCTCCCATCATCAGTGCTTATGTGGATCCCTTCCCTGGGGAGCTCAAGGGACCATAGGTCCTAACCTGGCTGGGCCTCAGAATCACGTGGGAGCGCTGTCGATGACGTCCAGCCGGGACCGGTGGGGTCAGAATAAGCAGCTCTGAGGCCCAGGCACGTGGGGTTTGGCCAGCATCTTGGGCAGATGCTAGCTTTTGGGAGGCGTGGAAACAGGGAGGAACCTGAAGGCCCAACCGCAAGGCATGTTCTTGCCTCCCCGCCCTCAGCCCCTCCCCAGGGACCTTTGGGACCAAGGATCCTGAGAAAGCACCCCAGCGGCTCTGCTGTGCCTGTCCACTGTCCTCTTCTCTGGTATAAAGAGCTGGGCGCTCACCTCCTTGGTCTGTGCCTCAGTTTCCACGGTGTTGGCCTGGGTCGGCCAGCGACCCCTCCCCTCCCCCAGGGAACTTTCTTCCTGTGTTTTGCATAAGGCCTCTGATGATCTGGGGGCTTTGGGTTTGGGAGTGGCAGTGGGGTGGTGAGAGGGCACCCACCCCAGGTTGAGGATGCCCCCATTTAAATCTCACCATGACTCAGAGGCAGGGTTGTAGCAGACCTTTCCCGAGGTTTCAAGGACCCAGGGATCAGCCCTGGCTGCACCCTTGTCAGTGGGGTGTGTGTGTGTGTGTGTGTGTGTGGTCTCATGGGTGGTGGAGTCAGGAGGGGGACTAGAACTTGAACGCTCCCAGGTAGTGCGAATAAGGATAAGAAGACGTAGCCGGCTGGGGCAGGGAGCCCCAGGCCTCTTGCCAGCTCCAGACCCTTCCCTGGATGCCTCCTCTTCCTGTTTCTGGATTTATCCTCTGGGAGCCTTCCCGTCTGCAAAGGTAGCTGGTGCTTGCCTTGCTGCTGTCCACATTCAGATCTTGGTGTGAGTCAGTCCTGATCTTATAAGCTTGTGCAGATCTCTTAACCCCCCGTGCCTCAGTTTCTTCCTCTATATGGTGGGGGAGTGATAGTATCTGTCTCATAGGTGATCTTAAGGACCGCATGCATACATGTTGAAAGCACCCAGAACAGTGCCTAGTCCACGGTCAGCACGTGTTCTTGCTCTGAGACAGGCAGGGAATGGGCTGTGCTCTTAGCAAGAAAGCCTCTCTCCTCAGCCAGGAGCTCCCTCCTCTCCCTATCATTGGTAACTCACCGCAGTCCTGAGTTAGATCCAGAGCTAAGGGGCTGCCTGGGTGGCTCAGTCGGTTAAGCATCTGCCTTTGGCTCAGGTCATGATGATAGGTCCTGGGATAGAGCCCCACCTCAGGCTTCCTGCTCAGTGGGGTGTCTGCTTCTTCCTCTCCCTCTGCTGGTCCCCCCTCCCTGCCTTGTGCTCTCTCATACACACTCTCTCTCTCAAATAAAGAAATTCTTTAAAATAAATACATCCTGAATTAAGAATCTCTCCTTCCCTGTACCCGAGCCATCTCTGACTACCCATCTGAACAACCCACCTCATCTAGGCTCTGAGCTCTGAGTGGGCATAGGGTCTGGGCCCCCAGCTCCCCTCCCCTCCCCTTCGCCTCTGTTTCCCCACCACCTAGGAGGTTCTTAGTGGACTGAGCGTTACACTGCAGGGAATGGCGTGCCTTGTGGAAGGGCATTGCTTTGCCTGACTTGCTGGGGGGCCTTAGGGATGACCCCTTTGCAAAGCAAGGGGGTGTTGTTGGCCTGGGGAATCCTTCTTCCCACCCTGGCATTCTAGGAGTCTCATGACTTGTGACGTGACCTTCAGGGAGGGAGGAAGAGATGAGAATCTGTGGGTGAGGCTCTTGTCTGAGGAAGAAAGGTCCCACTGCTGTCTAAAAAAATTAGCTGAGTTGCCGCTTGAGAAAACAACAAAAAAAGCATAAACCAAAAAAAAAAAAAAAGGAAAACCTGCTAGCAAGGAGCCCACCCCAGTGTGAGGGGCAAAGCAGGGATTCTTGAGGGTTCGGCATGAGGGCGGCGGAAATGTGGGTGCGTCCCGATGGCAAGCGTGTGTGGGAGAGGCTAGCCGGGAGTGCTCCCTGCCTCCTGCTCCGTCGCCCAGCAGTCTGAGGCCTGCGCTGCCTTCCCCGCGCTCTCCCAGGGCGTGAGGACCGGCCTGCACTGGGCGCCTGCTCAGTATATCCTCCCAGCCCTCCCAGCAGTGCTGTACCCCCCAATCTTAGGGTTGGAGTAAGTAGGTGCAGAGAGGTGAGCTTTATTTCTGAAAGTCACACAGCTCCTAGGTGGGAAGGCCAGACTTGAACCAGCGGCCTCCAGGGGCCATGCTTGGGGTGGGAACAGGGCAGCTGGCTGGAGCTCAGGGCTGCTGGCCTAGGTGAGCAGACGGTTTCCAGCCCGCTCTGAGTCTCAGCAGGGCCTGGCCGGTTGGCTTACAGGACCCCTCCACATTCCCCCATGGGCCCTGCTGAATTAGCTGTGGGCGGTGTACTGGAGAGCAAGAGTCCTTTTTCTTTTCTTTCTTTCTTTTTTTTTTTTTAATATATTTTATTTATTTGACAGAGAGAGAGATCACAAGTAGGCAGAGAGGCAGGCAGAGAGAGAGAGGAGGAAGCAGGCTCCCTGCCGAGCAGAGAGCCCAATGCAGGCCTCGATCCCAGGACCCCGAGACCATGACCTGAGCTGAAGGCAGAGGCTTTAACCCACTGAGCCACCCAGGCGCCCTCCCTTTTCGATATAACCTGACCCTAAAAAGCAGTCTCCGTGCTCCAGGCCCGTGA